>CM054057.1:764996660-765448152 GCA_028641055.1 Alopecurus myosuroides
GATACACCCAAGACTGCTTTTGTCACCAGATATGGTTCATATGAGTATACGGCGATTCCCTTTGGCTTAACCAATGCCCCATCATACTTCATGAATATGATGAACAAAGTGTTTATGGAATTCCTCGATAAGTTTGTTGTAGTCTTCATTGACGACATACTAATCTACTCCAAGAGTGTTAAGGAACACGAGAAACACCTTCGTCTGATAATGGAGAAGTTGAGAGAACACAAGCTTTATGCCAAGTTTAGCAAGTGTTAGTTCTGGATGGGTGAAGTAGGATTTCTAGGACACATTGTGTCTAAGGAAGGAATTGCAGACGACCCGTCAAAAGTTATTGTTGTGACAGAATGGGAACCACCCAAGAATGTGGGAGAAATACGTAGCTTCTTTGTAAGGTCCCCCAAAACCACTGTTCAAGGGCACCTCCGATATGCATACATTCACGATCCCAGATCACACCAGTCGTGAACAACATATCAAGTTGGTACACATATACAATATCCATTACACGATTACACAAAACACTTACAAAAGGGACATGGTCACATGACCAAGTCTAACACAACCGCCACGTAGGGAAAACACACAACACACACAACGGAAGACTAACACACACAAACGTAGTAGAGCCCAAGTCACGCCTTAACCTACAGGCTATTGACCGGGAGACGATCCTAGTTCGCAAAGCCATCAGCTCCGTACTCCTCTTCGTAGATCTCCATCTGAGGCTCCTCCTCGAAGTCTGGCAAGTAAATACCAGGGACGAAACTAATATGAGTACATTTGAATGTACTCAGCAAGACACCCATCATGTAGCTTACCAAAGCTGCAAGTATGCTTATATAGTGGAATAGGTAGGCTATACATAGGGTTCGCTATCCATGATATATGTAAGACATATCATAGTTGATTTTTAAAATTCCCTGTATCTTTCTCTTGTAGATATCACATGTACAAGAGGTTTTGTAAAACTGTGTTAAAAGAAGGTTCTCTCTTTGCAGAACTTCTTGTAAAACAACTTCTGGCTTTTCATCAACGGTACTTCCGCGGTACATGATTTCCTCCTTTCCGAACTTCACAAGTCCAACACCTTTTTGAAAACATTGACACAATGCTAGCTACATGGCCATTCAACTGTCCATATCCGAGGACGCGGCTATTCCGAAATAGTTCTACTCTACAGAGGTATACACAATCCACCAGATCCAGTACATCTGCCGTGAACAACCACAGACTGTAACATCAGTATGTAAACATCAGATAACTGATCCTAGCCATCCACTATGTTCAAGCTAGAATATTTCTATCTCTTTAGTCGAGTTTTCCCACATCCCCGGCACCGGGCTAATCCCCGCCAAGACAGGAGCCCCAACTGCTGCGTCCGGAGGGAAAATTAATCCCACACTTTATATGTTGCATGTTTAAAATATTTGGCGACATTCGGTTCGACGGAGTACGCCCCCTTATAGAAAATTGAGATAGAACACACACTAACAAGAACAAACTTCAAGTTAAGCCTCGTGCCCATGTTGGGGTAAAGTGGCAGTATGGTAAAGGTTGTCCGGCGACGACTAGGTTATGTGTAATTTTTGTGAAACATCTTTTCCCCAAAAATGACCACTTCAACATTTCTCAGGTGAATAAGGCTTTGCCTTTCCACCGGGTTTTCCATGAAACCTTTGTTTTGCAAAAAAAAAAACATGTTTTTAGGGTGTCCACTTAGGGACTAATATCTTTGGTGGTAATAAATACCATATGTTTGCTATGGGCTTGGTAACACCAAGTATCAACTACTGGCATAGTAATAGTATATAATAGTAGTCACTCAAAAATAGTTTTTGGTAATCAAAGTTTTAATAAAACTTTCAGAAGTAAAACATCCATGATAGATAATATAAGTGTATTATAACAACAAGCATTAGGATGGCTTGCCTTAAATCTCTTAGTGTCCCTGGCCTTGAAGTAACTTGAACTGGACGCACAGCTCCACAACTGCTTCTTCTTCTTCTTCGTTTTCTAGCATCGTAAAAGAATAAAATACACACACTTAGAACTAAAGACCAAACAACTAAACCAAGCAACACTTACAGCAAGCAAACTTATACTAGCGCAAACACTCAAAAGGTTATCGCGAAAGCTATCTCACAAGCTCTCATGGAACAAATCTATCGCCAAACAAACATATGGTTGAGAAATCATATCCCACATATTACATACCATATATGGAGTGGGTGTACCACTCTCATAATAAGATATCCAAGAAGCTAAAAATATAGCTTGTGGGCACAAAAGGTGAGACTACTAACATAATACAATCAGTTAAAGCAATACCCATGGCAGTGGGTATTAGCAACACACAAGCAATCATCACCAAACAAGTTCACTACTAAACTAATGCCTAGATAACAAGATACTACGTAAGCACAACAAAAACACTTAGCACAACAATAGCATAAGTATAATACTCATGCTAAGGCAATCACTCAGACAGTTTGCAAACAACAAGCAATCACCTCACAGATGAATAGGCTAGTTATAGAATATGCTTATGTCTACTCAAAAGTTATGGAATCCATCAATAATGAAAATTAAACAAACAAACCAGTAGCTAAAATAAATGGTAACAAGTCATAAAACAATATCTAAAACACACTCATCACACAAGATAATGCTCCTAACAAATAACATAAAAACAGGAGTGCATTTATAGCATACTAGTATGGAATTCTACAAACGCATGCTATAAGAAAAATGGTATTTTACAACTAATAGCAACAAGCAACTCAAGAAGTCAGGGAATAATACCAGAAGTAATAACTTCCTAAACATGCTAGGATGAATCATACACTCATAAAATAAAAGACCACAATACTAGAGAAAATTCATACTATCTAGTGGTGACACTAGTTCATCACTAGGGAAGCAATCATCACTATATGGATGCATGATACTAAACAAGAAACTCATGAATGAAAATACCTACTAACAGCACATACACCTTACACATTCTACTAAGCATAAACACTAAAATAATTCTATGAAAATATCTACTAAGCAAGCATAAACTAATTCTAGTAATACATGCTTTTCTAATTAATTAAATAGCAAGCAACCAAGGTATAAACTTCACAACCAGTAGATATGCACTCAATAAAAGATTAACTAAAAACTTTAAAAAACCCAAACACTCAATAAAAATCATTCACAAATAATCTATCAATCACAAGGAATTATTTTATTAGCACACAATTTAATTAAAGCAAACAATAGTGAAGCATTTCTTAACATGATACCCCTAAGGAATATTATGCTAACAAATGAATCACATCCAAACATACTAGTATTTACTAAGAAGAAATGAACTTTTCACTTTAATAAGTGAAACAAACAATCTATTTTCCTTGGTGGAAAATAACAATCAATCCTATAGGAATACATGCTATTTTCACACAAGTGTAAAGTTGGGGATTTGCATCTCTAACCTAATTGCAATGGGACCAGTGGGTTATGGGCCCACTAACACAAAGGAAAAGAGGTACAAAGCCTCTGGTTACTCATGACAAAATTAATATAACAATTTAATCAATACTAGACTATTCATACTAGTGAAAACAAGTCTAGTGAGAACCAATAACAAAACTTACACACACTTTGCTGTAAAATAACATGCAAGCTAACAGAGACAATAACATCAAAATAATAGTACCAAAATGGTACTGGACTCAATTCACACATATCACAAACCTAGGCAAAAAAATCTACCAAGATCTGGTTTACACATTAATCAAATAATAAAATTAGAAAATAACAAATGCTAGTTCTATTTCTATTGGACCTTCCAAACATGCACACACTTTCTAAGGTAGATATACTGCAAGGAAACAACCTAATAACAAGTGATAACAACTCTATACATGCTAGGAAACAAGATACAAACAATCAAACATTTTCATTCAAACACATACACAAATATAAATCAAAACATAAAAGTGTTGTTTCTAGATATGCTCACCAAAACTAACCTATGGCTCCAAAAATTAATCCAAGCTAGTATTACATATATATAGTCAATAGCAAACCCATCCAGTTGGATTTACCTCAAAAATCACTTTTAAACTCACTCTAAAAATCCTAGAAAAGCCTACTGGCCTTTTACCAAAATGGATGGCATTTCCATTTGGTAGCTCACCTTGATGTAAGGCAAAGTCCTATTGAGAGATCTATTCAATAGCTATCCAAAACAATTTGGTTTGACCAAAATGGTTACATATTCCAAAAGTTATGCTCAAAACAAACTCACAGAGACTCTGTGGCAAAACTGGTCTTGTGATTAAAATATCAGTCCAAACTTAGATCTACAAATTTTATGTGGTTAGGAAAACATAATCCTAGTGTCTTGATTTTTGGTAGATTTTAATTTGTACTTTTGGTATTTTTCATAAAGCCAAAGAAAACAACAAGTTTCTGCTAAAACCTAAAAGGAAAAACAAACTAGGTGCGGGCTGGGATTTCTCGCGGGCGCGGCCCAATTGCACAGTGCGCGCGCGGCCAGCGCGGGAAACGCTTGGTTTGACGTGGCCCGTCGATCTTAGATCGAACGGCGCACGGGTCATCGTCCTCCTCTTCCCTCCTCTCTCTCTCTTCCTCGAAGAGGCCGGAGACGGGGTTCGTGGTGGCTCGCCGTGAGAGCTCGGCGAGGGGCGGCGCGTGCTCGGGGAAGTCGCAGGGTCCACGGGGAGTCGAGGGGCGCGGTCGGAGGCGCCTGGCGTGGCCCCAGGCGGCGGAGCGCGACCGGTGCCCGTGGCGGCGTCCACGGATGGCGGTGGTGATCCCTGCGGGCAGAGGCCAAGGGGAAGTGTCAGCGCGGGTCAGGGGAGTACATCCAGAGTAGTGGAGGGGCTTGGGAAGTGTTGGATCGAGCAGTACCACCTCGAGGTCTAGCACGGTCACCGGCGGCATGTCTTGGGCTCGGGGCGTCCACAGGGGCTACGGATCGCTCGATCTCGACGTGGGGGAGTTGTGTGAGAGTGAGTGAGCGTATAGGCGCAAGGAGTAGGGCTGGGGTGACTTGTACTCGTGGGCAAGGGAAAAAAGCAAAGAGATGGGCTCGGGTTCAATGCCAAGCATTGGCATGAGGGCGTCTAGGGGCGGTTTTGGTCTTTTTTACACAAGGCAAGGCTGGCCAAGGGCAAGACCACGAAAGGGCAGGTCAATGGGTGGCCTTTGGAGGCAAAGTGAGCCAAGTCCAAGTCAAATGGGTCAAAGTATGGAGTCCCATACTTGCCACATCACCCTTGTCTCCTCTCTCTTCTCTCACCTCATTCCTTCTCTCTCAAGGCTTCTAGATGCAAAAGAATGCATCCTGGTTCGAGTCAATAAGTTAGTCAACATAATAGACAAGGTTACACTTCACAACTTGCACATAAAAACAAAGAAAACAACTGTCCAAAAGTGTATCCCACACTGTTAAAAAAGTTCAGAAAATTCAGTTAAGACTTAGAGAAAATTTCTAAGTGTTGGAAACAGATGAAATGAGCAAAAAGTTGGGTTTTCTTTCAAGGGTCAGATGGTTTCGAAAATTTGTTTTCAAAGTGGGAACTTGTTAACCATGTTATAAACTTTCAGAAACATCTTTTGGAAACAAATTTGAAATAGTTTAAGGCCATGAAAACAGTGTGGAAAAAGGTGTACTTTCTGTTTTTCTCTGTTTTCCAAAAATGCCTTTTTCTGCCTTATTTTTATACCACAAAAACAACAAGCAAAAGATAATTTTTATTAATACAAAAATAAAACCAAGCTTATGTATTTGTAGTACATATACCATTGAACAAATAAAATTCAAGATAAAAAATTAACATTTTATAGCCTAGTGAAAATAAAGGTGGAAAACAGGTACTTGGCTATATTTTCAGGGAATAGTTTCTATAGAAAACTTAAAAGAAAACTCTCATAAATCACTTTGAAATTTTGTTTTCTTGGATCCAACAAAGTTAAAAGTTTATTTTAAGATGCAAACAAGAATGATCCAAGTCTTGGAATAAAAACCAATCACACAACATCAGGGAAAAATATCAGGAAAAATAATAGAATTGTTTTCAGGAAAAATTTGATATTGGTATTATCAAGAAACAAAACTTGTGTTGCAAATATGATTCAGATCATAAACACATGTTAGTTCAAACAATCAGGTTGTTAGAGAAAAAAATTGTTGGCCCTAATTTTTTTGTCTTCTTGGGCACAGTTAAAGATTCCAAAAACTGGGGTGTGACAGACCTTCCCCCCTTAAAAGAATCTCGTCCTGAGATTCGCAGGCAGGCGAAAGGGTATGGTCAAAACAACAATGTTAGATATTTTGTTTACAAAAATATGTGCTGGTGGTTGGAACATTAAACATAGGTGCTTCCCCCCTTTGATTAATCTTACCAAAATCCACCGGCAGGTTAATTTTTTCCAATGGATCTAGGTGCCATGTTCTAAACCTAGAACTTATTGTTCCTCAAAACCATAATATTACTCTAGGGGTTATACTTCAGATAAGGATCTACTTGCTTCCATGCTAATAAGATCATCATACCACTATATCTCCTTTGGGGCATAAACCCTCTCACCACTATATAGATCAATTAAACGGATATCCACCAATCCTTATTAAGCATGAGATTTCCATTGCTCACCTCCTAAAGTCCAGGAAATCCACTATCTTCCTCTTAATCTAATATCCTCCTATAAAAATCAAGTCTCAAATCATTTGTTTCCCTCAGAGGTGTGTTATCAAGATCATATGGCAAAGGCTAAACCATCAAATTCAACAATCATATATCAACTCTGTACTACTTCTATAAATCCTTTCAAATTCTTATCTCATGGTCAAAGCCAAATTACTTTCCTCAAACAATCTCAATAGAGCGTGACAAGCTTCGAGAATACATCATCAAGAATATTTATCTACTAAATCCAAGTCATAATGATTTTTCCTAAAATCCAAAATCATCTTTTTGTATCCACCAACTTCTTCCCATATCAAATCCAATATTCCTCAAACCCATCCTTTATCATAAATCAAATATCTATCTGAAATCCAACATAACCTTTCTACTACACTCAGTCTTTCTGCTAAAATCCAGGATAAGAATCACCTATGAAAAACATCATCAGCATCCCAAATTCACAAATTCTTCTCATCACACTCTTTCTAATCAATCCAACTCTCTACATATCAAGTTCTTCCTAAAATCCAATAATTCCCACCAATCCTTCAAAACCTCAATCATTTCTTCAAGCTACAAATTTTAGTTACCGATAACTTCCAAATTTTGGGGTCCACCACGGGTTAGCCCTAGATATTATATCATAATTCATCTCAACTAAAATCATGTGATCCTCAACCTTTACTTTATAAGCTAAAAGTCAAATGAGTCTCCACAATCTCACTTCCTAAAATATGTTTCCTCCAGCATATATACGAGAGATCTTATTGTCTGGTAGCAATCATAGTCTACCAATCTAATATTTTTTTCCAGCCTTTCACTTTTCTCCCAAACAGTTATAGAACATCCTAAGGCACCTTTCTCTTTGGTTTTGGAAAAGTTGGTTAGAAATTTTTGAAACTGGCGTTAGATGTTAAGCTACCAACTCTGTAAGGTATTAAACTAAAATTAGATGAAGTTACGTTCGTATTGTTAATTTTAAAGATACTTTTTTCTATTCCGACATGACACTTCTAGGGTTTCGTTTACGTCGGATTCCTCAGCTTACGAAGTCAACACAACTATGGGGTTTCACATGTTTGGTTCGAAGACGTACCATTGGCGATGGCATGAGTCGCAGGTGCTTCTGCAACATCATCTCGGTCTCGAGGTCCACTCATCAGATTCTTGCGTTTCTTCTGGGATGGACCCTCAGTTTCTTGGTTTTCATCAGGATGAGCTAGAGCATTGTTCTTCTTGGAACAATCATGAGCGAAATGTCCTTCCTGTCCACAGGTAAAGCAACCCGTGGTTCTAGGCTTGACATTCCCACGCTTCCTTGAATATTGTGGCATCGCAGGTAAGGTGCTGCGAGTCACACCAGAACTAGGTGCTCCTGGCGTCAATACCTTCCTTACGCGGCTCTCACTAGCAAACAAAAGGGTGTTTTGTTTTTGAAAACTTGTGAAACATACCGGCTCATAACAGAGATGAGAACGGTAGATAACAGAACAACAAACAAGCATCTAAGAAATAATCACAATCGCGAACAAAGACTAGCACACACATGAGACACAGTCTCAACAAGCATAATACAAACCTAGGTTTCACAAAGAAAAAGCATAAGGCTTACAACACATCTAGCACACACAAAGCACTTTAGAAGAGTTCACAACACAACACAAACAAGCGTCTAAGGTGGAAATAACACAAACTCCTAATATCCTGCGGCAATCCTAAGTGCTCGAGGAAGCGCGTAGCTGTTCCTCCAACTCTTCAACTCTGGTCTTGCTGGCTGCAAGCTGAAGCTGAAGGGCTCTCACTCGTGTGCGGTGCTGGGAGTCAGTGTACTTCATGGTCTTCTTCAGTACCTTGAGACGACGCTCGGTAGCAGAACAAACATTCAGGCCTTTCTCCAGCTGGTCTATCTCCCTGCATCGGAGGTCGTAATCTCCTCTAAGCTTATCAAGGGAGATCTGGGTGTTGTACGGCTGTCCATCCATGTGCTGGAAGTGACGAGAAAATACAAAGTCTTCGGTGACATCTATGGGCTTGTCAAGTGATCTCTGGGGTCGACGGTGCTAGCAAAGGAGCACGAATGGTACAGACCTCCAACCAGGACAATTCTCGTCCATTTTGGTGAATTTGGCTCCCTTCAACTCAGGTAATGGCCGACCGATAAGACGAGTCATCTTGATCAAATCCTCCTCAAACCGGTGGTAGCAAGGTGCATGCATACCTAACCGGAAGGATTCGGTGAAGACAACTGCCATCTATACCAAATGTTTAGGTATAGTTTAAGTTGGGTAAAAGTGTGCAAAGTTTTAAGATGCTCAAAGGTAACTTAGTATAAGTAGAGTTTTTCAAAAACACAGAGGGGATGTAATATATAGAATATTTTGGTACATAGTCATCTTAGTGATCTGATTTTATTAACTTTTATTTTCAGAGTACTAGCTAACGTCCATGCTAACTAAGGTCTCCTAGGGTCAGGATAGCTCTGATACCAACTCTGTAAGGTCCCCCAGAACCACTGTTCAAGGGCACCTCCGATATGCATACATTCACGATCCCAGATCACACCTGTCATGAACAACATATCAAGTTGGTACACGGATACAATATCCATTACACGATTACACAAAACACTTACAAAAGGAACATGGTCACATGACCAAGTCTAACACAACTGACACGTAGGGAAAACACACAACACACACAGCGGAAGACTAACACACACAAACGTAGTAGAGCCCAAGTCACGCCTTAACCTACAGGCTGCTGACCGGGAGACGATCCTAGTTCGCAAAGCCATTGACTCCGTACTCCTCTTCGTAGATCTCCATCTGAGGCTCCTCCTTGAAGTCTGGCAAGTAAATACCAGGGACGAAACCAATATGAGTACATTTGAATGTACTCAGCAAGACACCCATCATGTAGCTTACCAAAGATGCAAGTATGCTTATATATTGGAATAGGAAGGCTATACATAGGGTTCGCTATCCATGATATATGTAAGACATATCATAGTTGATTTTTAAAATCTCTATATCTTCATTGAAGAAGATACTTAAAAAGAAAATAATAAAGTTTTCTTTCTCTTGTAGATATCACATGTATAAGAGGTTTTGTAAAACTTTGTTAAAAAAGAAGGTTTTCTCTTTGCAAAACTTCTTGTAAAAGAACTTCTGGCTTTTCATCAACGGTACCTCCGCGGTACACGATTTCCTCCTTTCCGAACTTCACAAGTCCAACACCTTTTTGAAAACTCCTTTTTGAAAACATTGACACAATGCTAGCTACATGGCCATTCAACTGTCCATATCCGAGGACGCGGCTATTCCGAAATAGTTCTACTCTGCAGAGGTGTACACAATCCACCAGATCCAGTACATCTGCCGTGAACAGTATGTAAACATAACATAACTGATCCTAACCATCCACTATGTTCAAGCTAGAATATGTTTATCTCTTCAGTAGATTTTTCCCACATCCTTGGCACCGGGCTAATCCCCGCCAAGACAGGAGCCCCAACTGCTGCGTCCGGAGGGAAAATTAATCGCACACTTTATATGTCGCATGTTTAAAATATTTGGCGACATTCGGTTCGAGGGAGTACGTCCCCTTATAGCAAATTGAGATAGAACACACACTAACAAGAACAAACTTCAAGTTAAGCCCCGTGCCCATGTTGGGGTAAAGTGGCAGTACGGTAAAGGTTGTCCGGCGAAGACTAGGTTATGTGTCATTTTTGTAAAACATCTTTTTCCCAAAAATGACCACTTCAACATTCCTCCGGTGAATAAGGCTTCGCCTTTCCACCGGGTTTTCCATAAAACCTATGTTTTGCAAAAAAACATATTTTTAGGGTGTCCACTTAGGGACTAATATCTTTGGTGGTAATAAATACCATATGGTGGCTATGGGCTTGGTAACACCAAGTATCAACTACCGGCATGGTAATAGTATATAATAGTAGTCACTCAAAATTAGTTTTTGGTAATCAAAGTTTTTGTAAAACTTTCAGAAGTAAAACATGCATGATAGATAATGATAAGTGTATTATAATAGCAAGCATCAGGATCGCTTGCCTCAAATCTCTTAGTGTCCCTGGCCTTGAAGTAACTTAACTTGACGCACAGCTCCACAACTGCTTCTTCATTTTGTAGCGTCGTAAAAGTACAAAAGACACACACTTAGAACTAAAGACCAAAAACTAAACCAAGCAACACTTACAGCAAGCAAACTTATACTAGTGCAAACACTCAAAAGGTTATCGCGAAAGCTATCTCACAAGCTCTCATGGTACAAATCTATCGCCACACATACATATGGTTGAGAAACCGTATCCCACATCTTACATACCATATATGGAGTGGGTGTACCACTCTCATAATAAGATATCGAAGAAGCTAAAAATATAGCTTGTGGGCACAAAAGGTGAGACTACTAACATAATACAATCAATCAAAGCAATACCCATGGTAGTGGGTATTAGCACAACACAAGCAATCATCACCAAACAAGTTCACTACTAAACTAATGCCTAGATAACAAGATACTACCTAAGCACAACAACAACACTTAGCACAACAATAGCATAAGTATAATACTCATGCTAAGGCAATCACTCAGACAGTTTCCAAACAGCAAGCAATCACCTCACAGATGAATATGCTAGGTATAGAATATTCTTATGTCTACTCAAAGTTATGGAATCCATAAATCATGAAAATTAAACAAACAAAAAAGTAGCTAAAATCAATGGTACCAAGTCATAAAACAATATCTAAAACACACTCATCACACAAGATAATGCTCCTAACAAATAACATAAAAACAGGAGTGCATTTATAGCATACTAGTATGGAATTCTACACACGCATGCTATAAGAAAAATGGTATTTTACAACTAATAGAAACAAGCAGCTCAAGAAGTCAGGGCATAATAAAAGAAGTAATAACTTCCTAAACATGCTAGGATAAATCATACACTCATAAAATAAAAGACCACAATACTAGAGCCAATTCATACTATCTAGTGGTGACACTAGTTCATCACAAGGGAAGCAATCATCACTATATGGATGCATGATACTAAACAAGAAACTCATGAATGAAAATACATACTAACAACACATACACCTTACACATGCTAGTAAGCATAAACACTAAAATAATTCTATGAAATTATCTACTAAGCAAGCATAAACCAATTCTAGTAATACATGCTTTTCTAATTAATTAAATAGAAAGCAACCAAGGTATAAACTACACAACCAGTAGATATCCACTCAATAAAAAATTAACTAAACACTTTCAAAAATCCAAATACTCAATAAAAATCATTTACAAATAATCTATCAATCACAAGGAATTATTTTATTAGCACACAATTTAATTTAAGCAAACAATAGTGAAGCATTTCTTAACATGATACCCCTAAGGAATATTATGCTAACAAATGAATCACATCCAAACATACTAGTATTTACTAAGAAGAAATGACCTTTTCACTTTCATAAGTGAAACAAACAATCTATTTTCCTTGGTGGAAAATAAGAATCAATCCTATAGGAATACATGCTATTTTCACACAAGTGTAAAGTTTGGGATTTTGCATCCCTAACGTAATTGCAATGGGACCAGTGGGTTATGGGCCCACTAAAACCAAGGCAAAAGAGGTACAAAGCCTCTGTTTACTCATGACAAAATTAATATAACAATTTAATCAATACTAGACTATTCATACTAGTGAGAACAAATAACAAAACTTACACACGCTTTGCTGTAAAATAACATGCAAGATAACAGACACAATAACATCAAAATAACAGTACCAAAATGGTACTGGACTCAATTCACACATATTACAAACCTAGGCAAAACAATCTACCAAGATTTGGTTTACACATTAATCAAATAATAAAATTAGAAAATAACAAATGCTAGTTCTATTTCTATTGGACCTTCCAAACATGCACACACTTTCTAAGGTAGATATACTTAAAGGAAACAACCTAATAACAAGTGATAACAACTCTATACATGCTAGGAAACAAGATACAAACAATCACACATTTTCATTCAAACACATACACAAATATTAATGAAAACAGAAAAGTGTTGTTTCTAGATCTCCTCACCAAAATTAATCTATGGCTCCAAAAATTAATCCAAGCTAGTATTACATAGATATAGTCAATAGAAAACCCATCCAGTTGGATTTACCTCAAAAATCATTTTTAAACTCACTCTAAAAATCCTAGAAAGTCCGACTGGCCTTTTACCAAAATGGATGACATTTCGATTTGGTAGCTCACCTCGATGTGAGGCAAAGTCCTAGTGATAGATCTATTCAATAGATATCCAAAACAATTTGGTTTGACCAAAATAGTTACATATTCCAAAACTATGCTCAAAACAAACTCAAAGACACTCTGTGGCAAAACTGGTCTTGTGATTAAAATACCAGTTCAAACTTAGATCCACAAATTTTATGTGGTTAGGAAAACATAATCCTAGTGTCTTCATTTTTGATAGATTTTAATTTGCAATTTTGGTATTTTTCATAAAGACAAAGCAAACAAAAGGTTTGCTAAAAATCTAAAAGGAAAAATAAACTAGGTGCGGGCTGGAGTTTCTCGCGGGCGCGGCCCAGCTAGCCTGCGGCGTGGCCCAACTGTGCAGCGCGCGTCCGGCCAGCGTGGGAAACGCTGGGTTTGACATGGCCCGTCGTCTTAGATCGAACGGCGCACGGGTCGTCGTCCTCCGCTTCCCTCCTCTCTCTCTTCCTCGAAGAGGCCGGCGACGGGGGTTCGTGGTGGCTCACCTTGAGGGCTCCGGGAGGGGCGGCGCGTGCTCAGGGAAGTCGCAGGGTCCACGGGGAGTCGAGGGGCACGGTCGGAGGCGCCTGGCGTGGCCCCAGGCGACGACGCGCGGCCGGTTCCCGTGGCGGAGTCCACGGATGGCGGCGGCGATCCCTGTGGGAAGAGGCCAAGGGGAAGTGTCAGCGCGGGTCAGGGGAGTAAGGGGAGTACATCCAGAGCAGTGGAGGGGGTTGGGAAGGGCTAGATCGAGCAGTACCACGTTCAGGTCTAGCACGGTCACCGGCGGCAAGTCTTGGGCTCGGGGCGTCCACAGGGGCTAGGGCTCGCTCGATCTCAACGTGGGGGAGTTGTGTGAGAGTGCGTGAGCGTAGAGGCACAAGGAGTAGGGCTGGGGTGGCTTGTACCCATGGGCATGGGCAAAAAGCAAAGAGATGGGCCCGGGTTCAATGCCAAGCATTGGCATGAGGGCGTCCAGGGGCGGTTTTAGTCTTTTCTACACAAGTCAAGGATGGCCAAGGGCAAGACCACGAAAGGGCAGGTCAATGGGTGGCCTTTGGAGGCAAAGCAAGCCAAGTACAAGTCAAATGGGTCAAAGTATGGAGTCCCATACTTGCCAAATCACCCTTGTCTCCTCTCTCTTCTCTCGCCTTATTCCTTCTCTCTCAAGGCTTCTAGATGCAAAAGAATGCATCCTGGTTCGAGTCAATAAGTTAGTCAACATAATAGACAAGGTTACACTTCACAACTTGCAAAGAAAAGCAAAGAAAACAACTGTCCAAAAGTGTATCCCACACTGTTCAAAAAGTTCAGAAAATTCAGTTAAGATTTAGAGAAAATTTCGAAGTGTTGGAAACAGATGAAATGAGCAAAAAGTTGGGTTTGTTTTCAAGGGTCAAATAGTTTCCAAAATTTGTTTTCAAAGTGGTAACTTGTTAACAATGTTATAAACTTTCAGAAACATCTTTTGGAAACAAATTTGAAATAGTTTAAGGCCATGATAACAATGTGGAAAAAGGTGTACTTTCTGTTTTTCTCTGTTTTCCAAAAATGCATTTTTCTGCCTTATTTTTATACCACAAAAACAACAAGCAAAAGATAATTTTTATTAATCCAAAAATAAACCAAGCTTATGTATTTGTAGTACATATACCAAGGAACAAATAAAAGTCAAGAAAACAAAAAAAATAACATTTTATAGCCTAGTGAAAACAAAGGTGGAAAACAGGTACTTGGCTATATTTTCAGGGAATAGTTTCTAAAGAAAACTTAAAATAAAACACTCATAAATCACTTTGAAATTTTTATTTCTTGGATCCAAAAAAGTTAAAAGTTTATTTTAAGATGCAAACAAGAATGATCCAAGTCTTGGAATAAAAACCACTCACACAACATGAGGGAAAAATATCAGGAAAAATAATAGAATTGTGTTCAGGAAAAATTTGATATTGGTCTTATCAAGAAACAAAACTTGTGTTGAAAATATGATGATCATAAACATATGTTAGTTCAAACAATTTGTTAGAAAAAAAAATTGTTGGCCCTAATTTTTTTGTCTTCTTGGGCATAGTACAAGATTCCAAAAACTAGGGTGTGACATTCTTAGGCTTGGCTGGTTACTATAGGAGGTTCATTGAAAATTTCCCCAAGATTGCCAAGCCAATGACTTAAATATTGAAGAAAGAGAAGATGTATGAATGGACTGAAACATGTGAGACCAGGTTTCAAGAGTTGAAGAAGAGACTAGTGTCTGCACCTGTATTGTGTTTGCTTGATCTGGAGAAGGAATTCCAAGTTTACTGTGATGCTTCACGTCAAGGATTAGGAAGTGTGCTGATGCAAGGAGGTAGAGTTGAAGCTTATACCTCAAGGCAAATTAAGAAACATGAAGTCAATTACCCCACTCGTGATCTTGAATTGGCTTCAGTGGTTCATGCCTTGAAGACATGGAAACACTATTTAATGGGGAAACGTTGTGAAGTTTTCATCGATCACAAGAGCTGAAAGTATATCTTCACTCAGAAGGATTTGAACATGAGACAAAGTATATGGTTGGAACTCATCAAAGACTATGATCTAAGTCTACAATATCATCCTCGTAAAGCAAACATAGTCGTCGATGCTTTGAGCCATAAGATTTATGTAAACTGTCTCTCAACCAAATATATATCTCAGGATCTATGTAAATCCCTCCAAGACCTCAGTTTGGAAGTGGTACCTGAAGGATTTGTAGCATCACTAGTGGTTCAACCAACACTGATGGATAGAATCCGTAAAAGTCAGGAAGGAGATAAGGAAATAGAGGCAATCAAGAAAACCTTGAAAGAGGCACTAAGTGAAGGAAAGACCACAGAATTCGGTGAAGATGAGCAAGAAACTGTTTGGTTCGAGAAACATATATGTGTACCCAATGACCTTGAGTTGAGGAAACTGATTTTTCAAGAAGCCCATGAGTCACCTTATTCCATTCACCCTGGTAACACCAAAATGTACATGGACTTGAAGGAAAGATTTTGGTGGAATAATTTGAAGAGAGATATAGCAGAATACATAGCCAAATGTGATGTTTGTAATAAAGTAAAGGCTGTGCACCAGAAACCAGCGGGATTGTTGCAACCATTGAGAGTGCCAGACTGGAAATGGGACCAAATTGGTATGGACTTTTTCACTGGATTACCCTAGACCAAATCAGGGTATGACTCAATTTGGGTAGTAGTCGATCGTTTGACAAAGATAGCTCACTTTGTGCCAGTAAAGACCACATATACCAGTGCTAAGTTTGTTGATATCTATATGAAGAAGATTGTCTGTGTTCATGGTGTACCCAAGAGTAGTGTGTCTGATAGAGGTACCCGTTTACCTCACACTTCTGGAAGCAACTACATGAATCATTAGGAACCAGATTAGAGTTCAGCACAACATTTCACCCTCAGACAGATGGCCAAACTGAGAGAGTAAATAAGATTTTGGAAGACATGCTAAGAGCATGTGTCCTAGACTATGGATCTAGATGGGATGGCAACTTGCCGTATGCAGAATTCTCTTACAACAATAGTTATCAAGCTAGTATTGAGATGGCACCATTTGAACCCTATATGGAAAGAAATGTACCACACCCATGTTGTGGAGTGGTTTAGGAGAAAGAAGTTTCTTTGGTCCTGACATGATTCAAGAAGCTGAGGAGAAAGTTAGATTAATCAAAGATAGATTCAAGATAGCACAGTCAAGACAGAAGAGCTATGTTGATAACAAGCGTAGAGATGGTTCTTACGGAATAGAAGATAGAGTATACTTGAGAGTATCACCCCTTAGAGGTGTGAAGAGATTTGTAATCAAAGGAAAACTAGCACCACGATTCATAGGACCATTCAAAGTGATGTCCTGCAAAGGAGAAGTAGCCTATGAATTGGAATTACCAGAAGTACTTTCAGTAGTATACAATGTGTTCCATGTCAGTCAGCTGAAGAAATGTCACCCGGAGATGTCAGAAACTTCCTTGAGTGATACAGTACCCCTAGGAGAGGTACAAATAGAAAGTGACCTAACTTATGAGGAGAAACCCATCAAAATCCTGGAAAGAGCTGAGAGGAATACCCATACCAAGACCATTAAATTTTGCAAGGTTCGGTGGAATCACCGCACCGAGGAAGAAGCAACCTGGGAACAGGAAGAATACCTCAGAGAAGATCACCCTCACCTATTTGCTAGCCTTTCCGAAGCCCAAGGATGTGCTTCATCTTAAGGGGGTTACTCTGTAACATGCTAGAAATTTCAAAAAGAATAAATCAACATGCATAAATATCATCATGACATGGTCACACAAAAGTGCATTTGAAAATTTAAACATCACAAAACAAAACCCTATTTGAATTCATCTCCAAAAATAATACCCTATTGACCCCATGCCTTTTTCCCTATAATAAAGTTTATTTTGAATTTTCAAAAATCACCTAAACATTTTAAATGTTTAAAAACTTTGCAATCTAAATATTCTACAAAACCTTCTAAATTAGTTTGACTCATTCATTTAATTTTTTGGGTTTCTTTTGCTTAACAAAAGAAAACATAAAAAGGAAAAATAAAACAGAACAAAAAAAAGAGAGAAAACCCGGCCAGCCCAGCCCTCTCTCCCTCACGCAGTAGCCCACGGGCGCAACAACATATCTACCACATGCGCGCAAGGAATCAGCAGAAGCGAGCCCAGCCCGTGCACCTCACACTCGCAGCCAGGTGGGCCAAGTGACGCCGAGCTGACGTCGACGTGACGACCGTCCCCAACCTCCCTCCTTTTTCACCGGCAGAAACTGAGCGCACTCCCCCCCATGTTTTTCACCTCGCCCTCGCCCATTTCTTCGATCCCCGAGCACGCCACCTTAAAACCCCGGTCCCCCACATCTGTTCGCCCCAAACCTCCACCGAAACCACGCCCCAAGGCTGCCGAAATCTCTCGTCGGAGTTGCTCTGCGCCGCTGCCGCATTGCCTCGATTCCGGCCAGGTGAGCACCGCCCCGGGTACGGGATCTCCCCCTTCTCCATCATCTCTCACTGGCGCGCCTAACCGTGCTTTCGAACACAATTTTCGTGCAGAGAATCGTCGCCGCCACCCTCTTCCGAGAGTCACCAGAGCCGCGCCGTCTCTGACTACCTCCCCTCGTCGCTCCCAGAAGCGAGAGTGCATGCCGTGAAGACCCTCTCCATCGCCGTGCTGCACTGCCCCTCTGCGACCTCTTCGTCGAGCTCGAGGACCACAGGAACCCATCTCTGGTGAATTTCGGGGCCCAGCGCCGCTGTCCACCATTCTCCGGCCACTTCCCTGCCGGTGAACCCTCTCTGTTTCTTTCCTTCCGTCCGATTCCATCTAAACGGCCAGGACTAGATCGCTTTAGCAAAGAGGTACGCGCCAATAGGGCTTAGCTACGTGGCAGCGCACTGTCAGCGCCCCGTCAGTGTCCACGCCAGCGCACAGTCAGCCCCCCTATTTAAATTGTTTAAATCCATTTTCAAAAACGGAAACTTATGTCACTTTGTAAATTCGATAGAAAATTGAATATTGATCCAAAAATTGTGAGACTTGAACCTATAGAAATCTAATAAAATTCTCTACCCAAATAAAAAAAAATTAAGGTGGTCTCTGTAGGAAATTTTGGAGTCGTTTTTAAATTGCCAAAACCACTCATAAACACCAATTAATTCATAATTTGAGTTCTACTATTCCAATTTTGTTATTTTGTAGTCTCTGGATTCCTTAGAACCTGTAGAACATCATGGAACCATAGAAAACCAAAATTGAATCGTGCACACACTTTCTATTTCAAATTTAGTCAAACCAGTAATCTGCCCATATTTCATTAAAATGTCTTTTTGAGTGAAACCAATTGGGTCACCTTGGTATTAGTGTCCTCTCTCCATAGAAAACAATGACCATTTTTGTACAGAAACTTATAAGTGTGATTAAAATTAATTTAGTCTAAAGATCTATTAATGGACTACTAAATGGGAGTAATTAAATTAATGCATTGAAATAAATCTTAACCAGAGCCTTGTGTCAACTAAATAAATCTCGTATAATACCAAACACACCTCAACACTACATATAACATGTGTAAAACAAAATATTGCATTCATGCATGCATACATGTTTATGTTTGTATTGTTTGTGTGGTATGTTTATGTTTGTATTGTTATTGCTTGTTTAGATTTTGGATAAGACCAATACAACACATGTGATTGTTGTGCTTGTGCTGGTTGCTGCTACCAAGGCAAGTGATGCTCATGTCCTACTTTTGTTTTCAAATGCATTAGCGTTTTCAGTAGTGTGCATGATAGGTTATATTATTATTTTCCAAGTATATGCTATGGTCAGAACACCTAATAGTGTGTAGCCAACCTGAAACCCCTTCTAGGTACTAGTATAGCTATACTAGAATAATATCACAACTGCTGCTGCTATTTATTGGGTTGTGGTACTTTGAAAATTGAAATTTAACAACCCAATGAAACACCTGGGTGGATTGGTAATTGCTTGGATTATTATGAGTGGCTACTCAGGGCCATGTCCATGGTGGTTGTGACATGGGTCACTCCCAGGGCCATGGATGTGGTGGTTGTCACGTGAGGGTACACTTGTGGATTGCTAGCCAGGAATAAAGAGATCTGTAGGTCTTCAATGTATAGTTAGCTTCCAGTGCAGCCTTGAGGTAATATGGGCTCTGCCAAGGTTAAGTAAGTTGTGGGGGTTCATCCTGTTGTATTGACAAGGGGTGGTAGAATTTTAGTAGCATTGAGTCAATACTGGTATGGTTGAATCCCTCTTCCCAAAGATCTTGTCTCATTCTTCTCTCGGGGAAAATGAGTCTCAAGGTTAAAGTGCACAACCTCTGCTGAGTTAAAAACTAAATCTTAGCCGTGTCCCCAGTTATGGGCATTTTGAGAAAACTAGACATAGTTGGTGCTGACGAATCTCCTCATCTTTTCTGAATGAATTAAAACATGCTAGAAACCTTTTCCTAGAGCACATGGTGTGTCTACCCCTCTGTGCTACCTTTTCAAACTCATGGTGTGTCCACCCATGATGAATTTGAAACTTCATGGTGTGTCTACCATGATGCCTTTATTAAACTACATGGTGTGTCTACCCATGTTGATTTTCAGAGATTTACAAAGATTTGTCAAATATAGGACAAAACTGGCTGTATGCAAATAGCCCGGACTCCACCAGCCAAATATCATGTAGCTAGTTATTCCTCAAAACTGCCACCATACAAGTGTCACTTGCCAGTACATTGTTTGTACTGACGTCCTACCCTGTGGGGGCTGCATATTCCAACGTGCAGGTCATTCGGATGATGAGTAACTGTTTAGGATCTTGAGCTTGCATCCCAACATGTCTGCATGTGGCACATGAAGAGAAGGAGGCTCACTGAAGATTTGTTTCCGTTGTATTTGCTTTGAACTCTCATATTTGGGGCTAGTCTATGTTGGCTATGCCATTTGTAAGACTATTTTATTTCGTGTCCAATCGATTATACATTGTAGAATGATGCTATCGTTATGAATATTCATTTTGTCATGTGTATGCTATTAGTGATCCCGGGAATAGCAGGTACACAGGTATTTTACCTTTGTGAAAAGGTAGGGTGCAACATGAAAACACTTGATTCCATTTTTCTGGGCCTAGCTAAAAGGCTTTAAAGAAAAGCACTTCTTGGGAGATAACCTATGATTTTATTTTTGCTTTGTCTTTCTCTGTTTTCTTTGAGTCAATAGGTTTTATACTTATGTAGAAATTCCTTTGTGTCTTTATTTTCATGTTTTAGTTGTGCCAAGTAAAGTTTCTAGCGAAACTTGGAGTTGGTTTTGGATTTCTGCGCAGAAATCAGATTGTTGTTGTCCACCTTAAAAAATCGTATAAATTATAGAAAGATCAAACTAACCTGAAAATTTTTGTGCTTATTCCTCAGCAAATTCCAAAAATCATTCCTGCCATATGTTTTTTTGATCTGAGCAACTTAAGTGCCCTAAAAAAATTCTTCTTTACAGATTGTTCTGGTTTTGGCAGATTCTGCCATTTTTCTTGCATTTGCTCTTTTACTATGTCAAGTGGATTTATTTGCTTCACGAAAAATCAGTGGCTGTAGCTAAAGTTTAAAAGTATCAATAGCACTTTTTCCCATGCAGAACCCGTGATTTTTTTTATTGTTTCACTAACCCTCTAATGCGAATTACTTTGAGTGTGGTGTGAAGGAAGTTTTCAAGGGTCAAGAGAAGAGGGTGATATATTGTGATCAAGAAGAGTGTAAAGCCAAAGCTTGGGGATGCCCCCGTGGTTCATCCCAAAAAATTAAAAGAAGAATCAAGCGTCTAAGCTTGGGGATGCCCAAGGCATCCCCTTCTTCATCAACAATTTATCAGGTCACTTCTAGTGAAACTATATTTTTATTCGGTAATATCATATGAATTTTTAATTGGAGCGTCTTTTATTTTTCGTTTTGTTTTATTTTGATTTCTTTTTTCCCTTGCTGCAATAATATTTTTAGAACCTATCATTCTTGTTTGGGAGAGAGACACGCTCCGTTTTTTCATTAAATACTCGTTATGCTCGTATTCTTAGTTTTTCTTCTAGTTGCTGCAATATTCCTTTTTAGCTCCTATTTTTCTTGCATCTCTTATCAGAGCTGTTAATTTTAGTAGAGTTGTGTTAGTACTCTCTTGTTTTATTGATGTATCTCTTGGAGAGTTTTTGTTTAGTATAAATTGTTTGGTGTTGGAAAGCAGTAGTACAGTCTGTGTGCTTATAACGGTGCAATTAGAAGCTTGTATAGACTGCGGCTGGACTTTTTCATGTCATGCTAGATGTTATTTTAATTCTAAAGCCTAGTGGTTATTTTTGTAACATGACTTGTCTCAAATAGCGGAGAGTGTTTAATGTGCCATTGAAAGAATCATGAGTTGTTGTTGTCATATTGAAGCATAAATTTGTGGTGTTCTCCTTTGAATGTTTTATTTGGTTAACTTGGCGCATGCTTACACTATGTTTATGACTAAAAACCAGTCACTTATAGCCTCTATGGTCATTTAGTTTTTGAACTTGTAATAACCTTTATGCTTTTTAATGATGGTTTTGTTGCTATGCGTGATTATGGCCATTATTGCTCTCTTGATTTGTCGCTCCCAGTCTTTTGCTAGCCTCCACCTGTACTGAGTATGAGCTCTACTCGTGCATCCAACTCCCAAAAACCAAAGTATGCCAAATGTGTCCACCATACCTACCTACGTGTGGTATTTAACCGCCACTCCAAAGAAAATTTCTCATGTGTTACCTTTAAAACTTTCAAAATTACTCCTGTTTTGTGGTCCAGTTTTAGCTCATGAGGACGTGAATAGAGAATCTTTATCTCACTTGTTGATTGGATTTCACACCC
This sequence comes from Alopecurus myosuroides, assembly GCA_028641055.1. Taxonomy (NCBI): domain Eukaryota; kingdom Viridiplantae; phylum Streptophyta; class Magnoliopsida; order Poales; family Poaceae; genus Alopecurus; species Alopecurus myosuroides. The sequence goes on from CM054057.1 coordinate 765,019,098, forward strand.
TGGATTAGTGGCTTCATCCGCTTATCCACTTGATAGAAGAGTTGGCAGCGGGGTGCCCAGCCCCAAACTTAATACAACAAATTCTCTTCACTATTTTGCCCTTGATTTATCAGTCAAAGCATAATTTTGTAAACAAAAGAGAAAGAGGGATGAACTTCTACCCATATGTGTCCTTCTATGGGAGCCGCTCTTGTGAAGTCTAGTTGGCTTGTGACGTACTGTATTTTCTGTTTACCATTCGTTGACATAAGCATACACACCTCTCTAAAAAATGTTTTCAATACCTCTATTTAACAAAATATAAAGCTCTAGCACATGAGTTAATCCCTGCTTCCCTCTGCGGAGGTCCTTTCTTTTACTTTTATATTAAGTCTCCATCTTCTAACTTTATGCACAGTTGAGAGTGCATAGTTGCCATTCTGAGTTTAATGTGTATTTGTCCCAGAAACATTATTAATTGATTCATGATGTGTTATTATTTGCTCTCAAATTATTTGTTCTAGTATTCCTCTTAAACTTTGAAGGTGTCCTGGATTTTATGTTTTGTCCCACTCATAAGGACAAGAGAAATATCGCTTTGGTATGTTTTCTCTATGCTTGAAACAAACGTATAACTTTCAACTGCATTATTATTCATGATTTTTATTTGTGTTACTTTTCATGCTGAGAAGTGATTTCTATGTTTCATTGTTAAAATTATATCTATCATGCTTGTGTTTAAAGTACAATGATCTCAGCTATACTTATGATTTTACAGTTTATGATGGGGAGATGGTAACCCGGTATGTTCATGCCTAGGTGAAACCCGGCCCAATGGAATCGCACAAGACCCGGCCTAAGGTGAAGGAGCTTCTAGAAGGCCCAAGGGGGAGCGTAGGTTTTGTAACCCGTACCTTGGGAGTCACGATTAGGAAACTTAGGGTTGTGTGCGGTTTCCGGGTAGGATTCCGGGTATGCCTTGTATAGGGAGCCAGAGAGTCGGGTAATATATAAACCGGCTCCTGGGGCAAAGAGAGGGGAGAAGAGTTTTACCAGATATTCGAGTATCCTTGTAATACGAGAGCTGATAATTGTAACCTAGATTGGAGACTCAGCGACATTGCAGCCCGAGCTACCAGATCGCCAGACTACATGATTTCCCCTGAGCTAAACCCTCTCCCAAACACCAGAGTCGAGTCGCCCGAAAGTAAGTTACCCCTGTTAACGTATGCCGTGATTATCTCACGACAGTTGGCGCCCACCGTGGGGCCTACGTCCAAGGGTGTTTACATCACGGGAGAAGCTCAGGAAAGCATGAAGAACCTCGTCATCGGCGAGATCATCACCAACCCAGAAGGAGAGAAGATGGTCGACGACTTTGGTTGGGGACCAGAGTCGGATCTGCTGGAAACCGGATCTATCGTTACGATCGGCCGGGTCAACGTCTTCGTCGGTATGGTACGTGCATCTGGTTATGTTCCTGATAACATTGAATATGATTCTGTGTCAGGAGAAGCAACCTGCGTTCAATCGGACGGAGAAGAGTCGGTCGGGACAGCCGATCCAGAAGAAGAGCCCACCACGAAGAAAAAACACCCGGAGGAGCCGGCATGGGCCCCGCGTGGCCGGGTCGTAAGAGAAGATGATACTGAATCTATCTTGCACCTGCTTGAAGACCGGTACGAGGAAGATAGCTGTGACTAAGAGGAATACGAATCATCACTAGGCATCGCGCGCCGGGTCGCGGTCTACACAGACCCTGCAATCAATCTTAATCAGGGGGATGGGACGACGGCCGCGGCTGGAGCGGCGCGAGCGCTGGCCCAACAACAGGCGCCGGTTGACGGAAACCCGGTTGTAGCCCGGGTCGACAGAGAGTCGGCTTCTATTACCAGTCATACCGGAGAAAGTGAACGGCAAAGGAACATGTTTGGATTCACGGCAAACAGAACGCCGGGTGCGGGAACCTCGGCTCCGCGAAATCCGGCTCTGTTCAACAATAACCTAATCTTGGATCCCACAGTGTTAGCGACGGTGATAACCCCAGAAAACGCGGCGGCACGTGCTCGAGATCTGGATGTGGCTCGCCGCGCATTGGATCAACAAAGGAGAGATATCGAAGCCGAGAAACAAGGGATGGCCACGCGCCAGCGCGAGTTGGAAGAACTGGAGAATCGCCTTCAAACTCAGTCGACCAGGATTTACAATCAGAGGCACCAGACGAGATTACCGGCAACCGGAGGGAGTTTACAGCCAGCTACATTGTTTGTTAAACCTCAGGACCAACCAATCCCGGTGGTGAATCAAGAAACCGGATATCGAGATGCAACCCTGGGAGGACAGCCGGCGAACGTGCAAGCCGGGTTACCCACGTTGCAAACTGGGATCGCTGTTGGCAATACCGCACCACCACCACCACCACCACCGCGATTTCATACTCCACCGGGTCACCTTAACAATCCCATGGATAACGTGTACGTCGCGACTCTAGCGCTCGACCGTATACGACTGGGAGAGACGCCTCGAGAAATCGAAACTCGGCAGGGCATAGAGATGCTACGCACCGCAGTGGCTCAGCAGGCAAATTACCCGGATCATAGAAGTCGATTGCACGGGACACCGTATGTTAGACGGCAACCCGGGAATACCGGGTATATTCAGTCAAGCTCGGCAAGGCGGAGGGCAGAGCAGCAGCAAATGCCGCCTCCTCCCCATAGACCGGCAACGCCCGCAGCATCAGCAGCACAAGCCATTGTGGACAGTTCTCGAGCCAGGTGCGCAGCAGCCGGGTCTGCGGTAAGAGGGCCGGTAGCGGTTGCACCCTGCTGCACCAGCTGCAGGATCGCACGTTTCCCGAGTAAGGCCGGTACTGGCAAACCTCGCCGGGCCTAAGTGTTTATCGGATGCCATCAGGGTTGATCCCTACCCGGATAAATTCAAGGAGCCGGGTAAAGTGGTTAACTATGAGCCGACCATGGACCCAGAAACCTGGTTGAGCAGTTACGAGATGGCTATGTCAATTCGCAACGCATCCGAGAATCTTCAAGCTAAGTTATGTATCTTATGTCCGGAGCAGCAAAGTTGTGGTTCAAAAATATGATCCATCAATTCATGGAGTGAGCTGAAAGATGCCTTTATCAAACATTTTCATGGGACGTGCCGAAAGTTATTCACGATTGACGATTTAGAGCGATGCGTCCAGAAGAAGGGAGAGTCGGCGCGCAGCTGGGTGCGCCGGGTTATGGAAATTCTCCACTCTTCCACTGATATCCAGCCAAAAGATGCATTGCAAGCTATGGCAAAAACGTGCAAATACTTACCCCTGGTGCAAAAGTTGACACGCATGAAATCTAGTCGGCACGCCTCGGAGGTTACAATGGGAGAATTGATGGACGCTTGCAATAAACACGATGCTACGGACACAACAGAAGAGGATGTTGATGACAAAAAAGCGAAACCCAACAATGGAAGACCCGGCAATGGAGCTGCACCGGGTAATAATGGAGGAAACAATGGAAATAACCAGCACAAGCGCCCATACGAAGGAAATTCCGAGTTTGTTGCTAATACAGAAGCCGGGTTTGCAAGACCCAGGGCGGAGGGAAATTTCAAAGGAGGAAACTTTAATGGAGGAAATTACCAAGGACCTCCAAGACCGGCTAACCATATACATGCATTAAGGATGCCCTGTCCGCGTCATAGCAGGAATGGCACGCTGGCTAATCATTCATTGGAGCAGTGCGTGGACTTACAGAGATGGAAGAACGAGGAAATACATAAAGCCCTGCGAGGTGCAGGTCGGGGAGGAGGACCGGGTCCGGGTAGAAACCCGGGCAACGGGCCACCCCCCGCTGGCAACGCAGGAGGTGGCAATCCGGGTAATAATCAAGGAGGTGCTGGGGGTTTCCAGGCCAACCCAAAGAAGTTAGGACAGTACCACGATCACACTACCGGGACTTCCAACATAGATAGAAAGATACTTAAAAGAGCCGTAAACTCGGTTTCTTCAGGTGTTCCGAGATATTTGAGATGGTCAGATCAAGAAGTAACATGGAGCAGACGGGATCACCCGGAAACAATAGAACATCCGGGTGTGTTAGCTTTGGTGGTTGCACCACAGGTCAATGGTTACGAGCTGAAAAAGGTTTTGATGGATGGTGGGAGCAGCATTAATATCTTGTATTGGGAAACCTTCCTACGCATGGGGCTCAAGGAGTCTCAGCTACAGAAAAGTTCTACAGTTTTCCATGGAATTGTGCCGGGTCACTCGGCGTGCCCCGAGGGAAAGATAACACTAGAAGTCGCTTTTGGAGAATCCAAGGACAATTTCCGAGTGGAATGGCTCACATTTGAGGTGGTAAAATTGCGCAGTCCTTATCACGCGCTGTTCGGAAGGCCGGCTTACGCTAAGTTCATGGCCAGGCCATGTTATGTGTATTTACAGCTAAAGATCCCGGGTCCCAAGCAGACCATTACCATACATGGGAACCAGGCTGTGGCAGCGGAGTGTGATGAAGGAGATGCGGCAATGGCAGAACAGGCTTGCAGGAAGGAAGAGCTCAAGTATTACCGGTCTCAAGTAGACCCGGAAGATAGAACTGCTTTGAAAAAGCCGAATATGGAGGACGAGAGAGCAAAATTTAAAGCGGCCCAGGATACCAAGATGGTGGCTTTTGTCGAGGGTGATCCCTCCAAACAATTTGCTATAGGTTCTAACCTAGACAACAAGCAGGAAGAAGCACTTATCGAGTTTATTCGTGAGAATCAGGACATTTTCGCTTGGACGCCCAGCGACATGTCGGGTATCCCGACCGAGTTAGCTGAGCACAGTTTGCATGTTGATCCCAGGTCCCGGCCTGTGAAGCAGGGGCTGAGAAAAATGAATGAGGAAACGAGAAAGGCTATAGGAGCGGAGATAGCTCGGCTCCTCGCAGCCGGCTTTATCATGGAGGTTTTTCACCTGGAATGGTTGGCAAATTCGGTTCTAGTGCTGAAAAAGAACAATGAATGGAGGATGTGCATAGACTATACAAGCCTCAACAAGCATTGCCCAAAGGATCCATTTGCCCTTCCAAGAATAGACCAGATCATTGATGTAGTGGCAGGTTGTGACTTATTATGTTTCCTGGATGCTTATTCCGGGTATCATCAAATAAAGCTCAAAAAAGAGGATTGGGAGAAAACTTCGTTCATAACCCCCTTTGGTGCTTTTTTGTTATAAGACCATGACCTTTCGGCTGAAAAACGCAGGCGCAACGTATCAGCGGTGCATATAGAAGTGTTTCGAGGATCAAATTGGACGCAACATTCATGCCTATGTGGATGATGTGGTGATTAAAACAAGGAAAGCTGAAACTTTTATAGATGACCTAAAGGAGACCTTCAAGAACTTGAGGAGATACCAGATGAATCTTAACCCGACTAAGTGCGTGTTCGGGGTGCCGGCAGGAAAGTTACTCGGGTTTATCATTTCCGAGAGAGGAATTGAGGCAAACCCGGAAAAAATCAAGGCCATCCAGAGCCTGAAAAAGCCGGAAGGCCTGAAGCACGTTCAGAAACTCACGGGATGTGTGGCAGCATTGAGCCGGTTTATATCTAGGCTTGGAGAAAAAGCAATACCTCTCTACCGACTCTTGAGGAAAACCGACAAATTCGTGTGGGGCCAAGAGGCGTACGAGGCATTTGAAGCTCTGAAAAAAGCAGTTATCTGAGGCACCGATCCTGCCAGCACCGGGTCCCAAAGAGCCCATGTTATTATATATCGCGGCCGGGCCTCGGGCGGTTAGCGCAGTGGTTGTGGTTGAGCGCAAGGAGGATGGAAAAGATCACCCGGTACAAAGGCCGGTTTACTACGTGAGTGAGGTCTTATCGGAAGCAAAGCAGCGTTACCCGCATTGGCAAAAGCTAGTTTTTGGAGTCTTTATGGCCAGCCGGAAATTGAAGCCGTATTTTCAGGAACACCCCATAACGGTGGTTAGCTCTATACCAATGGAATATATTATCAGAAATTCATATGCGACAGGTAGAAAAGCCAAGTGGGCCATTGAGATGGGAGATTACCACATCAACTATGAGCCTCGGTCTGCAATCAAGTCCCAGGCTTTAGCTGATTTTATCAATGATTGGACTCACACAAGCATGCCCACAATGACGCCAAGTTCCGAGTCTTGGGTGATGCACTTTGACGGTTCCAAGCAATACGAGGGATCAGGAGCTGGGGTGGTGCTTACATCGCCTAAAGGAGATATGTTGAGTTATGTGTTGCAAATCCACTTTGATTGCTCCAATAATGTGGCCGAGTATGAGGCCCTATTACACGGACTGCGAGTAGCAAAGGAGATGAATATCAGGCGAATAAGGTGCTATGGAGACTCGGATCTCGTGGTACAGCAGGTCTCTGGAATGTGGGATAGGAAAGATGCAACAATGGCAGCATATCGCAGAGAGGTAGACAAGGTGGCCGGGTCTTTTTCCGGGTATGAGGTGGAACACATTGATAGGCGAAAGAACGAGGCAGCAGATGCACTCGCAAGACTCGGTTCGCGCCGAGAGCCAGTTCCGCCTAACTTTTTCTGGACGAGTTATGGCGGCCGTCCGTCAAAACCGAGTCTGAGGAAGAGGTGGCCAACCAAGACCCGGATTTCAAACTCGTAGCCGCCGTACGCGCTATTCCCGAGTGGACAGCACCGTTTCTGGCCTACCTGTCACGGGGCGAGTTACCACCACAGGAAGTTTTAGCCAGGCAAATTCTGAGACGAGCGAAGGGTTATTCTATCATAAATGGTGAGTTCTATAAGAGAAGTGTTGCAGGAGTCTTTTTGCGCTATGTTACACCAGAGGAGGGCCGACAGATCTTAAGGGAGATCCATGAAGGTGATTGTGGGCATCATGCCTCCACAAGGCCCCTTGTGGCTAAAGCATAGCGACATGGTTTCTTCTGGCTCACTGCTTTGGCGGACGCGGAGCGCTTGGTGGTAAGGTGTGATGGATGTCAAAGGTATGCTCGCCAAACCCATGTGCCGACTATGGAGTTGCGAACAATCCCGCTAACCTGGCCGTTTGCAGTTTGGGGTATGGATATGGTCGGCCCCTTTCACATGTCGCCTTGCAAAAAGACTCATCTTTTGGTGGCTATTGATAAGTTTACCAAGTGGGTTGAAGTTATGCCATTCGCCAATTGTGAAGCAGTCACAGCAGTCAAGTTCCTGAAAAGGATCATCTATCGGTTTGGATACCCTCATAGCATAATAACAGACAATGGAACCAACATGTCTCTAGGTGAGATAGAGAAATTTTGTGGAAACAATGGCATCCGCCTTGACGTAGCCTCTGTAGCCCATCCACAAGCTAATGGACAGGTGGAGAGGGCAAATCAGGAGTTGCTTCGTGGGTTGAAACCACGACTACGAGTCTCGTGCCTCAGAGCTGCGGGGGCATGGGTTGACGAATTACCATCAGTGGTTTGGGGAATTAACACTACACCTAACAGATCTACCCAGATGACTCCATTTTTCATGGTTTATGGTGCAGAGGCAGTCCTGCCGAGTGATATTATTCATGACTTGCCCCGAGTGGCGGCTTATGTTGAGGTGGAAAATGAGAAGACCCGGCAGGATGCTGTGGACATGTTAGAAGAGCACAGAGAGCAAGCCTTGGAGAGATCAGCCATATATCAACAGGATTTGAGGCGATACCATAGTAGGCGAGTCAGAACCCGGGTCTTCCAGGAAGGAGACCTGGTATTACGCCTCGTACAGTCAAAGGACGGAAAGCACAAGTTATCTCCACCATGGGAAGGCCCCTTCGTCATCAGCCGGAATTTGGACAATGGATCATACTACTTGATAGATGCAAGGGAAGAGTCTGATACTGTTAATGATACCGCACATACCACTTCATCTATGCAAGAGCGGGAAAGACCATGGAACGTGGCTCAGCTACGTCCCTACTACACTTAAGCATAGGCTAGGTTTACAAGTTGAATTACACGATGTAACAGGCAGCAGGTTTCAGACGCACTCTTTTCCTATCCGGGGTACCTAAGGGGACTGGAGGGTTTTTAATGAGGCGGCTTGCTGACCTAACTTTTCTCATATCAATAAAGAGATGGTTTAACTATGATATTGTTTCTTATTTATTTTCTGTTAGTTTGTTCTTAATGTTTATGTTTTACTTTGTTTCATATCAGGTAAGTATTTATTTTTTAGTCATGATGCACTAGGTTTAAACTTTTCATAGATTGCATACATAGGCCTTGGGGGCTGATTTCTTGAATAGCACAGCTATAATCTCAAGACCCGACCACGATGCCATTAAGTTATGAGGACCGATTACTTGCAATAAGTACGGTTACAATCTTATAACTGGACAATAGAGCCAAACTTTCTTGATTTCTCTTGTTTAAGCTTGATGTGACTCGCAATAATGTGGCGTGACTTGCTAACGTGTAATCACAATCAGTCATGATGCCCATTGGGACTTGCCTGGCCCTGTTTTTATACAGTTATAGCAGCACTGAACATCCACGCGAAAGCCGGCTTACAACAAACAGGATCAAAAGGGTCATCCAAACCACAAGTTATGTGGAGTAAAAGGCTACAGCTGGAAACTCACAATGTATTAAGCACAGCTTCAAAATTTATATGGGTAGATATATACTTTGGGCCCTGGCAAGAACAGGTAGCTTTTTCTTAAAAACTACAAGTCCCTAGACTCGGAAATTTGGGTCTTGGGGACTTGGGAATTTGAGAAAAGCAACAGACTGTTTAGCTATTGAGCTTGAAACCCAAAAAACCGAGTCTTGGGGACTTGGGGACTTGTGAATTTGAGAAAAGCTACAAACTGTTTAGCCATCAAGCTTGAAACCCAAAAATCCGAGTCTTGGGGACTTGGGGGCTTGGGGACTTGAAAAGCAAAAAGTTCAACCAGTCAAAGATCCTGAGACCCGGAAACCGAGTTTCATGGATGGGGAAAAGAGAAAATATCAGAAAAGCGGCAAAAATCTTAAGACTGGAGAAAGCATATCAAGGTGGATGGACAAAAGGGCCATCAAAGCCATTAAAGTTTAAACGTATTACAAACCGAGGAAATTGTATCAAAAGTGCACAGGCGCACTATTAAACAAATAATTGTATCAGGCATATTACAACCATGCCTATAGGCCGAATAAGTGTTTGAGGGCGAGAATTGATAAAAACTTCACTCGGCATCCATAGCCGAGTCTTCAGCAGCAACCTTGGTAGCCGGGTCTTCGACGTTCTCCTCTGTGTTCTTCTCTGCCTCCATGTCCGGGTCAGTTGTGGCATCAGCACGAGCTGGAGGAGGAACAGCCGGAGTAGATGTGGATGGCGCAGTGTCGGCCTCGGCCTTCCTCTTGGCAGCCTCCTCCTTCCACCGGGCCAGCATGTCAAAGGGCTTCGGGAGATCAAACGGGACCGGCTTATCTTCAGCATTGTACGGCGGGGTGAGCCTGTTCACATCCAGCTTATCGGCTATCAGGCTTGCCGAGTGACGTACCTGAGCGTGGATAGACTTGTAGTCCTTAGCCGAGAATCTCGAGCCGTCATTGTTAAACTCAGGGAACCCATTCACGAGCGTTGCCGGCTCAAGCCTAGGAAAATAGGCTTTGGCCAAGGCAAGGCCGCGGGTTACCCCAACCCGGCATGCTGATCACTTCCAGTGATCGATCCAAGCAGGGACCGTGGAGTATGCGTCAAGCATGTGGGAGACACCGCCATAACCGCCAGGCCAATTTATGGCCTCAAGGGTCCACTTGGTGCCCGCAGAAAATTGCCGGATTACGGCCTTCAAGGTCTTCACCTTCGCTATGTCATCTTCATCATCAGCTTTGTCACCCGGACCTGCAGAATAAAAGGAAAAGTAAAGTGGTAAGATCCGGGTCTTAGATCATATCAAGTGCGAAATCCGAGTCTTAGTCAGGAAGTTAAGTTCTTTTACCAAGCAAGGAGCGGTAAGTGTCGGCAACAGAGGCTGACAGTTTCTTTAGCTAGTCCTCAGCTTGGTGGAGCTTTTTCTTATATTTCTTGCAATCCTTGGCAAGATCCTTCACCTCGACCTCTAGCTCCTCCCGCAGTTTGGTCTCGACTCGGAGGAGTTCGTTGGTTTTTGCCAAGATCTCCTCCGACCGGGTCACATAAGCCTGAAAAATAATACAAGGATATATTAGTCGGCTATAGTGTAAAATCCGAGTATGGAGGGATATATAGCTATGGAAGTACCGATTAAACTATGTATTGTTCACCCGAAACTTGGGGACTAGATGAGTATGGAAAGAATACCAGTAGATTTACCTGATACTCAGCAGCAAGGGACTCGAGGATGTCTCTCTCATTGGTTTTCAGGGAGAAAAGCTCATCTAGCATCCCTTCGAAGTCAAGGCCACTCAAATTTGGCCTGGAGGAGCTTGGGTTCTGGCTACCTGGTGGTGGGGTCCTTTCCTGCTTTAGCGGGTCGATTCTGGTTGCCTGAGTGTTGGGAGCAGGGACACCCCTCTGTGATCCCAGAAACTCGACATCATCATCGGTCGGCTGATGTGTTGGCAGGGGAAACTCGGCCTCCTGGTCAACAGGGTTGTCCAGCTGTTCTTCTCCTTCACCACCAGTTGTGGGCTCCATAACGTTCTCCGGGTTTTCCATAGTCGGGTTATCGATGTTCATATCTTCCGGATCACTAAGTGTAACCTTGGCCCTGAGAAAGAAAAAGAAGCAGTTAGTAGATAATAAATGAAAGACGTGGGAAATAGTAGTGTATTGATTAGTAAGGAAAGTGAATTACCCAGTATTCACGAAGAAATCCGGTGGGAGATCGTTGCTGGACCCGGAAGATGCTGACAAAGAATTGGAAAGTGAGACCCTAAGTTGTCCGGCTAATGGGTGATTCGAAGAAGGGTATCTTTGAGGAATATGGGACGTATGAGTTCGGGAAGTACCGGCTCGGCGAGCGGTTGATGAAGGGATGCCCGGGTGAAGAGGATCGTCACCCGGGGAATTCTGGGTTACCCTTCGTTTGGTCGGGGCAGGTTCCTTCAAGTTTGATGAATTGGTTAGACGTTGGTTAAGTTCGCACATATTGGCATACGAGTACGGCTTGGAGGTCTTCCTCTTCGCCCCAATCTCTGCTTCCGGCTCAGCCTCACTCTCTTCCGACTGGGTGTCCTCCTTGTCCTCTAGCTCTGGTAAATAAGGAGCATTGTCGGAAAAGGGGAATATTTGGTCTAACAAGTTAACGAGGTAAGTCTAAATATAAGACACGGTTTTACCTTCATCACTATCAGCCGGTTCCTTGTCCTCCTCCGAGTTTTCTGAAGGGGGAGGGGTGACTATCTTCCAGAACTCATCGTCTTCTTGTGTAAGAAATACAGAGACAAAGGTTAGTATATATGCATAAGAGATATCGGTCGGATAAAGAAATTCAGCCGGTTCTTACTGGAGGAGCCGGGTTAGAGCGAGTGAAGGGGTTAAGCCCGGCTATGTTCTTGATAACATCAAGTTTCTCAGCTAAGAAAGTCTTCATGATCTTGTTCATATCAGCAGCCGGGTAAGTTTTCTCCGAGTATCAGAGAGAATCGGTGACATGACCAGAATAGTCGCACATGAGTTCGGGCCGGGTGCTGTTAGGTTGGATCCGGCAGCTTACCCAGGTCTTCACCAGATTAAGCCCAAGGAGACCTTGGGCAGAAAGTACAGCGAGCTTGTGAAGAAAAGGCTGGATAGATTGCCTATCGGCCTCGGATGCGAAATAATGCAGATTATCGGACAAGGAAAGTGTGTCAGTAGATAAACTCGGCAATGGCTTTTCGCCGGGTAATGAGGTGTCTTAGCAGTAGAAGTACGTTTTCTGCCAGTGTTTTACATGCGTGTGGAGGCTAAGAGTCGGCATCAGAGAGTTTTTACGTCTCTGAATTGAGACTCCTCCACAGACTAGGAGGGCCCCGTCACTGCTCTCCCAGCAGGGTTTGCATTGGAAGAGTTCAAGAAATAAGGCTAAGTTGGGAGGAATGCACAGATAAGCTTCACAAAGGACTATGAAGTGGCAGATGTTAAGCATAGAGTTCGGGCCGATATCGAATACCCGGAGCTTGTAGTGATCCAGGAGTTCCCGGAAGAAAGGGTGACCTGGCGGGCGGAAACCCCGGATCACGTGCTCGACGAAGACCACCACTTCATCCAGGCCTGGTAAAGGCCAGGTCTCTTCACCGGGTATCCTCCAGTGGATCTCCGACCGGGTGGGAAGGACACCCGACTCGGCCAGCTCGTCAAGCTTGGCCTTCGTGACAGTCGATTTCGCCCAATTGGCGGAAATCGACTGACCCGACTTTTGCTTGCCGGCCGGGTTTTTGCCCTTTGACTTGGCGCTACCCTTAGGAGCCATGGAGTGTAGATCTAAAAAGAGGTAAAATGCAAGTGTGTGAATATCGAGGAACTTGGAGAGCGCGGCTATTCGATATAATAAGAAGAGGAAAAAGCAAAACAACCAAGTACTTGCAAGATTTGGCAAATGGATCTAGTCAAGAACACATGGTGGAAAAATACGAGATCGCAAATAGCAAAGGTGTGCTAAGGGGCATAGAGATGGATTTAGCTAAGTGCAAACTGTGGAAAGGCGTGAGATTAGGGATTACAAAGATATGCCTAGCTTATGCAGGAAAAATGGATAACTAGTGGGTGAGATTCGATCCAAATTATTCGCGCGAAATTGAAATCTAGATCTAAGAGACGGATGGACTTACCGGATGGATTAATGGAAGAGATGCACGGCGGCGGCGATTAGCTCGACGGCGGTGGCGGCTCGAGATCTCCGGTGGCTCAAATGGAGGCTTGCTCGTGGGCGTTGACGGTGGCGATTGACGGCGGCCCTGCAGGACGCAACTCCGGTGGCGCAACTCTGGTGGAGCGAGCTCGAGTTGGGGTTCGCGGGCGTGGAGGTGAAGTGAATGGAAGAGAGAGCAAGGGGAAATGACCGGTGAGATCTAGGGTTAACCCCTGGCCTCTATTTATAGGCGCGGGGAGAAAATCCCTAGGGTTTGGGCGGTAAGTGAAAAATTTCGGGAGAAAAAGATCCGGCCCGGATAAGTACCAAAATATTCGTCACAAGATATCCGGGTGGGGATTGTGATTGATTACGAGCGTATTATTCGGATTAGCTGGTAGCTATGCGGACGCCGAGTCTTGTCACGTTTCCTTGGAGTGTTGACCCGGGAGATGATGCCCAGACTCGGAAAACGCCGGGTTGTTATATGGACCGCCCAAAGAGCTGGCCTAGCTATTATCAAAGCACTCTAACCCGGTATTTTATGAATTAGAATGTTTATTGTTTTGCAGGGAATAGCGTGCGCTTCATGGTTGACTCCGAGAAGCCCAAGCTATTCTGGGGACTACTGATGGGGAGATGGTAACCCGGTATGTTCATGCCTAGGTGAAACCCGGCCCAATGGAATTGCACAAGACCCGGCCTAAGGTGAAGGAGCTTCTAGAAGGCCCAAGGGGGAGCGTAGGTTTTGTAACCTGTACCTTGGGAGTCACGATTAGGAAACTTAGGGTTGTGTGCGGTTTCCAGGTAGGATTCTGGGTATGCCTTGTATAGGGAGCCAGAGAGCCGGGTAATATATAAACCGGCTCCTGGGGCAAAGAGAGGGGAGAAGAGTTTTACCAGATATTCGAGTATCCTTGTAATACGAGAGCTGATAATTGAAACCCTAGATCGGAGACTCGGCGACATTGCAGCCCGAGCTACCAGATCGCCAGACTACACGATTTCCCCTGAGCTAAACCCTCTCCCAAACACCAGAGTCGATTCGCCCCAAAGTAAGTTACCCCTGGTAACGTCTGCCGTGATTATCCCACGACAGTTTAGATGATCAAGTTTATGTTGGTAGCATGTCACCTCAGAAATTATTTGTTTTGTCGTTTACCTACTCGAGGATAAGTAGGAACTAAGCTTGGGGATGTTGATATGTCATAAAAGTATCCTTAATTTCTGATGTTCCATGTTGTTTTCATGCCATATGCTACATGTTTTCCTTACACTTTATGTCATTTTTATCGATTTTCTAGGACTAACCTATTGGCAAGATGCACGGAGCCAGTTCCTGTTATCTGCTGTTTTTAGTTTCAGAAAAGTTGTTCTGGAAATATTCTCGGAATTGGAAAATTTGAAGCCTGGAAGTCTTAGAATTCCCGAAGGTTCCATCGAGTCCCGAAGAGGCCTGGAGGGGGGCACAGGGGGGCCACACCATAGCCCCCCCCCCCCCCGTCCGTGCTATGGTGTGGGCCCCTCGGGCGCCCACCGCCATCGCCCTTTCGCCTATTTTATTCCACGAGGCGTAAACCCTAAATAGATCCCACTTTTCCACGAAAAACACCCAAGACCATCGTCATCGTGAACCCAAGTTCGGGAGGGTTCTGGAGTTCTCCCCGGCACCCTGCCGGGAGGGTAAATCATCACCAGAGGGCTCTACACCACCATGCCCGCCTCCGGAGTGATGCGTCTGCCATTTCGCCTATTTATTCCCCCGAGGTGTAAACCCTAGAGATATACCACTTTTACCCGAGGAACACCTGAGGCCTCCGTCACCGTCATCTCGAGATCGGGAGGGTTCTGGAGCTCTCCCCGGCACCCTGCCGGAGGGGGAAATCATCACCCGAGGGGTTTGCACCACCATGCCCTCCTCCGAAGTGATGCGTGAGTAGTTCATCCCTGGACTAGGGGTCCATAGCAGTAGCTAGATGGTTGTTCTCTCCTCTTTATGCCTCATGTATAGATCTCGTGAGCTCCTCTACATGATCGAGATCATCTTATTGTAATGCTACATGTTGTGTTTGCTGGGATCTGATGATTATTGTAATGCTACATGTTATGTTTTTTCAATGATATTATGAGGGTGGATTATTAGTCATAGATGCAGTTGGATAACGGTCTATGTATCTTGTTGTAATGCCCGCATGAATCACATAGTAATCATCATGTCATGCATGTTTCATTGTCTATCAATTGCCCAGCTTTAATTTGTTCACCACACATGTTATTTGTCTTGGGACAGACACCTCTAGTGAACTATGAAACCCGGTCCTTTCTCCTCATACCGATAATACAACCACTGCAATCTTTGTTTTCATACTGCTGTTACTGTTTTACTACTGCCATCATTGTTCTCTTTCATCTACTGCGAACAATACTATTTTCCACACCATACATTTAACCTCTTTGTTATCAGCAAAACCAGTGATATTGACAACCTCACTGCTTCGTTGGGACAAAGTGAATTGATTGTGTTGTGTAGGTTCCACGTTGCTGCTGAATCAGTAGTGCGCCCTACCACATCAACCGCATCAACCTTCAGAAGTTGCTTGTCCTCCTACTGGTCGATTCAACCTTGGTTTTTTTCCTGAGGGAAAACTTGCTGCTGCACTCTTCACACCTTGCGCTTGGGTTCTCCCAACGAGCGTGTGTCTACACTCCATCAGTCCCCAAGCAAAACTGAACTTAGTAAACATGACCACGGTTTTATGGAGTGAAGTGTTGATAAACAAAATACGGACAAGAAGCATCACATTTATCAACACACAAGTCATTCTAGACAGCAACTTCCTCTCATATAACTCAACTTGAAACTAGTAGAGGGAGTCACAATAAAGGTGCAAAGGAAATCATAATTGGTTAAGGAATACTTCGTTCTTGGTCAGAGAACAATTAGCAGATTGTACTTATCTTTCGATTAGAGTCCTTATATTAGAGCTTATATTGCAGAGTTTAACATGCTAAATCATAACAGTCTCTTTGCAGTCATTGATAACTTTCAAAGTGGTATTCATTCAGATAAAAACATTGTACCATACAAGGAAGGATAAAAGACATGATTGAAGGAATCAGCATATAAATGGTTGGATCTAAACAACTCAAATGCTTTCTTAAGACAGAAGGAAATAGGTTTACTAGCTCAACGTAGAAGTAAAAGATAGGCCTTCGCAGAGGGAAGCGGGGATTAACTCATATGCTAGAGCTTTTCATTTGATAAACATATGGAAAGCATAAAATATTTGACACTCCTCCCAACCTTTCTTACACAAATAATTGCTAACCGAATCCTCGGGTGCCTGCCAACAATCACATACCATGGAGGAGTGTCTAAATTTTTAGGGATAGGTGTGTATGTCTATGTCAACGAATCAGCCACCAACAGTACATTAAGTCACAAACCAACTAGACCTTACAAGAGCGGATCCCATTGAAGGACACTACTAGGACAGTAAATCCTCCCTCTTCTCTTTTGTTTACACAATTATGCTTTGACTGATAAATCAGGGGCAAAAAGAGTGAAGTGAATTTATAGTAATTAAGGTTGGGGCTGGGAACCCCGTTGCCAGCTCTTCTAGCAGTTGGATAAGAAGATGTGCCACTAGTCCAGGTGTGTAAAGTCCAATCAACGAGTAAAATAAGACTGTCTACCGACATCCGCATGAACTAAAACAGGAGCACAAAACAGTCATAATAGTTTTGAAGGTTTTAAAGGTAGCACACGAGAAATTTACTTGGAGTGGCGGTGAAATATCACATATAGGTAGGTATGGTGGACACAAATGGCGTGGTTTTTGGCTCAGGGTTTCGATGCATGAGAAGCGTTCCCTCTCAGTACAGGTTTTTGCTAGGAAGGCTGGGTACGAAGCATAAGAGTTGAGGAAGAACAACAAAATATACATGTGATAGAAACAAGCATGCAATCTTCCTTGGAAGTACAAACGATCTTAACTTGAGAATACTAAGCTTATGAGCCAACAAGAAAGAAAGATCATGGATCAATATATCTACATGCATCTCCCTCTTTTCGACTTAAGCCTCAAAGTATTGTTGCTACTCACCAATGCTAAGTTTGCCAAAACCAAATAGATTAACTTGATGCTCCCATATTGATACCAATACTAAGAACAAGATCAAACATATAACAAAAATTACAAAATAATATAAAGTGCATATAAGGTAAATGATGAAACTTCTCATTAATATTTCATAACAGCAACTCACACCAAGGGATACATCGATAACCAACTAAAGGAGAGATACTTGATGTAAACCATCCCCTATGATAACTTCTCTACTCATGATATGACTCTACTAAAAGGAAAAAAGGTGCAAGATAAAGATGTGATACCGCGGCACTCCCCCAAGCTTGGAACAAGCCAAGGGAATGCCAATACCAATGATGAATTACTTCTACGCTGGTGGTAGTGAACTCTTCAGAATAAGATTATCAATTGACTCCTTCAACTCATCAATCACATAGGTGAGCGCACGTATCAGCTCCGTATTGTGCTCAATACGGTCCTCGAACTTGTCCAACGGTGAATCCCAGCTCTTGGAATTATCCCCCCACACTTATTTAGATCGGGGGCTTTCCTCTCCTGTAAGGTTAGAACGATCCATATCCCAGCAAGAAGGCAACTCTGCCTTTGGTACCCTCTTAAATTGATGCTCCTGGATTAAAGTATGAAAGGGTTTTTGATGCCTGAAGGTGGTGTCCTTGAAGCTAAGAAGTGACATGGAACCTTCTCTCCAGTGCGCATTTGTACCCCTTGCTTGAACTTGAAGGGTTTTTCTACCACTCTAATGCTTGCGATGGTGGCGCGAGGGTACATGCGCGGGTCTTCTTCTACATCTCCCTCAGCTCCACTCTCGATCTCCTCCTCCAGCTCCGGGTCTTGGAGATCATCTTCCATCGGTCCCTTGCCCTGGTTGTTGTTGTTGGCGAGCACGGTGCCTCTAAAACTGAAAACAGATCCTGACAGAAACAGATCGAAACGAAAACACGGCGAGAAAATGATATACGGACCTCGGGGATCCGAGGGATTATATAGCAAAAATATATGTAACAAAAGGAAGGTGCATTGCAAAAACGGGTCGGAGAGGGGTTCCGGGGCCTCCACACCATAGGGTGGCACGGCCAGGGGTTGGCCCGCGCCCCCAGGTGGTGTGGTCCCCTCGGGCACCACGTCCTACCCTTCTTCGGCTTAATATTTTTCATATTTTCCATCAATGATAAACATATAAGATGGAAAGTAATACGCGAACCTTTTCTTAACAGAATTGTTACCTATTCGAAAACGGACTCTGCAGTTTCTGGGATCTTCTCTATAATAAACTTATCTAGAGTCATCACTTGAATAGTATCAACATCTTCATCATAAGAATCTCCGGAAATATAATGTTTGAGATTTTCACCATTCACCACTTGTGTAGTGTTATCTTTGAGGGAAGCAATTTTGATTCCACCTGAACGATACAGTTCTTCAATAACATAAGGTCCTTCCCATCTTGAGAGTAATTTTCCTGCAAAAATTCTGAGACGAGACCTATACAATAGAACTTTCTCACCAACATGGAACTTTCTTTTAAGAATTCTCTTATCATGCCATTGTTTAAGTTTCTCTTTAAAGAGTCTAGAATTTTCATAGGCTTCACTTCTCCACTCATCTAAATAACTCAAGTCAAGCATTCCTTTCTTACCGGCGAGTTTAAAATCTCTATTTAGCTCTCTCTCACTACCCAATAAGCTTTGTGTTCTAGTTCGAAAGGCAAGTGGCAAGCTTTTCCATAAACCATTTTATAAGGGGACATACCCATAGGATTTTTATAAGCAGTTCTATAATCCCATAAAGTATCATTTAACTTATCAGACCAATTTTTCCTAGATTTATTAACAGTCTTTTGCAAGATAGATTTAATTTCTCTATTTGATAATTCTACTTGACCACTGGTTTGAGGATGATAAGCTGAAGCAATTCTATGATCAACATCATATTTAGCAAGGGTTTTTTCTAAAACCACCATGAATAAAGTGAGAACCTCCATCAGTCATAAGATATCTAGGTACACCAAACCTAGCGAAAATAACATCTTTAAGCATTTTTAAAGAGGTTTCACCATCAGCACTATTTGTAGGTATAGCTTCTACCCATTTAGTAACATAATCAGCGGCAACAAGAATATGAGTATAACCATTCGAACGATGAAATGGACCCATAAAGTCAAAACCCCAACAATCAAAAGGTTTAATAATAAGAGAATAACTCATAGGTATTTCATTACATCTAGAAATATTACCTACTCTTTGACATTCATCACAATATAAAACAAACTTTCGTGCATCTTTAAAGAGAGTAGGCCAATAGAAACCTGATTGTAGAACCTTCTATGCGGTTCTATATCCAGCGTGATGTCCTCCATAAGCACTACCCTGGCACTTTCTCAATATCTCTCGATGTTCATGTTCTGGAACACATCTTCGCATAGTACCATCTACTCCTTCTTTATATAAGTGTGGGTCATCCCAAAAAATAATGCCTCAAATCGTAAAAGAATTTTCTTCTCTGTTGAGCTGTAAATGTTGGAGGCAAATACTTGGCAACAATTAAGTTAGCATAATATGCATACCAAGGACTTTCTTGGGAGTTTACTTTTCTTGCAGCCAACTGTTCATTTGGAAAACTATCATTAAAAAGAATAGGGTTATAAGCAATGTTTTCCAATCTAGATAAATTATCAGCAACAGGATTTTAAGCACCCTTTCTATCCATGATATGCAAAGCAAACTCTTGTAAAAGCAGCCCCATCTAATAATCCTAGGCTTAGCATCTTTATTTTCCATAAGGTATCTAATAGGAGCATGATCAGTGTGAATAGTAACTTTTTAGTAAAGCAATATAAGTTCTAAACTTATCACGGGAAAAAACTACAGTTGTGAACTCTTTTTTAGTGGTAGCATAATTCTTTTGACAAGTAAAAGTTGTTTTCGCTTGATCTTGTGCCCTAACAGCAATTTGAGAAATCCCAGAATAACCATCAAGAAAGAAAAAATGAGTTTTCTTAGACAACCTCTCTAACATTTGATCAATAAAAGGTAAAGGATAATGATCTTTCTTAGTAAACTTGTTAACTTTCCTAAAATCAATGCACATTCTATAACCAACTACTACTCTTTGAGGAATAAGCTCATTATTTTCATTTGGCACAACGGTCATTCCTCCTTTATTAGGGACACAATGCACATGGCTTACCCATCTACAATCATCAATAGGAAAAATAATACTAGCATCAAGGAGTTATAATACCTCATTTCTTACCACTTCCTTCATCTTAGGAATTAAACGGTGTTGATGTTCAAATACTGGCTTCACATCAGGTTCTATATTAATAACATGTTGACATATAGTAGGGAAATCCCTTTCAAATCATCAACAGTATATCCAATATCTCCATGGTGTTTCTTCAGTATTTCCAATAACTTTTCCTCTTCTTTACCTGAAAGTTTAGAACTAATAATAACAGGATATGTCTTCTTATCATCAATATAAGTATATTTAAGATCATCAGGCAAAGGTTTTAAATCAAAAGCAGGATCCTCCTTGGGTGGTAATGTGGTACCCAAGTCTTCCATAGGTAAATTATATTTCAGTATGACTGGTTGACGAAGAAGAATATCGTCAATCTCATTTCTTTCTTCCATAAAGACCTCACTTTCGTGGTCCTCCATGTATTGATGCAAAGCGTTGTTAGGATCAAGAGCAATAGAGTCAAGTTGTTCAACTCTAAAATCCTCATTTGGCAATTCCGATTCATAAGGAGCTCTAGCAAATTTGGAAAAATTAAACTCACAAGATTTTCCATCAAATCTAGTCAATATCTTCCCTTTCTTACAATCTATAACAGCACCACAAGTGTTCAAGAAAGGTCTACCAAAAATGATAGGACAAGTTTTACTAGAAGATTTACCCAGTACTAGAAAATCAGCAGGATATTTAGTTTTACCACATAAAACTTCTAAATCTCTAATAATACCAATCGGAAAGATAGTTTCCCTATTAGCAATCTGAATAACCACGTCAACATCTTCAAGTTCACAAGGACCAATTTATACATGATTTCTTTATAAGGCTCATAAGGAATAGCACTAGAACTTGCACTAATATCACACAAACCATAGTAGCAATGATCACCTATCCTAATAGAAAGCACAGGAATGTTAGTTTTCTTAGATCTACTAGGATTTGAAACAATATTAGAAGCACCCTCATAGAAGATAATGTGACCATCCTCTACATTTTTAGAGACAATGTCTTTTACTATAGCTACTGTAGATTCAACAGTTATTTGTTCATCAGGTTCTATAGATTTCTTTGTACTTTTGTTAACCACACTAGCTATAATAGAATGTTCCTTTACCATGTCATTGAAAGGCATTTTCTCAATATAAGGATCAGGCACAACAGGATTACCAACATGCACTTCTATATTTCTAGCAGAAACAATATCTTTATAAGGTGCATGGTACTTGCTCAACTCCTTTTTGGGAATATCAAGATATGAGGCAAAGGCCTTAAAACAATTTGCAAAGATTTGAGAGTCAAGGGCACAAACACCGCTAAAATTATAGAAATCATCGGGTCCCATAAAAGCTTTAATGCATTCATAATCGTAATTTATACCTCACTTTCTACCTTTGTCATTCTCCCATCCTTTAGTTTTTTCTTGAATACGGAAGATCCCATTTAGCTTCTTTCTTCATACGTGTGAATGATCCATAACAAGAAGCATCCAATAAATCCTTATCATGAAGAGGAAGCCTTGCATAAAAATTATTAATAACAATATTAATGGGGAGCTTATGAACGGGACATTTGAGCATTAATAACTTCAATATCCCCCAAGCTTGGGCAATACTCTCTCCATCATAAGGCCATAAATTATATATTTTATGCCGATCTTTATGAATCGCACTGGGAGGATAAAATTTAGAATAAAAGAGAGGTACAATTAACTCCCATCCAATAGATTGACCATTCTTCAGCATTTTAAACCATTCCGCAGCTCTACCCTCCAATTATAAGAGAATAATTTCCTCTTAACTTGGTCCATTGCAATACCTGCACACCTGAATAAGTCGCATAATTCATGTATAAAGATAAATGATCACCGGGATGGCTGTTCCATCTCCAAATAACAGTTATCCATAACACGTTCAACAATTATCATAGGTATTTTAAGGATCCAATTGAGAAGACAGTGGATGATCTACTAAATTAGGAGTAGTAGCAGTACACTTAAATAGAGAACCTAAAGGATTCTCCATAATAATATAAAGCAGCAGACAGAAATAAAAACAATACTCACACTAAAAGTTTCTCTTACCAATAGGGCTTCACTCCCTGACAACAGCGCAGAAAATAGTCTTGATGACCCACAATAGGGGTGTATCGTAGTAGTTTTGATAAATAAGAGTGTCGAACCCAACGAGGAGAAGAAGGTGTTAACAAGCATGTTGGATAGAGGTTCACTGTAAACACTAGCAAACATGTTTTTGGTGGTTTTTGATATAGGAGATAAATAAAGTGAGAGTAAATAAAATACAGTAAAAATAATTGCAATGAGTGGCCCAATCCTTTTAGAGAAGGACAAGCCGGTTGTTCTACATATGATTACCAAACGTTCTCGAGGACACATGGAACTTCGTCAAGCGCTTTCGATTCAAACAGTTGTTCAATATTTATTGTTTTATAGGTGTTGGGTGGGTGAACCTATGCTAATGCACCGCTCAACTAGGCTAATAGATACTTTTGATTAAACCCCTTGCAAGCATCTGCAACTACAAGGAGTAATAAGATAAATCTAAACATAGCCTTAAGTCTAGGATCCTACACTCCCTTGTGCATCAGTTTCCTAACGGGGGTTTAGGTTTCTGTCACTCCGGCAACCCCACAATTAGTACCAAATTACAATGCATCCCTATAGGCCCATAAAGTTGAAGTGTCATGTAGTCGACCTTCACATGACAACACTAGAAGAATAACACAACTTAAATATCAAACCATTAGATATTACTTCAACATAATTCCACTACTAACATCTTGACTTCTCCCATGTCCTCGAGAACTAAACGAACTACTCACAAGACATCATATGGATCATGATCAGAGGTGATATAATAATGAAACAATATGGTCATAAAGTGCAAACACCGATAAATCTCATAAGCATCAACTACTAACAAGTAATCCACACCAGGAGAGAGATCTAGTGGAACACAACAATATAGAACCCTAATTGTTACAGCAGGACGGAGGTGGATGGTGAGGATGATGGTGCTAGTGGTGAGGATGATGACGATGATGATCTTGTTGATGCTCGGAGCGATGACAGTGACGATGGCGATGATTTCCCCTCTCCGGGGAGGAATTTCTCCGAAAGATTTATCCCTGTCGGAGAGCTTTTCTCTCTCTATTGTTTTTCGCCCCGAAGAGGCGGTGGAATATTTCCTCGATGGTTCTGTAGGTCTTAGGGTTCCCTCGGGATGTAGTACATGAAAGAAGTCGGCCAGAGGTGGGCCAGGATGGCCACACCACCTGGCGGCGCGGCCAAGGGGGGCGCGCCACCTACTGGTGTGGGCCCCTAGTGGCCCCCTCCAGCTCTCCTCGTGGCTGGCTCCCTATTCTGGACTTCTAAAACTCCTCTGATGCCCCCCTTCTTCTTCTGATCTTCAGAAATAGTATATCTTCATGGTGCTTTTTCCATCAGATATCTTGTCCCGGTGATTATTCTCCAATAATTATCAAACATGCAAAATAAGATAAATTCAGGAAGGTATGAAGAGCACAGTAGAAAGTTTCCCTCAGAAAGGAACCAAGGTTGAATCGACCAGTAGGAGGAAGGAGTAAATTCAGGAGGTTGATGCAGCTGAGATGGCAGGGCGTACTACCATTTCAACAGCAACGTGGAACCTACACAACACAAACAATTTAATTTGCCCCAACGAAGCACTGAGGTTGTCAATCTCACCGTTTGCTGATAACAAAGATTTTAAATGTTTGGTGTGGAAAACAGTATGAGAACAGTATGAAGACATTCGAAGCAGTGTGAAAACAATGGAAGCAGTGTGTGTATGATCAGTATGAGAAAGTAGACCGGGGTCCACAGTTCACTAGTTGTCCTTCCATAAAGATAGCTAACACGTAGTGAACAAATTACATCCGGGCAATTGACAATAAAGAAACATGCATGACATAAAGATTACTATGAGATTCATGCGGGCATTGCAACAAAATACATAGATCGTCATCCAACTTCATCTATGACTAAATCCACCCTTTGAATATCATATGAACAAACGTTGGGTATTAAGTTTCAAGCAACGGATAATCGCAGTAAGAAAGTGTGCATGTAAACAATGTAAACAAAGTTAACATCATTGTTTTCTCCCTAATGGCAACAGCACATCCTCCATCCGTCACGTTTCTGTCACTTGAGCACAGATGCAAAGGAGACATGAACCCACTATCGAGCATAAATACTCCCTCTTGGAGTCACTAGCATCTACTTGGCCAAAGCATCTACTACCAACAGAGAGCATCCAAGATCATAAATAAAATACACAGGAAGATAACCTGGTATATTGATAATCAACAGACATAGCATTCAATAATCATCAGATCCCAACAAACACAACATGTAGCATTACAAATAGATGATCTCGATAATGTGAGGCAGCTCACGAGATCTAAACATGAGGCATAAGGTGGAAAGTACAACCATCTAGCTACTGCTATGGACCCGTAGTCTAGGAATGCACTACTCATGCATCATTCTGGAGGCGGGCATGGTGGTGTAGACCCCTATGGTGATGAATTCCTCTCCCGGGAGGGTGCCGGGGAGTGCTCCAGAACCCTCCCTACGTCGGGTTCACGATGACGGCGGCCTCGGATGGTTCTCAGGAAGAAGTGGTATATTTTTAGGGTTGACATATCGGGGGGGATAAATAGGCGAAAGGGAGACGGCGGTGGATGCCCGAGGGGCCCACACCACTTCGAGGCGCGACGGGGGGGGCCGCCGCCCAATGGTGTGGCCCCCCTCCGGGCCTCTTCGGGACTCTATGGAACCCTCGGGAATTCTAGGACTTTTGGGCTTCGAATTTTCCAATTTCGAGAATATTTCGAGAACAACTTTTCTGAAACTAAATAACAGAAAACATGGAACTAGCTCTGTGGCATCTTGTCAATAGGTTAGTCCCGGGAAATCGATAAAAATCACATATAGTGTAAGGAAAACATGTAGCATATGGCATAAAAACAAAATGGAACATCAGAAATTATAGATACGTTTATGACGTATCAACATCCCCAAGATTAGTTCCTACTCATCCTCGAGTAGGTAAACGATAAAATCACATAATTTCTGAGGTGACATGATACCAACACAAACGTGATCATCATAGTAATGTAAAGCATGTAAACTAGGATCAAATGAATAAAGATTGTGGTTCATAGTTGACATTAAAGAGTAATGTATAAACCATTAGGATTGAAAGTAAAACCTTTCAATGAATCAATACTAAAGACAAACTGTGCAAAGTATATTAGAGATGATTTAAGCTTCAAGAACAATATAATCATCCAAGGCATCAAACTCTCACAATAACTCCTGTTAGGATCAAGTAAGTGACAACAATATGCACATAGGAAAATCATTCAAATAATTGTGCACTCAAAACAAGCAGGCGTTCTGTATTGGTTCCTGGCACCAGGATGTTATGGCTAATAAATATTGTGGGAGGTTGGGTGGTCAATGGAAGAAAGTCTCACACTGAAAGTGATCATTGGACAAGAGGAAGTCTTATAATCGAAGTTATGCAAGGAGTAGTGATTTCCACACAACGGATGCACATAGAGCTATAAGTGTATGAAAGCTCTCCAAAGGAACTAGTGGGGGTGCATTCAACCTGCTTGCTCACGAAGACCTAGAGCACTTTTGAGGAGGCTCGTCATTGGAATATACAAGCCAAGTTCTATAATGTAAGTTCCCCCACGTAGTTATGCAAGTCATAATATGAAAACTCTCTCCAACCTGAAGTAATTATGCTAATAAAGCATAAGTGTGCAATAAATGATAGTAATGTTGCCCCCTCTCTCTTTTGCCTCTTTTTTATTTTGGGCTTTTTCTCTTTTTATATTTTTTTGATATATAACCTCATTGGTAGGGGCAACACTCTATTTTACAATGAATCCACACACTTTTAGTACTCATAACTCAAACTAAAATATCTCTAATGAATAAAACTAAATGCTCCTGCCAGTGTAGCAATATGCAAAATATCAATGAAGCATGACAAGTAACATAATGATGATGGATGTTGTATGGAAATATTGCTCAGAATGGATATGGAAATGCCATGGTAGGTAGGTATGGTGGCTGTTTTGAGGAAGAGAAATTTTGGTTTATGTGTAGAAGAACAAAGTTCTCCCACGGGGTTTGGATGTAATGGCGAAGTTTCCACCAACTCTCTGATAATGAGCAATGCACAGCACCCCAGAGGCTAGCAAATATGGATGATGGAAGTGCCAGAAAACCGGAACATAGAAGTCACAAGTTAAAAGATTCCAAATAAAATCATGATATCACAAGGCATAATGAAAAAAAAACTCCAAGAGGGTATGTGGTAGTACCAATTCACTGTTAGCTACCCTGGTCGTAGCGCGTAATAAAAAGCCATTACGATTGCTATCAGCAAACGAAGTGATATCGTTATCCTATCAACTGGTTATTTGAGTGTGGCATAGTTTCAAGATTCTAGACCAACCATTAATTGTTTTTACTCTACTAAACCAGCAAGTTTACCATGAAGAAAATTAAAATCTCAAAACAACAACAAATAATCAAGTGAACCAATTTATTGATCTACAAGAATATGCAAGCTTTTTCGTTATACCATCTACCACATGTAGCATTTTCTACCAACAACAAACAACAGAAACTCTCCAAGAGATATAGCAATGAAACAAGAGAGTAATAACACAACTACTAAAACTAACAGCTCTGAATAAGAGATGCAAGAAAAACTAGAGCTAAACAGGAATTTTGCAACAACTAGAAGAAAAACTAAGAATACGAGCATAGAAAGTATACATATGAAAAAGCGGAGCGTGTCTCTATCCAACACAAAGAATGCTAGGGTCCAACTATATTATTGCAGCAAGGAAAAAAAAAAAACACAATAGACGCTCCAAGTAAACTTCATATGATGTGACCGAATGAAAATATAGTTTCACTAGAAGTGACCTGATAAATTGTTGATGAAGAAGGGGATGCCTTGGGCATCCACAATCTTAGATGCTTGATTCTTCTTTGAATTTGGTGGGAGAAACCACAGGGGCATCCCCAAGCTTTGACCTTGCACTCTTCTTGATCACATTATATCACCCTCTTCTCTTGACCCTTGAAAACTTCGTTCACACCACACTCAAAGAGTAATTCGCATTAGAGGGTTAGTGAAACAAATAAAAATTCATGGGTTTTGTATGGGCACAAGTGCTATTTATACTTTTAAACATTACCTACAGCCGCTGATGTTTCGTGAAGCAAAGAAATCCACTTAACATCGTAAAAGAGCGAATGCAAGAAAAATGGCAGAATCTGCCAAAACTAGAACAGTCTGTAAAGACGAATTTTTTCGGGGCACTTATGTTGCTCAGATAGAAAAACTTAAAGAATGAAAAAGTTTCGGGAAGAAGCACAAAAAATTTCAGATCATTCTAATCTTTCTGGATTTTATACGATTTTTTACGGTGGATAGCAGAAATATGTTTCCTGCGCAGAAATCCAAAACAAACTCCAACTTTCGTCAGAAACTTTACTTGGCACAAGTAAAACATGTAAATAAGGATACAAAGGATTTTCTACAGAAGTATACAACCCCTTGACTCAAATAAAACATAAAAAAACAAAGCAAAAAATAAAACCATGGGTTATCTCCCAAGAAGTGCTTTTCTTTAACGCCTTTTAGCTAGGCCCGGAAAAGTGGATTCACGTGTTTTGAAGTGAAGAAGCATCCAAATTGTAATTTGTTAGAATAATAGAATAAAAAGGAAACTTCATTCTCTTTCTAGGAAGTTCCATACCTTTCTTGACTAGGAATTGAAATTTAATATTCCCCTCTTTCATATCAATAACAGCACCAACAGTTCTAAGAAAAGGTCTTCCCAAAACAATTAGACAAGAAACATTGTATTCAAATATATAACAACAAAATAAACAGGGACAAGATTATTATTAACCATCATAAGAACATCATAAATTCTCCCCAAAGGTTTCTTTCTAACATTATCAATAAGACGAATATCCAACTAACAGTGCTCCAAAGGTGGCAAATCAAGAATATCATAAAGTTTCTTGGGCATAACAGATACTACCACCAAGATCACATAGCATTGCAATCAAAATCATTCACTTTCATTGTAATAATGGGTTCCCAAACATCTAGCTTCCTAGGGATAGAGGCTTCACATCTTAATTCATCCTCTCTAATTTGCATGATAGCATCTGTAATATGTTGTGAAAGCCATATTCATAGTACTAGCATTAGGACAACTAGCAAGCTTTTGTAGGAACTTAATCACTCCAGGTATGTTGCAATCATCAAATACAAGATCATTTTTATCAAACGTAATGGGACCATTGTCTCCCATGTTTCTAAAAAAATTAGCACTTTTATCAGGAAACTTTTTAGCAGTTTCAGGCAGTTTTGCATTTTTAATAGCAGAATTGGGAGTATTGCCAACACCAATTACTTTACCATTGATAGTAGAAGATTCCGTTTTACTAGTGGTGGTAATGGTGCAAACATTTTCTATATTATCCTTTCTAGCTATTTCATCTTCTCTTTCCCATCTAGCATGCAATTCAGCTAACATCCTAACATTATCATCAATTCGAATTTGGATGGCATTTGTAGCAGCAAAAGGATTCTCATCTATGGTTTCAGTTTTTAGCAGTCATTCTAGAAGATTGAGCTTCAGACATGGATGAAATAGAAGTTTCAGCATGACCAATTTTAACTTGCAAACTAGATATTTCTCTATTTAAGCTCTCAAGGGTAGCTGATATTTCTTAGCATAACAGATTGTTCCTCCATGGTCTTAGTAAATAGTTTATTTCTCATATTGCTTTCTCATAAAGTATTTAGTGGCTCCTTAAACTTCTGAAATTCTTTCATTAGACATTCCAGTTCTATTATTATTACAACTATTAAAAGGATATGGCCTATAATTGTTTGTACCAAAAATATTCCTATAAGCATTGGTGTTGAAATTATTATTTTTAATAAAGTCCGCATCAACATGCTCTTCTTGAGCAACCAAAGAGGCTAAAGGAACATTGTTTGGATCAATAGGAGCATGACAATTCACAAGCATAGACATAATCACATCAAGTTTGTCACTCAAAAAGAAGGTTTCTTCAACAGAATTTACCTTCTTACCAGTTGTAGCTCTCTCAGTGTTCCATTCAGAATTATTTACCATCATATCATCAAGAAGCTTTGTTGCTGACCCCAAAGTAATGGAAATAAAGGTTCCTCCAGCAGTTGAATCCAAAAGGTTTCTTGAAGAAAAATTCAGACCTGCATAAAAGGTTTGGATGATCATCCAAGTAGTCAGTCCATGAGTGGGACAATTCTTTACTAAAAATTTCATTCTTTCCCAAGCTTTAGCAACATGCTCATTATAAAGTTGCTTAAAATTCATAACACTACTTCTTAAAGATATAATCTTAGCAGGAGGATAATAATTTCCAATGAAAGCATCTTTACACTTAGTCCAAGAATCAATACTCTTTCTAGGCAAAGATAGCAACCATTCTTTAGTTGTTTCTCTCAAATAGAAAGGAAAAAATTTCAGTTTAATATATCTCCATCTACATCTTTATATTTTTGCATCTCACATAGTTCAACAAAATTATTAATATGGGAAGCAACATCATTAGTACTAACACCAGAAAATTGCTCTCTCATAACAAGGTTTAACAGGGCAGGCTTTATCTCATAAAAATCAGCAGTAGGAGCAGGTGGAGCAATAGGTGTGCTAATGAAATCATTGTGGTTGGTGCTAGTAAAGTCACACAACTCAGTGTTCTCAAGGGTAGTCATTTTAGTAAACTAAAAATAGGATAAAAACTACAACTAGAATAGAGACTAATTTATTTGTGTTTTTGGTAAAGAGAAGCAAACAAGACAAAATAAAATAAACTAAGAAAAACAAAAACAAAGTAAAGAGATTGGAAGTGAGATATTCCCCTTGGAGAAATTCTCTTCCTCCCCGACAACGGCGCCAAAAATTATCTTGATGCGCGTGTAACACACGTTCGTTGGGAGACCCCAAGAGTAACGTATGCAGATCACAGTAGCAAGTTTCCCTCAGAAAGAAACCAAGGTTGAATCGACCAGTAGGAGGAAGGAGTAACTTCAGAAGGTTGATGCAGCTGAGATGGCAGGGCGCATTACCGGCTCAGCAGCAACATGGAACCTACACAACACAAACAATTCACTTTGCCCCAACGAAGCAGTGAGGTTGTCAATCTCACCGGTTTTGCTGATACCAAAGAGGTTAAATGTATGGTGTGGAAAATAGTATGAGAAGAGTATGAACACAGTAGTAGCAGTGTGAAAACAATGGAAGCGGTGTGAAAACAATGGAAGCAGTGTGAAAACAATGGAAGCAGTGTGTGTATTATCAGTATGAGAAAATAGACCGGGTTCCACAGTTCACTAGAGGTGTCTCTCCATAAAAGATAGCTAACATGCGTGATGAACAAATTACAGCCGGGCAATTGACAGATAAGGAACCATGCATGACATAAATATTACTATGAGATTCATGTGGGCATTACAAAAAATACATAAATCGTCATCCCACTGCATCTATGACTAATAATCCACCCTTCGAATATCATCCGAACAAACGTTGGGTATTAAGTTGCAAGCAACGGATAATCACAGTAAGCAAAGTATGTAATGTAAACAATGTAAACGAACTAAACATCATTGTTTTCTCCCTAATGGCAACATCACATCGTCCATCCGTCACGGTTTTGTCACTCGAGCACAGATGCAAAGGAGGCATGAACCCACTATCGAGCATAAATACTCCTTCTTGGAGTCACTAGAATATACTTGGACAGAGCATCTACTAACAACAGAGAGCATGCAAGATCATAAATAACATACACATGAAGATAACATGATAGATTGATAATCAACAGACATAGCATTCAATAATCATCGGATCCCAACAAACAAAACATGTAGCATTACAAATAGATGATCTCGATCATGTAAGGAAGCTCACGAGATCTAAACATGAGGCATAAGTTGGAGAGTACAACCATCTAGCTACTGTATGGACCCGTAGTCCAGGGATGAACTACTCACGCATCACTCAGGAGGCGGGCATGGTGGTGTAGACCCCTCTGGTGATGAATTCCCCTCCAAGAAGGGTGGCGGGGAGAGCTCCAGAACCCTCCCGGTCTTGGGTTGACGATGACGGAGGCCTAGGGTGTTTCTCGAGAAGAAGTGGTATATTTTTAGGGTTGACATATTGGGGGAATAAATAGGCAAAAGGGCAATGGCGGTGGATGCCCGAGGGGCCCACACCACCCCTAGGCGCGGCCAGGGGGCGCGCTTCCCTATGGTGTGGACCCCCTCCGGGCCTCTTCGGAACTCTGTGGAATCTTCGGGAATTCTAAGACTTTCGGGCTTCGAATTTTCCAATTCCGGGAAAATATTTCTAAAACAACTTTTCTGAAACTAACAACAACAGAAAACAGGGAACTGGCTCTGTGGCATGTTTTCAATAGGTTAGTCCCGAGAAATCGATAAAAATGACATAAAGTGTAAGGAAAACATGTATCATATGGCATGAAAACAACATGGAACATCATAAACTATAGATACGTTTAGGACGTATCACCGCGCCAGCTGGTGGTGTGGGTCCGTGGCCACCCACCGACGTCGCCCTCTCGCCTATTTAAGCTCCTCCACGGGTTAACCCTAAACACCCAAGCCTTTTCCACCAAAAAGATCCATAGCTACCCTACATGATCAAGAGCATCTTATTGTAATGCTACATGTTGTGTTTGCTGGGATCCGATGAATATTGAATGCTATGTCCAATGATTATCAATCTATCATGTTCTTTCATGTGTATGTTATTTATGATCTTGCATGCTCTCTGTTACTAGTTGATGCTCTGGCCAAGTTGATGCTTGTAACTCCAAGAGGGATTATTTATGCTTGATAGTGGGTTCATGCCTCCCTTTCACTCACGCTCGAGTGACAGAAACGTAACGGGTGGGGATTTGTTGTTGCCATTAGGGAGAAAACAACAATGCTTTGTCTAAAGATAATTTTATTGTTACATTACACACTTTGATTAATGCAATTATATGTTGCTTGCAACTTAATACCCACGGTTTGCTCGGATGACACTCTGAGGATGGATTATTAGTCGTAGATGCAGTTGGATAGTGGTCTATGTATCTTGTTGTAATGTCGGCATGAATCACATAGTAATCTGTCATGCATATGCACTGCGGTGCAGTCTTTATATGTCAATTTCCCAGCTGTAATTCTTTACACTGATATACAACCACTGTTTTCCTATTGCAATTATTGTTCTTTTTCATCTACTGCAAACAAGTACTTTTCCACACTATAGTCTAATCCTTTGTTTCAGCAAAACCGGTGAGATTGACAACCTCACTGCTTCGTTGGGGCAAAGTAATTTGATTGTGTTGTGTAGATTCCACGTTGCTGCTAAATCGGTAGTGTGCCCTGCCAACATCAGCTGCATCAACCTTCGGAAGTGATTTCTGTCTCCTACTGGTCGATTTAACCTTGGTTTCTTTCTGAGGAAAAACTTGCCGCTGCACTCTTCATAACCTTTCTCATGTCGAACTTCTTCTGTGTCGCCCCGCCGTTGCTACGGAGTTAGCGTTTCGGTGGTGGGTGCTGCCCTACGAGATTGGAGCAGAAAAAAACAACGACCCCCACGACAGGCGCTAACGGACTTGATTTGCTTACTTTTACGCGTGATTACAGGAGGTGGGACGTGCATGCGGGAACACCATATACAAAAGAAAGTCAATCCCATATCAAATACAGAGGGAATAGAAATCCTACTAACTGTTTCGGGTGCGCCAACGAACATTTGTTAACTCTCGCGGGACGTGTAACCTTTCAACTTATCGGGTGAAATAATTGGAGGTAGGACACTGAAGCAAGCCTCACATTTGGAAAGGTCATTTTTTGATGAATCCCAAATAAATATCCAATTCCACTAGTGTTTTAACAAATATGAGCACTTGCAGGCATCAGAACATATTATATTATATGTATGCATCAACGTGTACACTACGTACGTAGTACCGTGAAAACCCTAATAAAACCCTAAACCTCAAAACCCCCGAACCCCAAAACCCTAAACCTCAAAAACACAAAACCCCACGGGATATTTAGTCCTGGTTTGTAACAGAAACCTTGACAAAACGGTTCTACAGTCACGCGCTGCGACGTAACACGTGGAGACCTTTTGTCTCGGGTTGTGTTACAAACACGGACTAAAGTTCCCGCGGCCCGAGCACTACGTCGCATCCATGTGGAGGGCTTTTAGTGTCGGCTCGTGGCATGTCGTGACTAAAGGGGGGGCTTTACTCCCAATTCGGCAGTCTGGGTTGGAAAACCGGGACTAGACCCGTGTTCTGCACTAGTGAGGGGCGCGAGTAGAAACTTTTTTGCTTGAGGCCACCCAAAACGGCTATTAGGGGGACTATGGGGCTGCGAATGGAGATACTCTAAGCGATGTGGTTTTTCTCTATCACCAAACCGTGACTGCATAATTTTAAAAATTGCACATTTTTTGTGACTTTTGGCCAAATTTTATTCATTTTTTTGACAAAAACTACTCCCCCTTAATCAAAATATAAGATGTTCAACGTTTACTAGACAACATGTACCTAGACATGTTTTAGTGCAAGATGCACATGAATCTACACACTAAAACATGGTTTTTTTTAGATAAAGAATGTATATTAATAACGCGGAGATACAAATTACACCCAGCCTCTTCAACAACGCAATAACCAAAGCTCTTACGAATGCACACAGCCGAAAGACAATAAGAAGAAGAAATAGAAAATAAAAGTCTCGCTACAGAGTTACAGTCCTTGCAGCAGGCGCACAACCGCCACCAAAACAACACCTGATGTCCAGTTCTTCAAAAGCAACGTCTTCAAGAAGAACAGTGACATGCACAACCAATTAAGGCCAGACCTTGGGTTTTCACCCTGAAGATAATCCTAACTCTAAAAACAATGTCTCGAACAAGACCATTGTCATACACAGCCAGTTAAGGCCAGATCTTGGATTTTCATCCTGAAAGGTAGGACTTTGGTTCACCTGTGTTGTCGGCCCCACATGTCGCCGCTATGATTCCTGAAACTCCAAGCAAGTTCCTCAACAGCGCAAAGACTCCGAAACCGATTGCTAGTCCTCCAATCTCGTCTTCCATGACATTCCCACCTCTAACTTCACCATGGATTTGCCCATTATGGCAATAGAGCAGAGCTTCGCACTGGTTCCTCCAACGCGACTGAATCCCACCCAATCCAGCAAACTCTAGGCATAGCCCATGGGAATTCGCCGGCGGAGGCTTCCGGAACCCGCCACTCCGGCCAAATCAAAGAGGACATACGTCGGGCATATCTTCGTCCTCGCATGATGTGAAACCCTAGGACCACAAGTGTTCAAGAAAGGTTACCAAAAATGATAGGACAAGTTTTACTAGAAGATTTACCCAGTACTAGAAAATCAGCAGGATATTTAGTTTTACCACATAAAACTTCTAAATCTCTAATAATACCAATCGGAAAGATAGTTTCCCTATTAGCAATCTGAATAACCACGTCAACATCTTCAAGTTCACAAGGACCAATTTATACATGATTTCTTTATAAGGCTCATAAGGAATAGCACTAGAACTTGCACTAATATCACACAAACCATAGTAGCAATGATCACCTATCCTAATAGAAAGCACAGGAATGTTAGTTTTCTTAGATCTACTAGGATTTGAAACAATATTAGAAGCATCCTCATAGAACATAATGTGACCATCCTCTACATTTTTAGAGACAATGTCTTTTACTATAGCTACTGTAGATTCAACAGTTATTTGTTCATCAGGTTCTATAGATTTCTTTGTACTTTTGTTAACCACACTAGCTATAATAGAATGTTCCTTTACCATGTCATTGAAAGGCATTTTCTCAATATAAGGATCAGGCACAACAGGATTACCAACATGCACTTCTATATTTCTAGCAGAAACAATATCTTTATAAGGTGCATGGTACTTGCTCAACTCCTTTTTGGGAATATCAAGATATGAGGCAAAGGCCTTAAAACAATTTGCAAAGATTTGAGAGTCAAGGCCACAAACACCGCTAAAATTATAGAAATCATCGGGTCCCATAAAAGCTTTAATGCATTCATAATCGTAATTTATACCTCACTTTCTACCTTTGTCATTCTCCCATCCTTTAGTTTTTTCTTGAATACGGTCAAGAAGATCCCATTTAGCTTCTTTCTTCATACGTGTGAATGATCCATAACAAGAAGCCTCCAATAAATCCTTATCATGAAGAGAAAGCCTTGCATAAAAATTATTAATAACAATATTAATGGGGAGCTCATGAACGGGACATTTGAGCATTAATAACTTCAATATCCCCCAAGCTTGGGCAATACTCTCTCCATCATAAGGCCATAAATTATATATTTTATGCCGATCTTTATGAATCGCACTGGGAGGATAAAATTTAGAATAAAAGAGAGGTACAATTAACTCCCATCCAATAGATTGACCATTCTTCAGCATTTTAAACCATTCCGCAGCTCTACCCTCCAATTATAAAGAGAATAATTTCCTCTTAACTTGGTCCATTGCAATACCTGCACACCTGAATAAGTCGCATAATTCATGTATAAAGATTAAATGATCACCGGGATGGACTGTTCCATCTCAAAAATAACAGTTATCCATAACACGTTCAACAATTATCATAGGTATTTTAAAAGGATCCAATTGAGAAGACAGTGGATGATCTACTAAATTAGGAGTAGTAGCAGTACACTTAAATAGAGAACCTAAAGGATTCTCCATAATAATATAAAGCAGCAGACAGAAATAAAAACAATACTCACACTAAAAGTTTCTCTTACCAATAGGGCTTCACTCCCCGACAACAGCGCCAGAAAATAGTCTTGATGACCCACAAATATAGGGGGTGTATCGTAGTAGTTTTGATAAATAAGAGTGTCGAACCCAACGAGGAGAAGAAGGTGTTAACAAGCATGTTGGATAGAGGATTCACTGTAAACACTATCAAACATGTTTTTGGTGGTTTTGATATAGGAGATAAATAAAGTGAGAGTAAATAAAATACAGTAAATATAATTGCAATGAGTGGCCCAATCCTTTTTAGAGAAAAGGACAAGCCGGTTGTTCTACATATGATTACCAAACGTTCTCGAGGACACATGGAAACTTCGTCAAGCGCTTTCGATTCAAACAATTGTTCAATATTTATTGTTTTATAGGTGTTGGGTGGGTGAACCTATGCTAATGCACCGCTCAACTAGGACTAATAGATACTTTTGATTAAACCCCTTGCAAGCATCTGCAACTACAAGGAGTAATAAGATAAATCTAACCATAGCCTTAAAGTCTAGGATCCTACACTCCCTTGTGCATCAGTTTCCTAACGGGGGTTTAGGTTTCTGTCACTCCAGAAACCCCACAATTAGTAGCCAAATATACAATGCATCCCTATAGGCCCATAAAGTTGAAGTGTCATGTAGTCGACCTTCACATGACAACACTAGAAGAATAACACAACTTAAATATCAAACCATTAGATATTACTTCAACATAATTCCACTACTAACATCTTGACTTCTCC
Organism: Alopecurus myosuroides; assembly: GCA_028641055.1. Lineage (NCBI taxonomy): Eukaryota > Viridiplantae > Streptophyta > Magnoliopsida > Poales > Poaceae > Alopecurus > Alopecurus myosuroides. Next base: position 765,055,923 of record CM054057.1, read on the forward strand.
CATGTCCTCGAGAACTAAACGAACTACTCACAAGACATCATATGGATCATGATCAGAGGTGATATAATAATGAAAAACAATCTGGTCATAAAGTGCAAACACCGATAAATCTCATAAGCATCAACTACTAACAAGTAATCCACACCAGGAGAGAGATCTAGTGGAACACAACAATATAGAACCCTAATTGTTACAGCAGGACGGAGGTGGATGGTGAGGATGATGGTGCTAGTGGTGAGGATGATGACGATGATGATCTTGTTGATGCTCGGAGCGATGACAGTGACGATGGCGATGATTTCCCCTCTCCGGGGAGGAATTTCTCCGAAAGATTTATCCCTGTCGGAGAGCTTTTCTCTCTCTATTGTTTTTCGCCCCGAAGAGGCGGTGGAATATTTCCTCGATGGTTCTGTAGGTCTTAGGGTTCCCTCGGGATGTAGTACATGAAAGAAGTCGGCCAGAGGTGGGCCAGGATGGCCACACCACCTGGCGGCGCGGCCAAGGGGGGCACGCCACCTAGTGGTGTGGGCCCCTAGTGGCCCCCTCCAGCTCTCCTCGTGGCTGGCTCCCTATTCTGGACTTCTAAAACTCCTCTGATGCCCCCCTTCTTCTTCTGATCTTCAGAAATAGTATATCTTCATGGTGCTTTTTCCATCAGATATCTTGTCCCGGTGATTATTCTCCAATAATTATCAAACATGCAAAATAAGATAGAATAACATAAGTAAGAAAATTAAGATATAAAATAGTGATGCAAAATGGACGTATCAGTCGCCATCATTCTTCTCTTTGTCAACATCAATCTGCATCTACACAATTTAAATCTAGTAGACATAACATACCGATTACGTCGAGGCCCTAAAAACATATGCAAACAAATAGCAACTTCACTCACATTATCTTCGTCAACATTGGCATTATCGTCCGGATACGTATCTATAATTTCTGATGTTCCATGTTGTTTTCATGCCATATGCTACATGTTTCTTATACACTTTATGTCATTTTTATAGATTTTCCTGGACTAACCTATTGACAAGATGTCACAGAGTCAGTTCTTGTTTTCTTTTGTTTTTTGGTTTCAGTAAAGTTGTTCTGGAAATATTCTCGGAATTGGACGAAAAAATACCAGTGTCTTAGAAAGTCGTCACGTACACGGAGTCCGGAGGAGACAAGGAGGGGGGTCTCAGGGGCCCCACACCATAGGGCGGCGTGCCCCTGGCCGTGTGATGCGTGTGTAACACACGTTTGTTGGGAGACCCCAAGAGGAAGGTATGAAGAGCACAGTAGAAAGTTTCCCTCAGAAAGGAACCAAGGTTGAATCGACCAGTAGGAGGAAGGAGTAAATTCAGGAGGTTGATGCAGCTGAGATGGCAGGGCGTACTACCATTTCAACAGCAACGTGGAACCTACACAACACAAACAATTTAATTTGCCCCAACGAAGCACTGAGGTTGTCAATCTCACCATTTGCTGATAACAAAGATTTTAAATGTTTGGTGTGGAAAACAGTATGAGAACAGTATGAAGACATTCAAAGCAGTGTGAAAACAATGGAAGCAGTGTGTGTATGATCAGTATGAGAAAGTAGACCGGGGTCCACAGTTCACTAGGTGTCCTTCCATAAAAGATAGCTAACATACGTAGTGAACAAATTACATCCGGGCAATTGACAAATAAAGAAACATGCATGACATAAAGATTACTATGAGATTCATGCGGGCATTGCAACAAAATACATAGATCGTCATCCAACTTCATCTATGACTAATAATCCACCCTTTGAATATCATATGAACAAACGTTGGGTATTAAGTTTCAAGCAACGGATAATCGCAGTAAGAAAAGTGTGCATGTAAACAATGTAAACAAAGTTAACATCATTGTTTTCTCCCTAATGGCAACAGCACATCCTCCATCTGTCACGTTTCTGTCACTTGAGCACAGATGCAAAGGAGACATGAACCCACTATCGAGCATAAATACTCCCTCTTGGAGTCACTAGCATCTACTTGGCCAGAGCATCTACTACCAACAGAGAGCATCCAAGATCATAAATAAAATACACAGGAAGATAACCTGGTATATTGATAATCAACAGACATAGCATTCAATAATCATCAGATCCCAACAAACACAACATGTAGCATTACAAATAGATGATCTCGATAATGTGAGGCAGCTCACGAGATCTAGACATGAGGCATAAGGTGGAAAGTACAACCATCTAGCTACTGCTATGGACCCGTAGTCTAGGAATGCACTACTCATGCATCATTCTGGAGGCGGGCATGGTGGTGTAGACCCCTATGGTGATGAATTCCTCTCCCGGGAGGGTGCTGGGGAGTGCTCCAGAACCCTCCCTACGTCGGGTTCACGATGACGGCGGCCTCGGATGGTTCTCAGGAAGAAGTGGTATATTTTTAGGGTTGACATATCGGGGGGATAAATAGGCGAAAGGGAGACGGCGGTGGATGCCCGAGGGGCCCACACCACTTCGAGGCGCGACGGGGGGGCCGCCGCCCAATGGTGTGGCCCCCCTCCGGGCCTCTTCGGGACCCTATGGAACCCTGGGGAATTCTAGGACTTTTGGGCTTCGAATTTTCCAATTTCGAGAATATTTCGAGAACAACTTTTCTGAAACTAAAAATAACAGAAAACATGGAACTAGCTCTGTGGCATCTTGTCAATAGGTTAGTCCCGGGAAATCGATAAAAATCACATATAGTGTAAGGAAAACATGTAGCATATGGCATAAAAACAAAATGGAACATCAGAAATTATAGATACGTTTATGACGTATCAACATCCCCAAGATTAGTTCCTACTCATCCTCGAGTAGGTAAACGATAAAATCACATAATTTCTGAGGTGACATGCTACCAACACAAACGTGATCATCATAGTAATGTAAAGCATGTAAACTAGGATCAAATGAATAAAGATTGTGGTTCATAGTTGACATTAAAGAGTAATGTATAAACCATTAGGATTGACAAAGTAAAACCTTTCAATGAATCAATACTAAAAGACAATCCACTATGCAAAGTATATTAGAGATGATTTAAGCTTCAAGAACAACAATATAATCATCCAAGGCATCAAACTCTCACAATAACTCCTGTTAGGATCAAGTAAAGTGACAACAATATGCACATAGGAAAATCATTCAAATAATTGTGCACTCAAAACAAGCAGGCGTTCTGTATTGGTTCCTGGCACCAGGATGTTATGGCTAAAAGAATATTGTGGGAGGTTTGGGTGGTCAATGGAAGAAAGTCTCACACAACTGAAAGTGATCATTGGACAAGAGGAAGTCTTATAATCGAAGTTATGCAAGGAGTAGTGATTTCCACACAACGGATGCACATAGAGCTATAAGTGTATGAAAGCTCTCCAAAGGAACTAGTGGGGGTGCATTCAACCTGCTTGCTCACGAAGACCTAGAGCACTTTTGAGGAGGCTCGTCATTGGAATATACAAGCCAAGTTCTATAATGTAAGTTCCCCACGTAGTTATGCAAGTCATAATATGAAAACTCTCTCCAAACTGAAGTAATTATGCTAATAAAGCATAAGTGTGCAATAAATGATAGTAATGTTGCCCCCTCTCTCTTTTGCCTCTTTTTTATCTTTTGGGCTTTTTCTCTTTTTATATTTTTTTGATATATAACCTCATTGGTAGGGGCAACACTCTATTTTACAATGAATCCACACACTTTTAGTACTCATAACTCAAACTAAAATATCTCTAATGAATAAAACTAAATGCTCCTGCCAGTGTAGCAATATGCAAAATATCAATGAAGCATGACAAGTAACATAATGATGATGGATGTTGTATGGAAATATTGCTCAGAATGGATATGGAAATGCCATGGTAGGTAGGTATGGTGGCTGTTTTGAGGAAGAGAAATTTTGGTTTATGTGTAGAAGAACAAAGTTCTCCCACGGGGTTTGGATGTAATGGCGAAGTTTCCACCAACTCTCAATGTGATAATGAGCAATGCACAGCACCCCAGAGGCTAGCAAATATGGATGATGGAAGTGCCAGAAAACCGGAACATAGAAGTCACAAGTTAAAAGATTCCAAATAAAATCATGATATCACAAGGCATAATGAAAAAAAAACTCCAAGAGGGTATGTGGTAGTACCAATTCACTGTTAGCTACCCTGGTCGTAGCGCGTAATAAAAAGCCATTACGATTGCTATCAGCAAACGAAGTGATATATCGTTATCCTATCAACTGGTTATTTGAGTGTGGCATAGTTTCAAGATTCTAGACCAACCATTAATTGTTTTTACTCTACTAAACCAGCAAGTTTACCATTAAGAAAATTAAAATCTCAAAACAACAACAAATAATCAAGTGAACCAATTTATTGATCTACAAGAATATGCAAGCTTTTTCGTTATACCATCTACCACATGTAGCATTTTCTACCAAACAACAAACAACAGAAACTCTCCAAGAGATATAGCAATGAAACAAGAGAGTACTAACACAACTCTACTAAAACTAACAGCTCTGAATAAGAGATGCAAGAAAAACTAGAGCTAAACAGGAATTTTGCAACAACTAGAAGAAAAACTAAGAATACGAGCATAGAAAGTATACATATGAAAAAGCGGAGCGTGTCTCTATCCAACACAAAGAATGCTAGGGTCCAACTATATTATTGCAGCAAGGAAAACAAAAAAAAACAAATAGACGCTCCAAGTAAACTTCATATGATGTGACCGAATGAAAATATAGTTTCACTAGAAGTGACCTGATAAATTGTTGATGAAGAAGGGGATGCCTTGGGCATCCACAATCTTAGATGCTTGATTCTTCTTTGAATTTGGTGGGAGAAACCACAGGGGCATCCCCAAGCTTTGACCTTGCACTCTTCTTGATCACATTATATCACCCTCTTCTCTTGACCCTTGAAAACTTCGTTCACACCACACTCAAAGAGTAATTCGCATTAGAGGGTTAGTGAAACAAATAAAAATTCATGGGTTTTGTATGGGCACAAGTGCTATTTATACTTTTAAACATTACCTACAGCCGCTGATGTTTCGTGAAGCAAAGAAATCCACTTAACATCGTAAAAGAGCGAATGCAAGAAAAATGGCAGATTCTGCCAAAACTAGAACAGTCTGTAAAGACGAATTTTTTCGGGGCACTTATGTTGCTCAGATAGAAAAACTTAAAGAATGAAAAAGTTTCGGGAAGAAGCACAAAAAAATTTCATTCATCTAATCTTTCTGGATTTTATACGATTTTTTACGGTGGATAGCAGAAATATGTTTCCTGCGCAGAAATCCAAAACAAACTCCAACTTTCGTCAGAAACTTTACTTGGCACAAGTAAAACATGTAAATAAGGATACAAAGGATTTTCTACAGAAGTATACAACCCCTTGACTCAAATAAAACATAAAAAAACAAAGCAAAAAATAAAACCATGGGTTATCTCCCAAGAAGTGCTTTTCTTTAACGCCTTTTAGCTAGGCCCGGAAAAGTGGATTCACGTGTTTTGAAGTGAAGAAGCATCCAAATTGTAATTTGTTAGAATAATAGAATAAAAAGGAAACTTCATTCTCTTTCTAGGAAGTTCCATACCTTTCTTGACTAGGAATTGAAATTTAATATTCCCCTCTTTCATATCAATAACAGCACCAACAGTTCTAAGAAAAGGTCTTCCCAAAACAATTAGACAAGAAACATTGTATTCAAATATATAACAACAAAATCAACAGGGACAAGATTATTATTAACCATGATAAGAACATCATAAATTCTCCCCAAAGGTTTCTTTCTAACATTATCAATAAGACGAATATCCAACTAACAGTGCTCCAAAGGTGGCAAATCAAGAATATCATAAAGTTTCTTGGGCATAACAGAGATACTACCACCAAGATCACATAGAGCATTGCAATCAAAATCATTCACTTTCATTGTAATAATGGGTTCCCAAACATCATCTAGCTTCCTAGGGATAGAGGCTTCACATCTTAATTCATCCTCTCTAATTTGCATGATAGCATCTGTAATATGTTTTGTGAAAGCCATATTCATAGTACTAGCATTAGGACAACTAGCAAGCTTTTGTAGGAACTTAATCACTCCAGGTATGTTGCAATCATCAAATACAAGATCATTTTTATCAAACGTAATGGGACCATTGTCTCCCATGTTTCTAAAAAATTAGCACTTTTATCAGGAAACTTTTTAGCAGTTTCAGGCAGTTTTGCATTTTTAATAGCAGAATTGGGAGTATTGCCAACACCAATTACTTTACCATTGATAGTAGAAGATTCCGTTTTACTAGTGGTGGTAATGGTGCAAACATTTTCTATATTATCCTTTCTAGCTATTTCATCTTCTCTTTCCCATCTAGCATGCAATTCAGCTAACATCCTAACATTATCATCAATTCGAATTTGGATGGCATTTGTAGCAGCAAAAGGATTCTCATCTATGGTTTCAGTTTTAGCAGTCATTCTATTGATCAAAGAAGATTGAGCTTCAGACATGGATGAAATAGAAGTTTCAGCATGACCAATTTTAACTTGCAAACTAGATATTTCTCTATTTAAGCTCTCAAGGTGATAGCTGATATTTCTTAGCATAACAGATTGTTCCTCCATGGTCTTAGTAAATAGTTTATTTTTCTCATATTGCTTTCTCATAAAGTATTTAGTGGCTCCTTAAACTTCTGAAATTCTTTCATTAGACATTCCAGTTCTATTATTATTACAACTATTAAAAGGATATGGCCTATAATTGTTTGTACCAAAAATATTCCTATAAGCATTGGTGTTGAAATTATTATTTTTAATAAAGTCCGCATCAACATGCTCTTCTTGAGCAACCAAAGAGGCTAAAGGAACATTGTTTGGATCAATAGGAGCATGACAATTCACAAGCATAGACATAATCACATCAAGTTTGTCACTCAAAAAGAAGGTTTCTTCAACAGAATTTACCTTCTTACCAGTTGTAGCTCTCTCAGTGTTCCATTCAGAATTATTTACCATCATATCATCAAGAAGCTTTGTTGCTGACCCCAAAGTAATGGAAATAAAGGTTCCTCCAGCAGTTGAATCCAAAAGGTTTCTTGAAGAAAAATTCAGACCTGCATAAAAGGTTTGGATGATCATCCAAGTAGTCAGTCCATGAGTGGGACAATTCTTTACTAAAAATTTCATTCTTTCCCAAGCTTTAGCAACATGCTCATTATAAAGTTGCTTAAAATTCATAACACTACTTCTTAAAGATATAATCTTAGCAGGAGGATAATAATTTCCAATGAAAGCATCTTTACACTTAGTCCAAGAATCAATACTCTTTCTAGGCAAAGATAGCAACCATTCTTTAGTTGTTTCTCTCAAATAGAAAGGAAAAAATTTCAGTTTAATAATATCTCCATCTACATCTTTATATTTTTGCATCTCACATAGTTCAACAAAATTATTAAGATGGGAAGCAACATCATTAGTACTAACACCAGAAAATTGCTCTCTCATAACAAGGTTTAACAGGGCAGGCTTTATCTCATAAAAATCAGCAGTAGGAGCAGGTGGAGCAATAGGTGTGCTAATGAAATCATTGTGGTTGGTGCTAGTAAAGTCACACAACTCAGTGTTCTCAAGGGTAGTCATTTTAGTAAGACTAAAAATAGGATAAAAACTACAACTAGAATAGAGACTAATTTATTTGTGTTTTTGGTAAAGAGAAGCAAACAAGACAAAATAAAATAAACTAAGAAAAACAAAAACAAAGTAAAGAGATTGGAAGTGAGATATTCCCCTTGGAGAAATTCTCTTCCTCCCGACAACGGCGCCAAAAATTATCTTGATGCGCGTGTAACACACGTTCGTTGGGAGACCCCAAGAGTAACGTATGCAGATCACAGTAGCAAGTTTCCCTCAGAAAGAAACCAAGGTTGAATCGACCAGTAGGAGGAAGGAGTAACTTCAGAAGGTTGATGCAGCTGAGATGGCAGGGCGCATTATCGGCTCCGCAGCAACATGGAACCTACACAACACAAACAATTCACTTTGCCCCAACGAAGCAGTGAGGTTGTCAATCTCACCGGTTTTGCTGATACCAAAGAGGTTAAATGTATGGTGTGGAAAATAGTATGAGAAGAGTATGAAGACAGTAGTAGCAGTGTGAAAACAATGGAAGCGGTGTGAAAACAATGGAAGCAGTGTGAAAACAATGGAAGCAGTGTGTGTATTATCAGTATGAGAAAATAGACCGGGTTCCACAGTTCACTAGAGGTGTCTCTCCATAAAAGATAGCTAACATGCGTGATGAACAAATTACAGCCGGGCAATTGACAGATAAGGAACCATGCATGACATAAATATTACTATGAGATTCATGCGGGCATTACAAAAAATACATAAATCGTCATCCCACTGCATCTATGACTAATAATCCAACCTTCGAATATCATCCGAACAAACGTTGGGTATTAAGTTGCAAGCAACGGATAATCACAGTAAGCAAAGTATGTAATGTAAACAATGTAAACGAACTAAACATCATTGTTTTCTCCCTAATGGCAACATCACATCGTCCATCCGTCACGGTTTTGTCACTAGAGCACAGATGCAAAGGAGGCATGAACCCACTATCGAGCATAAATACTCCTTCTTGGAGTCACTAGAATCTACTTGGACAGAGCATCTACTAACAACAGAGAGCATGCAAGATCATAAATAACATACACATGAAGATAACATGATAGATTGATAATCAACAGACATAGCATTCAATAATCATCGGATCCCAACAAACAAAACATGTAGCATTACAAATAGATGATCTCGATCATGTGAGGAAGCTCACGAGATCTAAACATGATGGCAGTTGGAGAGTACACCATCTAGCTACTGTATGGACCCGTAGTCCAGGGATGAACTACTCACGCATCACTCCGGAAGCGGGCATGGTGGTGTAGACCCCTCTGGTGATGAATTCCCCTCCAAGAAGGGTGGCGGGGAGAGCTCCAGAACCCTCCCGGTCTTGGGTTGACGATGACGGAGGCCTAGGGTGTTTCTCGAGAAGAAGTGGTATATTTTTAGGGTTGACGTATTGGGGGAATAAATAGGCAAAAGGGCAATGGCGGTGGATGCCCGAGGGGCCCACACCACCCCTAGGCGCGGCCAGGGGCGCGCTTCCTATGGTGTGGACCCCCTCCGGGCCTCTTCGGAACTCTGTGGAATCTTCGGGAATTCTAAGACTTTCGGGCTTCGAATTTTCCAATTCCGGGAAAATATTTCTAAAACAACTTTTCTGAAACTAACAACAACAGAAAACAGGGAACTGGCTCTGTGGCATGTTTTCAATAGGTTAGTCCCGAGAAATCGATAAAAATGACATAAAGTGTAAGGAAAACATGTATCATATGGCATGAAAACAACATGGAACATCATAAACTATAGATACGTTTAGGACGTATCACCGCGCCAGCTGGTGGTGTGGGTCCGTGGCCACCCACCGACGTCGCCCTCTCGCTTATTTAAGCTCCTCCACGGGTTAACCCTAAACACCCAAGCCTTTTCCACCAAAAAGATCCATAGCTACCCTACATGATCAAGAGCATCTTATTGTAATGCTACATGTTGTGTTTGCTGGGATCCGATGAATATTGAATGCTATGTCCAATGATTATCAATCTATCATGTTCTTTCATGTGTATGTTATTTATGATCTTGCATGCTCTCTGTTACTAGTTGATGCTCTGGCCAAGTTGATGCTTGTAACTCCAAGAGGGAGTATTTATGCTTGATAGTGGGTTCATGCCTCCCTTTCACTCACGCTCGAGTGACAGAAACGTAACGGGTGGGGATTTGTTGTTGCCATTAGGTAGAAAACAACAATGCTTTGTCTAAAGATAATTTTATTGTTTACATTACACACTTTGATTAATGCAATTATATGTTGCTTGCAACTTAATACCCACGGTTTGCTCGGATGACACTCTGAGGATGGATTATTAGTCGTAGATGCAGTTGGATAGTGGTCTATGTATCTTGTTGTAATGTCGGCATGAATCACATAGTAATCAGCATGTCATGCATATGCACTACGGTGCAGTCTTTATATCTGTCAATTTCCCAGCTGTAATTTCTTTACACTGATATACAACCACTGTTTTCCTATTGCAATTATTGTTCTTTTTCATCTACTGCAAACAAGTACTATTTTCCACACTATATGTCTAATCCTTTGTTTCAGCAAAACCGGTGAGATTGACAACCTCACTGCTTCGTTGGGGCAAAGTAATTTGATTGTGTTGTGTAGATTCCACGTTGCTGCTAAATCGGTAGTGTGCCCTGCCAACATCAGCTGCATCAACCTTCGGAAGTGATTTCTGTCTCCTACTGGTCGATTTAACCTTGGTTTCTTTCTGAGGAAAAACTTTCCGCTGCACTCTTCATAACCTTTCTCATGTCGAACTTCTTCTGTGTCGCCCCGCCGTTGCTACGGAGTTAGCGTTTCGGTGGTGGGTGCTGCCCTACGAGATTGGAGCAGAAAAAAACAACGACCCCCACGACAGGCGCTAACGGACTTGATTTGCTTACTTTTACGCGTGATTACAGGAGGTGGGACGTGCATGCGGGAACACCATATACAAAAGAAAGTCAATCCCATATCAAATACAGAGGGAATAGAAATCCTACTAACTGTTTCGGGTGCGCCAACGAACATTTGTTAACTCTCGCGGGACGTGTAACCTTTCAACTTATCGGGTGAAATAATTGGAGGTAGGACACTGAAGCAAGCCTCACATTTGGAAAGGTCATTTTTTGATGCATCCCAAATAAATATCCAATTCCACTAGTGTTTTAAGAAATATGAGCACTTGCAGGCATCAGAACATATTATATTATATGTATGCATCAACGTGTACACTACGTACGTAGTACCGTGAAAACCCTAATAAAACCCTAAACCTCAAAACCCGAACCCCAAAACCCTAAACCTCAAAAACACAAACCCCACGGGATATTTAGTCCTGGTTTGTAACAGAAACCTTGACAAAACGGTTCTACAGTCACGCGCTGCGACGTAACACGTGGAGACCTTTTGTCTCGGGTTGTGTTACAAACACGGACTAAAGTTCCCGCGGCCCGAGCACTACGTCGCATCCATGTGGTGGGCTTTTAGTGTCGGCTCGTGGCATGTCGTGACTAAAGGGGGGGGCTTTACTCCCAATTCGGCAGTCTGGGTTGGAAAACCGGGACTAGACCCGTGTTCTGCACTAGTGAGGGGCGCGAGTAGAAACTTTTTTGCTTGAGGCCACCCAAAACGGCTATTAGGGGGACTATGGGGCTGCGAATGGAGATACTCTAAGCGATGTGGTTTTTCTCTATCACCAAACCGTGACTGCATAATTTTAAAAATTGCACATTTTTTGTGACTTTTGGCCAAATTTTATTCATTTTTTTTGACAAAAACTACTCCCCCTTAATCAAAATATAAGATGTTCAACGTTTACTAGACAACATGTACCTAGACATGTTTTAGTGCAAGATGCACATGAATCTACACACTAAAACATGGTTTTTTTAGATAAAGAATGTATATTAATAACGCGGAGATACAATTACACCCAGCCTCTTCAACGCAATAACCAAAGCTCTTACGAATGCACACAGCCGAAAGACAATAAGAAGAAGAAATAGAAAATAAAAGTCTCGCTACAGAGTTACAGTCCTTGCAGCAGGCGCACAACCGCCACCAAAACAACACCTGATGTCCAGTTCTTCAAAAGCAACGTCTTCAAGAAGAACAGTGACATGCACAACCAATTAAGGCCAGACCTTGGGTTTTCACCCTGAAGATAATCCTAACTCTAAAAACAATGTCTCGAACAAGACCATTGTCATACACAGCCAGTTAAGGCCAGATCTTGGATTTTCATCCTGAAAGGTAGGACTTTGGTTCACCTGTGTTGTCGGCCCCACATGTCGCCGCTATGATTCCTGAAACTCCAAGCAAGTTCCTCAACAGCGCAAAGACTCCGAAACCGATTGCTAGTCCTCCAATCTCGTCTTCCATGACATTCCCACCTCTAACTTCACCATGGATTTGCCCATTATGGCAATAGAGCAGAGCTTCGCACTGGTTCCTCCAACGCGACTGAATCCCACCCAATCCAGCAAACTCTAGGCATAGCCCATGGGAATTCGCCGGCGGAGGCTTCCGGAACCCGCCACTCCGGCCAAATCAAAGAGGACATACGTCGGGCATATCTTCGTCCTCGCATGATGTGAAACCCTAGGACCTCCACCACTTATTCATGTCGAACCAGCAGTCCCCACACAACCGGGTGGCTCCCGGCGGAAGGAACGAACAGATCGGGCTCGAAACCGCGTCACCATGGGGAGCAGCGCCGCTGCCAAGGGCACATGCCGCCCTGCCGGCCTGCAGCAGCACCGCGATGACCTGCGACGCCGCTAGGGCTCCATACCGTCACCAACAGCTCCCGCCCCACGCAGGATCAGAAGGATCGGCGCTGCCACTAGGGCATCGCGCCGCCGCCATCGGCCTGCCGCGCCCGATGCATGCTCCTCCACGCCTCCCTGCCATGGATCCCCGAGTCCCCCATCAGAGGACGCCGCCGCCCCGCCGGGGCCAGCCATCGTCCGCGCCGTCTTGGGCCGACCTCCCCGCGCGAGGGAAACGCCGGTAGAGTGCATGGAGGAGTCCTGCCCGCCGCCATTAGGAGGCAGGGCGTGGCCGCCACCGCCGACGCCGCGGCGGCAGCGGCCGGAGAGAGGTTCCGGTAGAGGAGTTTACTAACTAAAACATGTCTAGATACGTTTTGTCAAGAAAAGTCTAAAACATCTTATACTTTGATACGGAGGGAGTAAGTTGGAAAACTTCCAAAATTTTGTTTTGTCCAAGTTGGTATGAAGATAAGTAAAATCATGATATTTTGGTTCTCTAAAACAACTTAATCAAAACAGTATAATAACTTTTATTTTCTTTTGAGAATTATATAACTTCCTGGTTTCAGGTAACCCCTGACCGAGCTACAGAACCAAGGCCGGGTCGACAACGGGATGTCCCCAAAAACCAAAGTGACAAAACCAAACTGTGAGCGCAGCCCAATTAATTGAATTGAACTGCTGCTGAAGGCCAGCCTAGGCTCTGCATACCGAATAGGCCGGGACAGGCGGCCCATCAGCGTCACGGCCAGGTTCCGGGACTGGACGCAAGGTCGACACGCGTCCCTCTATATGCATTTTGGAGCGACCCGATCGATACGCAAATCCTCTGCCCTGCGAGTGTATTTCTCGCTCTGAAAGCGAAACGTATCGTGTGTACGTACCAAGACAAGGGAAGGTTTTATACGCAAATGGCCAACAGGTACACCTCGAAAAGGACGTGAATCAAGTGGATAAACACGTACATACGAGACTAAATTTGGCAACGGGGCCCCATTCCCCGATCCCCGGTGGTTAATTCACCTATTAGGGGACGGTTTTGGTTAACGTTTAATCCCCGTGGGGCTCTTATGAAAGACAAAACGCTCCCCGTTGGGCAAGCGGGGGCTAGGGATGGATCACAACTATCCCCGTGGTTACCCGTTAGTTCCCCGCTAGGCCACATAAGTATTGAGGGGTGTGTCTACGAAACCCTAGTGCTCACATTTCCCCTCCCGTCCCCAGCTGCCATAACTCCAATGCACATCTCTCCAATCGACCGCATGCCATCAGGCTCGCTCTCTAATCTACATATCTTCCATCCCCTACCGTCTTCACTGACACGACCGCATATGCATCATCTATTCCACCCAATACCTTTGCCTCTCAACAACCTTTGTATCGTTTCACTGCCGCTGCCTCGTATCTCAGCGCGGAAGCAATCGAATCCAAGGAGGTGCTCTCAGTTTTTTTACTCATTGTCGCTAGCTTAGCGGGAATGGATAACCCGATGGTTATTTGATCCCCGCTGGGGACGGGGATGGTAGAACAACTATCCCCATGACAGTTAGTGGGGATGGGGATGGTAAGATTTTTATTTGATGGGGATGGTTATGGTTGAGCAATAACCGGTGGTTAGTGTCCCCGTTGCCAAATTTATACGAGACCCAGCAGATATATATGCCAGAGTGGAACCTTGTTTTATTGTTGCTCAGTTCATTGCCGAATTACTGTTGGAGCACGCCCTTTTTTCTCTTATAAAAAGAATATATTAATATCGCGAGTACATAATTACACCCAGGATTTTTACACTGAAAGGTAAGATGTTTGAGAACTTCACAGGTGATGTCGGCCACACTTATATACCGCTGCTACGAATCACTGGAAGGTAAGATGTTGAGAACTTCGCATGTGATGTCGGCAAATTCCTCATCGCGGTCTCTAATGACCATTACTAATCATTCAATCTCAGCTTTCAGGGTATTATCTGCCTCTGACTTCACCATGGACCTAAACGTATCCCATGATGGCAACAGGTAGAAGAGTCTCACGTGGCTCCCTTATTAATGGAGAATCCAATTGGCACGACCGAATCACTCCCGATCCAACAATCTCGAGGCATAGCACGTCCATGGGAGAGTTCGCGGGTGGAGCCTTCTGGAATCCGACACTACAACCAGATCAAATAGGACATGCGTTAGGCAGATTTTCATCTTGGCGCAAGAGGAACCTAGGACTGCCGCCTTTATTCGAGCACACCAGCAGGTCCCCACACCGTCGGTCGAAGCAACAATGGAGAAGGCGGCCTCAGCGCACGACGACAAACCCACCATGGAAGGAAACGACCCATTAGGTCCTTATCCGGTTGATGTCGACACTACACGCCAACCGGCGCCAAGGTGCCACTCCGACTTCCGGCCCAGATCCAAGGCTGTGACACTGTTGAACCGCTGCCACCACTCCACTACCGCCCATGGAGCTGCCGCCATGGTGCACTCTCCTCCCGTCCGTCTTTTGACGAGAAGGGCGCCTCTGGCATCGCCTGCGGCGCTGGTCAGGAGCATGCGGGTGTGGGAGGTTGGAGAGGACATCCCTCCAGAGTCGCCCGAGCGGGGACGACCCGGGAGGCGGCTAGGGTTGGAAGTTGTGTTCTACACTACTAGCTAGTGAAGAGAAAACTGGATCGAGGGACGAACTAGGAGGTGGCTAGGGTTAGGAGTCTTGTTCTACACTACTAGCTAGTGTGAGAGGGCCTCCAAATTGATTCGAGTATAACCATTCTATACGTGGATTTAGATGGTTTTTGAGAGGCCGAATTACCGGGACACTAGCAAAGTAGCAAATCAAAAATGGAATTTGACCATCAGTATGTGCTACGACTGGTCAAATTTTAGGGAATCATGGAATTTAGGACGAATTTCCTACAATGCATTCGCCTACGATTTTGCTTCAAACGCGGTCATGCAATCCGTGTTGATTGAGCCAGAAACGAGGACGACGACGACGACGACGGAACGACTTGAGGGGTGTCATTACATCCAAGTCGCCTGAGCTTGAGACGGACCTCTGCCGGTAAATCTGAAAAAAGGACATGCTATGCTAGCGACGCGCATGTAAGTTGGTCAGACGGGACAAAGATCTGGATGTGCAATCAATTGGCATACTTGACATGCCTTGGAATGGATCACATCCATCTTTCTCCGGTTGGACCGCAAGGATGGGCATGACGTTGATGCCCGGGCTAATGACTTCACTCCGCTCCAAATCTCACCTGGCTGTCCCGTTTGGGAGGAGGATCCAGCACCTTCATCTGTTTCACAGGAGAATATGCCTTTTCTAGTGAAACCGAGTCGAGCTTTCACACCCACAAAAAATCACAATATGTTGGGTCCAAATGCAGTAACCTATTAGTCCTACTGTGTGTACCTACTCATAAGTCCCCTTGTGTGTAGCTGATGATACAGATACCGAGCGGAACCGACCCCTCAAAGTTAAACTGTAAAATCGAATATTGCCTTGTATTTTTTTTCCCACATCTTCTCGGTCTCACCCGCGTGACCCGTTGCCCCGTCCGCCCTCGCTTTGAGCTCGCTCCCGCCGTTGCATCCATATGGGAACCGGTCGAGGAGTTGACTCGATACAGGACTAGGCTAGCTAGCTAGCTCCCATCGCTGCTCGCACCCGCACCGGCCATGCCGGTCGTCGCCGATCTCCGCCTATGTTCATCAGAATCAACCAAAAACGGCCGGAATCGGGTGAGAAGCGTCAGCAAGAGTTTGGTAGAAGACGGCAGGATTCCGCCCAGTTCCGTGGCGGTGGCGGAAGTTCATCGGCTCGTCCTGAACATTTCCTACTGCCAACTGCTTCTTGGCTATACAGGGCACACTCAGTTCGCGCGTGGAAACTAGCCATTCTCGGTTTGGTTGGGGGAATTTTCGGCTGCCCCTAATTTTTTTTCAGGTCGGGTTTTTTTCAGGTTTTTTTTCGGTTCCTTTTTTCGCCTCAAAGATCGTAAGTGGCAGTTTTTTTTTCCAGTTCCGCCGTTTTTATGGGCTCTGCTAGAGATGCTCTTACTCGGAACACTTGCTAATCTACGAATCTGTATAACGGTTTTGCGTTGATGACATTGACGGTTGTTTTTGCGGCTTTCGTCAAAGAAATGAGAAACACGGTGAATAAGCTGTCAAATATTGCTTTCACGGTATATTGCCATTTTGTAACTTTGTAAGACTGTAGATCGACATGTATACTTGGCCTCCAATCATCTGGGTTTGGAGTGACGTGGAGGTTCGGTTGCCTATGCTCTTTTTCAGGGTCAGGGGCGTAGCAAGAGCGACCCGTTGGAGGTGCGGCCAAGTGCTTGATAGCGGAGGTCGGTACAGTACTATCGACGCGACTGCCAACATATCCTTTTGCCACGTAGACGCGGAAATGGCATGGTTATCCCTGGTCACTCTCTATGTTGGAACCTGGAGAAGATATATACTCCAAAATTACTTTCCGTTGAGCATTTTACCGGACCTTTAATTGCAGCCCCATAGAATCAACTGCTCCTAGTATTATGATTTGCAATACAATAATGCCCAAAATAATTGTCTCTCCACATTTTCATTAATTTTCTGCATATTGTCTCCTACAATAATGCCCAAAATAATTCCAAGCGTTTAGTTTTTGTGATCCAATGATGGACACGAACGCATGCATATAGGTGCTACATATGGTCCCAATACGCATGTACCTTATAAAATGATGTTTGTTTTGTTATTTCTGGATCTTGGACACTAGCATAACGATATTTCCTGAACAGAGCAAAGCCCACGTGCACCTAGCTACCACCTACACAATCTGCATGCACCTACATATTCATACACACTCCAAACGAAACAATAGGTATATGTACTCCAAAAGAAACATACGTACATAGGCATAGAGGCATGCTAGTTGATGCGTGTCAGCGTCCGTATATATGCTGTCAACTTGTTTACACATTTGGTCCAGGAAATACACATTTTTACCACCGCGACAATTAGTTACTGCTCTATCTTAGACTCCTATAAAAACAAAAACCTGTATGATGGACGTAGCCTCTACATTGTTTCTACTCTATTTTTATCCACCCTTGATTATGTGTCTTTTAGGCTCTCGTATTTGTATGCATTTATAGGGTGAGTGAACGCGCGTGTTCCTGAGCATCTACTTGTGTTCTTTGGTTCTAAAAAAGGATCTAAGCGGAGCAACAAAATCAAGTGGACAACATTAGCATATACATTTTCTCTTAAATTCATTACATAGTGTATCTCAATAGGATAAGACCAATACAATTTTGGTATATCGCGTCGGCATCATCACATCAACGCGAATCCTGACCTCGCTACTAAATTCCAAGTTGCTAATCAACAGTGGAATTCTTCAAGATCAACTTGGCCAAGATGATACAAATCCCATTCGAGGGGACCCCCGGCGTATTTTCTACAGATTCGGGCATCGACGTTTCTTGTATGCTTGCATGCTCACGCACAGCTAAGACACGTCCTTCTTTCTACTAGGACCACATATTAATACGCGGCGCAAGTTATGCGCATTTTGGCGCATGATATTTGGGTCGGACTCTTGATTTTGGACTGGTAATTCATGGTA
The DNA here is from genome assembly GCA_028641055.1 of Alopecurus myosuroides. NCBI lineage: Eukaryota > Viridiplantae > Streptophyta > Magnoliopsida > Poales > Poaceae > Alopecurus > Alopecurus myosuroides. The sequence continues at coordinate 765,074,004 of CM054057.1, forward strand.
TAGCAAGGTAAAAATGCACATTCAAAAACAAAAAGGTGCACATTCATTCATCTGCGCTTTGGAATTTCCATGTAGATCCAACATTGATATAAATCATGTTGGCGTATATAGCAGAGACGCAACATCACCAAGTCCACCTTAATGTTATAGCTGCAATTATTTATATTATTAAAACAAACTTCCTCTTCTTCTTCTTTTTTACATGGAACACTCGTATTCCATTAAGACACAGCTGAAACGCCAATCGTCAAACGGGTTACCACGGTAGGGAAGTTCACTGTCCAGATATTACTGCAAAAAACTTGATTCTCTCTAGATAAGTTTCAGTTTGATGTCTCCGTTGAGGATTTTGTTTTGTTGATTGTATAAAGGTATATGCTTCTGTTGAAGTAAATTCGAAACTAGTCAGTCCCAGAATGACTCTTTTGTCAGCGTAGCTCGGCCCTAGCCGGTCCCACCGCCAGCGTCCTAGCAAAACCCACAGGAGAAGCCCCGAGAGCGTCGCCTAGCAGAACGGAAACGGCCCCACAAAAAATCCAGCACCAGCCAATCGCAGGCCTTCTCCTCGGATGAATATTACCCAGCAGCCAATCACGTCGCAGATAAGGCCTGCGGGTGCGCACAAGCCCAACAGACGCACCAAAAGTGCAAAGTACACCCCGCTCGGGCCCGCGGATAAAGTGTACGTCCCGGGCCCACCTCCGCCCCTACCACGCGCTGCTATAAACCGCCGCCCGCGATATTTTCGCCGCAAAGGAAATTTTTGGCCTCAACAGTGCAAAAGCCGAACGACGAGTTCAGTAGTGCACAGAACGGCACGACGACGCACGGTGAAGCGGAATAGCTAGCCAGCGCGGTGGTGCGACGGCTGCTTTGATGAGCAGCTCGGCGGCGACGGCGAAGGCGGCGGACGGCGCGATGGGGAGCAAGACGGCCCGGGCGTGCGACGGTTGCCTAAGGCGGCGGGCGAGGTGGTACTGCGCCGCGGACGACGCGTTCCTGTGCCAGGGGTGCGACGCGTCGGTGCACTCCGCGAACCCGCTGGCGCGGAGGCACGAGCGGGTGCGGCTGCGGCCCACCGCGCCGCTGCAGGCGGCGGCCCCGCCGCGGGAGAAGCTCCGCGGCGAGGAGGTCGTGCCGGCGTGGATCAAGCGCAAGGCGCGGACCCCGCGCTCGCAGGGCAAGGGCGTCGGGAGCTTCCTGTCGCGGCGGCTCGTCGTGCCGGAGGCGTCCGGATCCGGCGGGGAGTCGCCCGAGGAGCACAAGTGTGACGGGGAGACCGACGAGGAGCCGGAGCTGCTCTACCACTGCGTGCCCGTCTTCGACCACGCCCTCGCCGAGCTCTGCTCCTCTCCCTCGCTCCAAGAAGAGAAGACGGCCGAGGAGGACGAGGGTGCCATCCTGGACAACAACCCGACGAAGCCTGTCACATCGCTGCTGTCTCCTGCGCCAGCTGAGTTCCTGCCCGTCGACAGCCTCGTCAGCTTCGGCCCGACGGACGCCGAGCTCATGGAGTTCGCCGCCGACATGGAGGCCCTGCTCGGCCGGCCGGGCATGGACGACGGCGGCAGCGAGGAGGACCCGTTCTGCATGGAGGCATTGGGGCTCTTGGACGACCCGATGGCCGACGTGAACGTCAAGCTGGAGGCCGACGCGATGCGAGCGTTTAGCGGCCTCGAGCATCAGGAGCCGGACGTGTCCAGCGACATGTTCGACATCGACTTCGGCGACTACGGCTCGCCTCAGGCGGCGACACCGGACGAGCTCGCGGCGAGCAGCAGCGACGGCGGCCAGCTGTTTTCGAGGAGCCTCTCGCTGAACCTGAACTACGAGGCGATCATCGAGAAGTGGGAGACCTCGCCATTCGCCGACGGCGAGAGGCCGGACGTCAAGCTGGAGGACTGCTTGCCGCAGGACTACTACTCGTTGCAGGGTGGCGGTTGGACGCTGGGAGGAGTGCTTGGTCATTGCGGGGAGGAGGCCGGGACGCCGAGGCGGCTGAGGATGGGCGACGGCGGCAGGGAGGCGCGGGTGTCGCGGTACCGGGAGAAGCGCCGGACGCGGCTCTTCTCCAAGAAGATCCGGTACGAGGTCCGCAAGCTCAACGCCGAGAAGCGGCCGCGGATGAAGGGCCGCTTCGTCAAGCGGCTGGCCAACGGCGCCACGGCGTGCGTCGCGTAGCTTAGCTAGCTGTGCCGGTCGTGTGCAATGCTGTCGGTGTGCATGCATGCATGGCTATGCTGGCTTCGTGTTGGCTCGTCAAGAGATGACAAACAACACAAAACAACTCGTCGAAACTGCGTAATTTAGTTGCTTTTCTTTCTCATTTTCAGTCCCTGTTCATTGCCAAAGATTGTATAGTACTCGAAACATATCTTGCTGAGAATCCAAGGAACTTTAGGAAAATGAATAATACTCTCTCCAATCCTAAAAAAGTGTCAGAAGTTACAGTATGAGTTAAACCTGTCTTAGTTGTTTTCCCACGACACTTTTTTAGGACCGGAGGGAGTACTAAGTTTTTCGTAGATAATGGTGAATAGTAGTAGGAGAACTGTAATGTTGAATTGGTTGGACAATGTTAGAATTAATATAGACTTTGTGAATGCTGGCGAACAAGGATTTTGTATCACGGTGCCGACAGTGCGTAGATCGTAGATCAGATGGTTATGTTCCTCGTCGTGAAACCGGTCTAAACACGTTGAAGTCCTAGAGTTGGCCTAAGTGCTCATATATTCTTTTTCGGTCCATGTTATTTGCCAGAGATATGTAGTTGATATCTTGCTAAGAGATCGGTCTATTGTTCACGAGATTAGCAGACTTAATGAATAATACCGAGGTTTTCGTAGATAATGATAAATTGATAGTAGTACTTAAGAGAAATGTAATGTTCAATTTGTTCACAGTATTTGAATATATATACTCCGCATTTGCTGTCAGGCCTAAGATTTTTGGCAAGGGCTGGCCAACAAACTAATATTTTCATATGAATGTTAGGTCACAATCTTTTTTTTTTCATTTTTCTATTGGGCTCTTCGAAACTCTAGAGTGGGCCATGTTTGCGTATCTCGGTCTTTGAGCTTGTATAGGCATCATCATCATCTTTTCAAAATTTAGTTTTTATTTAAAACTAAATGTGTTTATTGAAAAAACAGTAGATCAATATGTATACAACATATTAGGATCCTAAGGTGTGTGCTCAAACTAATTAAGATAGTAAGTATTTTTCAATTAAAGTAGAAAGCGCAATAAAACAAAGAACAAACGACAACAAAATCTTACTCTCTTCGTATGCATTATCATTTCATATTTGAAAAATTCATAGCGATGAAGTGGAGACCAAGGCATATCAAAACCAGAGGCTTGCATTTCAGATAAATTGAGATGTCTCTCATTACCCTCTCTCATAATAATTGCAAGCATTGGAAGCAAACAATGTTTTATGGTTGAACTTGGAAGGCGGAGGAGAAAATTAAAGTATATTCTTTGCCTTGATGATTTAACAAGAGAACCGTTTGAAACAAACAATGTTTTCACTCTCACATAAGAGATGAGCTTTTGATAATACCTCGCAGTCTAGCTAAAGTTTTGAAACTTTTTTTTATCAAGAAATAATGAATGAAATTGCTCCGTGCGAAATTGAAGATAATGAAGTTACTATTCAGCTTGCTAATAGAAAGACTATTTCACCGGTGGGTATTGTAAGAGATGTTGAAATTCTTTGTGGCAAGTTAAAATACCCCGCTGACTTTTTAATACTTGGTAGAGTTGAAGATAAATTTTGTCTTATTATATTTGGTAGACCTTTCCTTAATACCCGTGGTGCTGTTATTTTTTGTAAGAAAGAGAAAGTCAAATTTGGTGATGAACATTATGAATTTAATTTTAGTAATATTGCTAGACAATATCATGATAAAGAGTTACCTAATGAAGATCTAGTTGTTGAAAGAATTGCCTCTATTGCTATTCCTCCTGATGATCCTTTGCAGCAATTCATGGAAGAACATGAGAATGATATGTATATGCAGAAAAGAAATTAATTGGAGGATATTTTCCTCGATCAACCTGCTATTATCAAGCACAATTTTTCTGTAGACTCTTTAGGGCCACCTTTACCACCTAAAAGAGACCCGGTGTTTGACCTTAAAGTTCTTCCTGACACGTTTAAATATGCTTATTTACATAAAAAGAAAATAAATCTGTTATTGTCAATGCTAGCGTTTCAGAGTACGAAGAAAAACGTTTATTGCACTGTTGGGAACTATAAATCAATAGGTTTGATGATATCTCCTGCTAACTGATTCACACAATATAACACCTCCCAAACTTCCTATTGATTGTCTCCTTGGATCTCTTGAATCGGTTATGAACTTGATTCACAGATAGTGGGCTCCGAAGAGTCCACAAAAACATTCCAAGTGCCTCCTCAGAACACATTTTGTTTGAGCCCTCTAGACCATAGTTTTCAACCAAAGTGTCATGCGAAGAATCAAAACATGGCCTATGCATTATAAACATGTCATAACAATCCTTCGAGTTACCCAAGATATCAAATACCCATTGTTATCCGGTATATCTTGGTTCTGTCCTCGGTTTCTTCATAAAATGCTTCTCAGAGTGTTGAAGAACATTATACAACATTTGAGTATTCCGTCGCTGACGACGTCTTCTTGAATCCATAAATGCAGACTCAATGCTATCTTCACTTTCACTTTCATCACTCTAACTTGTGCTCATCTATAGACAACAATATTCATATGATTACCAATTTATATGATGAAAATAACTCAAAATAGCAACATATATGCTCAAAACTGCACCAAAATAGCAATGTATATGATGAAAACAACACAAAACAACAATATATATGGTCAAAACTGTACTACAACAGCAAAATATATGATGAAAACTGCACCAAAACAGCAACATATATGATAACACTTGTCCATACATAAAGGGATATTCCAAGTCTTACGGATACATGATGGGGTGCGTAGTTGCAATCGTTGGTAAACCCCAAGAGAAAGGTTCTGAAGAGTGCAGCGGCAAGTTTTCCCTCAGAAAAGAAACCAAGGTTGAATCGACCAGTAGGAGGACAAGCCCCCCTTGCCGCGCCATGGAGTGGTGTGTGCCCCTCGGGTGCCCACCGCCATCGCCCTTTCGCCTATTTATTCCCCCCGATGTGTGAACCCTAAGGATATACCACTTTTCCACGAAAAACACCCGAGGCCCACGTAATCGTCAACCCGAGATCGGGAGGGTTCTGGGGTTCTCCCCGGCACCCTGCCGGGAGAAGAAATCATCACCGGAGGGCTCTACACCACCATGCCTTCCTCCGAAGTGATGCGTGAGTAGTTCATCCTTGGACTACGGGTCCATAGCAGTAGCTAGATGGTTGTTCTCTCCTATTTGCCTCATGTTTAGATCTCGTGAGCTGTCCTACATGATCGAGATCATCTTATTGTAATGCTACATGTTGTGTTTGTTGGGATCCGATGATTATTGAATGTTATGTCTCTTGATTATCAATCTATCATGTTGTATTCATGTGTATGTTATTTATGATCTTGCATGCTCTCCGTTGTTAGTAGATGCTCTGGCCAAGTAGATACTAGTGACTCCAAGAGGGAGTATTTATGATGGATAGTGGGTTCATGCCTCCTTTGCATCTGTGCTCGAGTGACAGCAACGTGACGGATGGACGATGTGTTGTTGCTATTAGGGAGAAAACAACGATGTTTACATTGTTTACATTACACACTTTGCTTACTGCGATTATCTGTTGCTTGCAACTTAATACCCACGGTTTGTTCGGATGATATTCTTAGGGTGGATTATTAGTCATAGATGCATCTATGTATCTTGTTGTAATGCCCACATGAATCACATAGTAATCATCATGTCATGCATGTTTCATTATCTATGAATTTCCCAGCTGTAATTTGTTCACCACACTTGTTAGCTATCTTCTAGGGAGAGACGCCTCTAATGAACTGTGGACCTCGGTCCATTTTCTCATAATGATAATACAACCACTACAATTACTGTTTTCACACTGCTTCCACTGTTTTCACACTACTACTGTTGTTTTCACATTGTTCTCATATTGTTCTCCACACCGTACATTTAACCTCTTTGTTATCAGCAAAACCGGTGAGATTGACAACCTCACTTCTTTGTTGGCGCAAAGTGAATTGGTTGTGTTGTGTAGGTTACATGTTGCTTCCGAACCGGTAGTGCGCCCTGCCATCTCAGATGCATCAACATTCAGAAGTGCTATTTCCTCCTGCTGGTCGATTCAAACTTGGTTTCTTTTCTGAGGGAAACTTGTTGTTGTGCTCATCACACCTTCCTCTTGGGGTCTCCCAACGAGTGCAAGACCTGCGCCATCAAGCATTTTTCTGGCGCCGTTGCCGGGGAGGAAGAGAATTTTTGCAAGGGGAGTCTCACACTTCCAATCTCTTTACTTTGTTTTAGTTTTGCTTAGTTTATTTTATTTTGTCTTGTTTGCTTCTCTTTATCAAAAACACAAAAAAAATAGTTCTTATTCTAGTTGTTGTTTTTATCCTGTTTTTAATCTTGATAAAGTGAGTACCCCTAAGAACACTAAGTTGTGTGACTTTACTAACACCAACAACAATAATTTTATTAGCACACCTTTTGCTCCACCTACTCCTATTGCTGATTTTTATGAGATAAAGTCTGCCCTGTTAAATCTTGTTATGAGAGAGCAATTTTCTCGTGTTAGTACTGATGATGATGATGCCCATCTTAATAATTTTGTTGAACTATGTGAGATGCAAAAATATAAATATGTAGATGGATGTATTATTAAACTGAAATTGTTTCCTTTCTCTTTGAGAGGAAGAGCTAAAGAAGGGTTGCTATCTTTGCCTAGGAATAGTATTGATTCTTGGCATTAATGTAAAGATGCTTTCACTAGAAAACATTATCCTCGTGCTAAGATTATATCTTTAAGAAGTAACGTTATGAATTTTAAGCAACTTGATAATGAGCATGTTGCTAAAGCTTGGGGAAGAATGGAATCTTTAGTAAAGAATTGTCCCACTCGTGGACTCACTACTTGGATGATCATCCAAATTTTTTATGCAGGACTGAATTTTTCTTCAAGAAACCTTCTGGATTAAGCTGCTAAAGGAACCTTTATGTCCATGACTTTGGGGTCAACAACAAAGCTTCTTGATGATATGATGGTGAATTATTCTGAATGGAACACTGAGAGAGCTACAATAGGTAATAAGGTAAATTCTGTTGAAGAAACCTCCTCTTTGAGTGATAGACTTGATGCTATTATGTCTATGCTTGTGAATGTTCATGCTCCTATTGATCCAAACAATGTTCATTTAGCCTCTTTGGTTGCTCAAGAAGAGCATGTTGATGTGAACATCATTAAAAATAATAATTTCAACACCAATGCTTATAGGAATAATTTTGGTAGCAATAATTATATGCCATATCATATTAATAGTGGTAATAATAATATAACTGGAATGTCTAATGAAAGAATTCCAGGAGTTGAAAGAGCCACTATAGAGTTTATGCAAAAGTAATATGAGAAAAATAAATTATTTACTAAGACCATGGAGGAACAATCTGTTATGCTAAAAAATATCAGTTATCAACTTGAGAGTTTAAATAGAGAAATATCTGGTTTGCAAGTTAAAATTGCTCGTGCTGAAACTTCTATTTCATCCATGTATGAAACACAATCTTCCTTGATCAATAGAATGACTGCTAAAACTGAAACTATAGATGAGAATCCTTTTGCTGCTACAAATATCATACAAATTCGAATTGATGACAATGTTAGGATGTTAGCTGAATTGCATGCTAGATGGGAAAGAGAAGAAGAAATAGCTAGAAAGAATAATATAGCTAATGTTTGCACCATTACCACCACTAGTAAAACTCAAGCTTCTCATGTTAGTAAACCTTCTACTATCAATGGTGAAGTAATTGGTGTTGGCAATACTCCCACTCTTGCTATTAAAAGTTCAAAACTGCCTGAAACTGCTAAAAATGTTCCTGATAAAAGTGCTGAGATTTGTAGAAACATGGCAGACAATAGTCCCATTACCTTTGATAAAAATGATCTTGACTTTGATTATTGCCACATAACTAAAGTTATTAATTTCCTACAAAATCATGCTATTTTTCCTAATGCTAGTGCTATGAATATGGCTTTCACCAAACATATTACAAATGCTCTCATACAAATTAGAGAAGATGAATTAGGATGTGAAGCCTCTATCCCTAGGAAGTTAGATGATGGTTGGGAACCCATCATTAAAATGAAGGTGAATGATTTTTATTGTAATTCTCTATGTCATCTTGGTGCTAGTATCTCTGTTATGCCTGAGAAACTTTATGATATGCTTGATTTTTCACCTTTGGAGCACTGTTATTTGGATATCCGTCTTATGGATAATGTTAGAAAAAAACCTTTGGGAGAGTTGATGATATTATTATTATGGCTAATAATAACCTTGTCCTTATTGATTTTGTTGGTATGAATATTGAATGCAATGCTTCTTGTCCAATTGTTTTGGGAAGACCTTTTCTTAGAACTGTTTGTGATGTTATTGATATGAAAGAGGGGAATATTAAATATCAACTCCCACTCAAGACAGGTATGGAACACTTTCCTAGAAATAGAATGAAGTTGCCTTTTTATTCTATTATTTTAAAAAAATTATAATTTTGATGCTTCTTCACTTGAAAATATTTTATTCCATTTTTCTAGGCCTAGCTAAAAGGCGTTACAGAAAAGCACTTCTTGGGAGATAACCCATGGTTTTATTTTTGCTTTGTTTTTCTATGTTTTTCTTTGAGTATATGGGTTGTATACTTCTATAGCAACTCATTTGTATCTTTATTTTAATGTATTAGTTATTCCAAGTAAAGTTTCTAGCGAAAATTGGAGTTGGATTTGGATTTCTGCATAGGAAACAGATTTCTGCTGTTCACCGTAAAAAATCGTATAAATTACAGAAAGATCAAAATGACCTGAAAAATTTTGTGCTTATTCCTAAGATAATTAAAAACTTTTTTTTTCTTTATGTTTTTCGACCTGAGCAAGTTAAGTGCCTCAAAAAAATTCGTCTTTACAGATTGTTCAGGTTTTGGTAGATTCTGCCATTTTTCTTGCATTTGCTCTTTTACTATGTCGAGTGGATTTATTTGCTTCACGAAACATCAGTGGCTGTAGGTAATGTTTACAAGTATCAATAGAACTTGTGCCCATTTATAACCCATGGATTTTTTATTTTTGCACTAACCCTCTAATGCGAATTACTTTGAGTGTGGTGTGAATTAAGTTTTCAAGGGTCAAGTGAAGAGGGTGATATAATTTGATCAACAAGATTGCAAGGCGAAAGCTTGGGGATGCCCCCATGGTTCATCCTATAAAAATCTAAGAAGACTCAAGCGTCTAAGCTTGGGGATGCCCAAGGTATCCCCTTGTTCATCAACAATTTATCAGGTCACTTCTAGTGAAACTATATTTTTATTCGGTCACATCATATGAAATTTACTTTGAGCGTCTTTTTGTTTTTTTTGTTTTTTTTTGTTTTCCTTGCTTCAATAATATTGTTGGAACCTAGCATTCTTTGTGTGGGAGAGAGACATGCTCCGCTTTCTCGTATGAATACTCGTGTTGCTTGTATTCTTAGTTTTTCTTCTAGTTGCTGAAAATTTCCTTTTTAGCTCATGTTTTTATTGCATATCTTATTCAGAGCTGTTAGTTTTAGTAGAGTTATGTTAGTACTCTCTTGCTTCGTGGTTTTATCTCTTTGAGAGTTTTTGTTTAGTATAAATTGCTTGGTGTCGGAAAGCAATAGTACATTTTTCGTGCTTATAACGGTGCAAATAGAAGCTTGTATAGACTGTGGTTAGACTTTTTCATGTCATTCTAGATGTTCTTTTAATTCTTCAGCCTAGTGTTTATTTTTGTAGCATGATTTATCTCAAATAGCTAAGAGTGTTTAATGTGCCATTGAAAGAATCATGAGTTGTTGTTGTCATATTGAAGCATAAATTTGTGGTGTTCTCCTTTGAATATTTTATTTGGTTGACTTGGCGCATGCTCACACCATGTTTATGACTACGAACCAGTCACTTACATCCTCTATGATCATTTAGTTTTTGAACTTGTAGTACCAATTATGCTTTGATTAATGATGATTTTGTCGCTATCCATGAGTATGGCCATTATTGCTCTCTTGATTTGTTGCTTCCAGTCTTTTGCTAGCCTCCACCTATACTGAGTATGAGCTCTACTTGTGCATCCAACTCCTAAAAACCAAAGTTTGCCAAATGTTTCCACCATACCTACCTACATGTGGTATTTAACCGCCACTCCAAAGTAAATTGCTCATGTGTTACCTTTAAAACCTTCAAAATTACTCCTGTTTTGTGCTCCTGTTTTAGCTCATGAGAACGTAAATAGAGAATATTTATCTCACTTGTTGATTGGACTTTCACACCCTGGACTAGTGGCTTCATCCCCTTATCCATTTGATAGAAGAGCTGGCAGCGGGGTGCCCAGCCCAAAACTTAATACAAAAAATTCTCTTTACTTGCCCCTGATTTATCATTCAAAGCATACTTGTGTAAACAAAAGAGAAAGAGGGATGACCTTCTACCCAGATGCGTCCTTCTACGAGAGCCGCTCTTGTGAAGTCTAGTTGTCTTATGACGTACTGTATTTTCGGTTTACCATTCGTTGACATAACCATACACCTCTCTAAAAAAATGTTTTCAATACCCTGTTTAATAAAATAAAAACTCTAGCACATGAGTGATCCATACTTCCCTCTGCGAAGCGACTTTCTTTTACTTTTATGTTGAGTCTCGATCTTCTAACTTTATGCAGAGTTGAGAGAGCATGTTTGCCATTCTGAGTTTTATGTGCATCTGTCCCAGAAACATTATTATATGATTCATGATTTGATATTGCTTGTTCTCTAACTATTGTTCTAGTCTTCCTCATGAACTTTGAAGGTGTCCTGGCATTTTTGTTTTGCCCCACTCTTAAGGACTAGCGAAATATCACTTTGACATGCTTTCTCTATACTTGAAACAAACGTATATCTTTCTTTGCATTGTTATTCATGATCTTTTATTTGAGTTACTTATCATGATGCAAAGTGATTGCTATGCTTTATTATTAAAGTTTTATTTAGCATGTTTGTGTTGAAGTTCTATGATCTCAGCTTACTTATGCTTTTACATATTGATGATCAAGTTTATGTTGGTAGCATGTCACCTCAGAAATTATTGTGGTTTTATCGTTTACCTACTCGAGGAGAAGTAGGAACTAAGCTTGAGGATGTTGATACGTCATAAACGTATCCTTAATTTCTGATGTTCCATGTTGTTTTGGTATTGTTTCCCACATGTTTGCTATACACTTTATGTCATTTTTATCGATTTTCCGGACTAACCTATTGACAAGATGCCACAGAGCCAGTTCCCTGTTTTCTGCTCTTTTTAGTTTCTGAAAAGTTGTTCTGGAAATATTCTCGGAATTGGAAAATTCGAAGCCCGGAAGTCCTAGAAATCCTGGAGGTTCCACGGAGTCCCGAAGAGACCCGGAGGGGGGCCTCAGGGGGCCACACCATAGGGTGGCGCCCCCTGGCCGCGCCAGGGGTGGTGTGGGGCCCCTCAGCCTCCACCGCCTCTGCCCTTTCGCATATTTATTCCCCCCCAGGCGTAAACCCTAAAGATAACCCACTTTTACCCGAGAAACACTCGAGGACGCCGTCACCGTCATCCTGAGATCGGGAGGGTTCTGGAGCTCTCCCCGTCACCCTGTCGGAGAGGGAAATCATCACTGGAGGGGTCTACACCACCATGCCCTCCTCCGAAGTGATGCGTGAGTAGTTCATCCCTGGACTACGGGTCCATAGAAGTAGCTAGATGGTTGTTCTCTCCACTTTGTACCTCATGTTTAGATCTTGTGAGCTACCTATCATGATCAAGATCATCTTTATGTAATGCTACATGTTGTGTTTGCTGGGATCTTATGGATGTTGAATGCTATGTCTTCTGATTATCAATCTATCATGTTATCTTCATGCATATGTTATTTATGATCTTGCATGCTCTCTGTTGTTAGTAGATGCTCTGGCCAAGTAGATGCTAGTAACTCCAAGAGGTAGTATTTATGCTCGATAGTGGGTTCATGCCTCCTTTTCATCCATGCTCGAGTGACAGAAACTTGACGGATGGAGGATGTGATGTTTCCATTAGGGAGAAAACAACAATGCTTTGTCTAAGGATGATGTTATTGTTTACATTATACACTTTTCTTGCTGCGATTATCTGTTGCTTACAACTTAATACCCAACGTTTGTTCGGATGATATTCGAAGGGTCGATTTTTAGTCATAGATGCAGTTCGATAACGGTCTATGTATCTTGTTGTAATGCATGCATGAGTCACATTGTAATCTTTATGTCTTGCATATGTACTATGGTGCAGCCTTCATTTCTGTCAATTGCCCAGCTGTAATTTGTTCACCACACATGTTATTTATCTTTCTCGGAGAGACATCACTAGTGAACTGTGGACCCTGGTCCTTTTTCCTCATCCTGATAAACACCTACTGCTTTCATACTGCTCTCATACTGCTCCTACAGTTTTCCTACTGTTTTCCACACCATACTCTTAACCTCTTTGTGTTCAACAAAACCGGTGAGATTGACAACCTCACTGCTTTGTTGGGGCAAAGTGATTTGATTGTGTTGTGCAGGTTCCACGTTGCATCTGAACCGCTAGTGCACCCTGCCATCTCAGCTGCTTCACCTTCGGAAGTTACTCCTTCCTCCTACTGGTCGATTCAACTTTGGTTTCTTTTCTGAGGGAAACTTGCTAGTGCACTCTTCAAACCTTCCTATTGGGGTCTCCCAACGAACGTGTGTCTACATGCATCATCTACTTGTCTTGTGACGTATTGTATTTTCTGTTTACCATTCGTTGACATAAGGATACACCTCTCTTTAAAATAGACACTCCTCCACGGTATGTGATTGTTGGTAGGCACCCGAGGATTCGGTTAGCCATGGTTTGTGTAAGATGGATGGGAGGATTGTCAAACATTTTATACCTCTGTTTAATAAAATAAAAGCTCTAGCACATGAGTGATCCATCCTTCCCTCTTCGAAGGGCCTTTCTTTTACTTTTATGTTGAGTCTCCATCTTCTAACTTTATGCACAGTTGAGAGAGCATAGTTGCCATTCTGAGTTTAATGTGCATTTCTCCCAGAAACATTATTAATTGATTCATGATGTGTTATTGTTTGTTCTCAAATTATTGGTTCTAGTCTTCCTTATGAACTTTTAAGGTGACCTGGCATTTATGTTTTGCCCCACTCTTAAGGACTAGCGAAATATCACTTTGCCATGTTTTGTCTATACTTGAAACAAGCGTATAACTTTCGATGCAATGTTATTCATGATCCTTTATTTGATTTACTTCTCATGATGCAAGGTGATTGCTATGCTTTATTGTTAAAATTTTATTTATCATGCTTGTTTTGAAGTTCTATGATCTCAGCTTACATATGCTTTTACATTTTTGATGATCAAGTTTATGTTGGTAGCATGTCACCTCAGAAATTATGTGTTTTATCGTTTACCTACTCGAGCACGAGTAGGAACTAAGTTTGGGGATGTTGATACGTCATAAACGTATCCTTAATTTCTGATGTTCCATTTTGTTTCCATGTTGTTTCCTACATGTTTTCTATACACTTTATGTCATTTTTATCGATTTTCCGGACTAACCTATTGACAAGATGCCACAGAGCCAGCTCCCTGTTTTATGCTCTTTTAGTTTCAGAAAAGTTGTTCTAGAAATATTCTCGAACTTGGAAAATTCAAAGCCCAAAAGTCTTAGAATTCCTGAATGTTCCACGGAGTCCCGAAGAAACCCGGAGGAATTTTGCAGCAACTAGAAGAAAACTAAGAATGTTAGGTTACAATGATATTATTGTAGCAAGGAAAACAAAAGAAAACAAAATGAAAAATAAAAGACGCTCCAAGTAAAAATTCATATGATGTGACCGGATAAAAATATAGTTTCACTACAAGTGACCTGATAAATTCTTGATGAAGAAGGGGATGCCTTGGGCATACCCAAGCTTAAAGATCTTCGAATAAATATTCCGCCGCCGCCTAGGGGCGGAAAACAACAGAGAGAGAAAAGCTCTCTGACAGGGAGAAATCTGCCGGGGAAATTCCTCCCTAGAGAGGGGGAATCATCGTCATCGTCACCGTCATCACTCTGGGCATCATAAAGATTGTCATCGCCATCATCATCACCACCAGCACCATCACCCTCATCATCCACCTTCATCCCGTTGTAACAATTAGGGGTCTTTACCGTTGTTTTCCACTAGTCTCTCTCCCTTGTGTGGATTACTTGTTAGTAGTTGATGCTTGTGAGATTTATCGGTGTTTACACTTTATGAAAATATTGTTATTATCCATTATATCACCTCTGATTATGATCCATATGATGTCTTGTGAGTAGTTTGTTTAGTTCTTGAGGACATGGGAGAAGTCATGATGCTAGTAGTGGAATTATGTTGAAGTAATATCTAGTGGTTTGCTATTTAAGTTGTGGTGCTATTCTTCTAGTGGTGTGATGTGAACGTCGACTACATGATACTTCACCTTTATGGGCCTAGGAGGATGCATTGTGTATTTGGCTACTAATTGTGGGGTTGCAGGAGTGACAGAAACCTAAAACCCCCGTTAGGAAACCAATGCACGAGGGAGTGTAGAATTCCAGAGTTTTAAGGTTGTGGTTAGATTTATCTTAATTACTTTCATGTATCTGCGGATGCTTACGAGGGTTATTATCAAAAGTATGTATTAGTCCTAGTTGGGCGGTGCATTAGCATAGGTTCACCCACACAACACTTATCGAACCAATAAATATTAATCGACCGTATGAGGCGAAAGCACTTGACAAAATTCCCATGTGTCCTCGAGAACGTTTGGTAATCATAAGTAGAACAAACGGCTTGTCCTTTGCTCTCAAAAGGATTGGGCCACTTTCTGCAATTATATTTACTGTCTTTTATTTACTCGCACTTTATTTATCTACCATATCAAAAACCACCAAAACCCATTTGCTAGTGTTTAAAGTGAATTATCTATCCAACCTGCTTGTCAACACCTTCACCTCATCGTTGGGTTCGACACTTTTATTTATCGAAAGTACTACGATACACCCCCTATACTTGTGGGTCATCAATACTATTTTCTGGCGCCGTTGTCGGGGAGTGAAGTGATATTGGTAAGTGGAATTGGTAAGAGAAACTTTTACTGTGAGTGATGTTTTTATTTCTGCCTGCTGCTTTATTTCATTATGGAGTATTGTTTTGTTTCTCTATTTAGGGGTACTTCTACCGTTACTTCTAGGGTAGTAGGTGACCCGTTATCTGCTGAATTAGATCCTTATAAAATACCTATAAAAATTGTTGGACATGTTATGGATAACTTCTATTATGGAGATGGAATTGTCCATCCCGGTGATCATTTGCTCTTTATACATGAATTATGCGAGTTATTTAGGTGAGTAGGTATTAAAATGGATCAAGTTAAAAGGAAATATTTTCTTTATCGCTGAAAGGAAGAGCTGCTAAATGGTTCAAATTGCTAAAGAATGGTGAATCTGTTGGATGGGAGGAAATTGTACCTCTCTTTTATTCTAAATTATATCCTCCTAGTGAGATTCATAAAGACCGGAATCAAATATATAATTTCTGGCCTCGTGATGGAGAGAGTATTTCCCAAGCGTGGGGGAGAATTAAGTTATTAATGATCAAATTTCCCCTTCATGAGCTCCGGTGTATTATTGTTATCAATAATTTTTATGCAAGGCTTTCTCTTCATGATAAGGATTTATTGGATACTTCTTGTTCTGGATCATTCACACGTATGAAGGAAGAAGCTAAATGGGGTCTTTTTTATCGTATTCAAGAAAACACTGAAGGATGGGAGAATGACAAAGGTAGAAAGTCAGGTACAAATTACGATTATGAATGCATTAAATCTGTTATGGGAACTAATGATTTCTATAATGTTAGTGTTGTTTGTGGTCATGATTCTCAATTCTTTGCAAACTGCCTTAAAGCTTTTGCCTCCAATCTTGATATTCCCAAAAAGGAATTGAGCAAGTACCGTGCACCTTATAAAGATATTTCTCCTTCTAGAAATATAGAAGTGCAGGATGTTAATCCTGCTGTTCCTGAGCCTTATATTGAGAAAATGTCATTCCCTGCTAAGTTAAAAGAACACTCTATTGTAGCTAGTGTGGTTAACAAGAGCATAAAGAAATCTATTGAACCTGATGAGAAAATAACTATTGAAACTGCTGTAGCAATAGAGAAAGACCTTGTATGTGGAAATGTAGAGGATGAACATATTGTCTTTTGTGAGGATGCTTCTAATATTGTCTCACGTCCAAATAGACCTAAGAAAACTAGTGTCCTTTGCTTTCTGTTAAGATTGGTGATCATCGCTATTATGGTTTGTGTGACACTGGTGCAAGTTCTAATGCTATTCCTTATGATCTTTATAAAGAAATTATGCATGAAATTTGTTCTTGTGAGCTTGAAGATATTGATGTTTTTATTCAGCTTGCTAATAGAGAAACTGTTTTCCGATTGGTATTGTTAGAGATGTGGAGGTTCTATGTGGTAAAACTAAATATCCCATTGATTTTCTAGGACTTGGTAAGACTGCTAGTAAAACTTGTCCTATTATTTTTGGTAGACCTTTCTTGAACACTTGTGGTGCTATTATAGATTCTAAGAGGGAGAAGATATTGACTAAATTTTACGGAAAATCTTATGAGTTGAATTTCTCCAAATTTGCTAGAGCACCTTATGAATCTAAATTGCCTAATGAGAATTTTAGAGTTGAACAGCTTGCCTCTGTTGCTCTTGCTCCTAACAATGCTTTGTAGCAATATATGGAGGACCATGAAAGGAGGTCTTTATGGAAGAGATAAATGCGATTGACGATATTCTTCTTCGTCAACCGGTGATACTGAAACATAATTTACCTGTGGATGACTTGGGTACCACATTACCACCTAAGGAGGATCTTGTTTTTTATTTTAAAACCTTTTCCTGATGATCTTAAGTATGCTTATATTGATGATATGAAGATATATCCTGTTATTATTAGTGCTAAACATTCGGGTGAAGAAGAGGAAAGATTATTGGGAATACTGAGGAAACACCATGGAGCTATTGAATATACTCTTGATGATTTGAAAGGGATTTCTCCCTCTATATGTCAGCATGTTATTAATATTGAACCTGATGCAAAGCTAGTAGTTGAACATCAATGCTGTTTAATTCCTAAGATGAAGGAAGTGGTAAGAAATGAGGTATTAAAACTCCTTGATGCTGGTATTATTTTTCCTATTGCTGATAGTAGATGGGTGAGCCCTATGCATTGTGTCCCTAAGAAGGGAGGAATGACTGTTGTGCCTAATGAAAATAATGATCTTATTCCTCAAGAGTAGTAGTTGGTTATAGAATGTGCATTGATTTTAGAAAAGTTAACAAGGTTACTAAGAAAGTTCACTATCCTTTGCCTTTCATTTATCAAATGCTAGAGAGGTTGTAAAAAAAACTCATTTTTGCTTTTTGATGGTTATTCTGGGTTTTCTCAAATTTCTGTTAGGAAGCAAGATCAAGAGAAAACAACCTTTACTTGTCCTTATGGTACTTATGCTTATAGACGTATGCCTTTTTGGTTTGTGTAATGCTCCTGCTATGTTTCAAATATGCAAGCTACTATTTTTCATAGTTTTTGTGAAGAAATTGTGGTAGTGTTCATGGACGATTTCTCAGTCTATGGAACTTCTTTTCATAATTGTTTGCACAATATTGATAAAGTTTTGTAGAGGTGTGAGGAAACTAATCTTGTTCTTAATTGGGAGAAATGCCACTTTATGGTTAATGAAGGGATTGTTCTTACACATAAAATTTCTGATAGAGGTACAACCACTGATGTTTCGTGAAGCAAAGAAATCCACTCGACATAGTAAAAGAGCAAATGCAAGAAAAATGGCAGAATCTGTCAAAACTAGAACAGTCTGTAATGAAAAATTATTTCAGGGCACTTAAGTTGCTCAGATAAAAAAAACGTAAAGAACGAAAAAAGTTTCAGAATTAGATGAGGAATAAACACAAAAATTTCATGTCATTTTGATCTTTCTGTGATTTATACCATTTTTTACGGTGGACAACAGAAATATGTTTTCTGCGTAGAAATCCAAAACCAACTCCAACTTTCGCTAGAAACTTTACTTGGCACAACAAATACATAAAAATAAAGATACAAAGGAGTTTCTACAGAAGTATACAACCCCTTGACTCAAAGAAAACAGAGAAAAACAAAGCAAAAACAAAACCATGGGTTATCTCCCAAGAAGTGATTTTCTTTAACGCCTTTTAGCTAGGCATAGAAAGAAAGAAGATGCTCACATAAGAAGTACGAATTAAGAAAAAGAGAGCATCAAGATGAATGTGTAAAAAAAATTTAAGTCTAACCCACTTCCTATGCATAGGAATCTTGTAAAGAAATAAATTTAAGACGCTCAAACTGGAAATCATGGGAAGGTAGAACAAGAGCAACTTCAAAACTTTCAACAAAAAGAGAGGTGTTTTAGTAACATGAAAATTACTACAACCATATTTTCCTCTCTCATAATAATTTTCAGTAGCATCATGAACAAACTCAACAGCATAATTATAACATAAAGCATGTTTGTCATGGTCTAAAAGCACACAATTCATATCAAGCTCAAAAACAGTGGGATCAAAATTTAAAATCAGCTCCTCTTTTTCCCCACTTTTAGCAATAACAAAACAAGATGATTGGTCACTCTTAAAATGTATAGGAAACATTATAGAAATCCTATTTTCATTAGCATTATAATTTATAACATCAAGTAACATAGGACCATCATCTAGAGCATTATCATATAAATTTTCTAAATAAACTTCCTCATTATCATGCATATCAATAGTTGGAATAAATAGAGGATTATCACAGGATTAATCAAATTAGCATGGATTATCGTAAATAACAGTAGCAATATCATTCTCACAAGTTTCATTCATAGTAGTATCAAGGTCACAAGAAGTATCAATTTCATCAAAAAGGGATATTTCAAACGAATTAATAGGATCATCAATATAACATTCATCCTCCTTTGGTGAGCATGGAGGGCAATAAAGTAAGGTATGAGTTCAAGAGTTACTATCATTGGAAGGTAGACATAGGTTCCATTCTTCCTCCTCTTGATCATCACTCTCCTCCTCTTTTTCATCCAATGAGCTTCCAGTTTCAGCAATTTCTTCTTCCATAGGTTCCTGCACTGCATTAGTCTCCTCCCTTGGGAGAGAGCATCTATTAAGATATTTAAGTATGTAGTAATTACAATCCTTGTAATTATCAAAGAAATATTCAAGTATATCATAAATCTCATATTTATAAGGTGCATCATCAATATCTTCAAGCAAATAAGCAATTTCGAATGCACCCTTCCAAGCAATAAATTCTTCAATTTATACCACATCATAAAAGTCATAATTTCCCTTAACATAAGAAGATATGGTAACATCATCATTATACTCACATTGAAAAGGGAGGTGTTTATACCTCCTACGGCAACATGCTTTATCAAAGCAATAAGTAACATTATAAGTAGAGCACAAGTTCTTAGCATAGTTATGATATTTATTAATTTGCTCCCATAAGTGTATCCCTTTTTGTGACAAGCGGTGTTCCTTATAATATTTTTGTTGCTCATCCGTGAACCCACCTTGCCAATAAGATCTAGTTTCAAAGACATCAAACATTGCTAGCAAGCATGATAAAGCAATTAATAATCAAAACAATAACAAAGTAAAAATGATTGGAGGTGAGAGACTCCCCTTGTAGAAATTCTCTTCCTCCTCGGCAATGGCGCCAAAAAACATGATGGGGTGCGTAGTTGCACTAGTTTGTAAACCCCAAGAAAAAGGTTTTGAAGAGTGCAGCGGTAAGTTTTCCCTCAAAAAAGAAACCAAAGTTGAATCAACCAGTAGGAGGACAAACAACTTCGGAAGGTTGATGCAGTTGATGTGGTAGGGCGCACTACCGGTTCAGCAACAACGTGGAACCTACACAACACAATCAATTCACTCTGCCCCCAAGGAAGGAGTGAGGTTGTCAATCTCACCGATTTTGCTGATAACAAAGATGTTAAATGTATGGTGTGGAAAACAGTAGGAGAACAATGTGAAAACAGTAGTATCCGTGTGATAACAGTGGAAACAGTGTGAAAACAGTAATTGCAGTGGTTGTATTATCAGTATGAGAAAATGGACCGGGGTGCACAGTTCACTAGTGGTGTCTCTCCATAAGAGATAGATAGCATGTGTGGTGAACAAATTACAATTGGGCAATTGATAGATAACGAAACCTGCATGACATGATGATTACTATGTGATTCATGCGGGCATTACAACAAGACTCATAAACCGTTATCAAACTGCATCTATGACTAATAATCCACCCTCAGAATATCATCCGAACAATCTTTGGGTATTAAGTTGCATGCAACATATAATCGCATTAAGCAAAGTGTGTAATATAAACATCGTTATTTTCTCCCTAATGGAAACAACACATCCTCCATCCATCACGTTTCTGTCACTCGAGCACAGATGCAAAGGAGGCATGAACCCACTATCGAGCATAAACACTCCCTCTTGGAGTTACTAGCATCTACTTGTCCAGAGCAGTTTCTAACAACGGAGAGCATGCAAGATCATAAATAACATACACATGAAGATAACATGAAAGGTTGATAATCAAGAGACATAGCATTCAATATTCATTGGATCCCAGCAAACACAACATGTATCATTACAATAAGATGATCTCGATCATGTACGGCAGCTCACAAGATCTAAACATTAGGCATAAAGAGGAGAGAACAACCATCTAGCTACTGATATGGACCCGTAGTCCAAAGATGAACTACTCACGCATCATTACGGAGGCGGGCATGGTTGTGTAGAGCCCTCCGATGATGATTTCTCCTCCCGGCAGGGTGCAGGGGAGAACTCCAGAACCCTCCCGAACTCGGGTTGACGATGACGGCGGCCTCGGGTGTTTTTCGTGGAAAAGTCTGATCTTTTTAGGGCTTACACCTCGGGGGGTAATTAGGAGAAAGGGAGATGTCGGTGGACGGCCAGGGGGAGCGTCACCCTATGGCGTGGCCCCCCTCCGGGTCTCTTCGGGAATTTTAAGACTTCTGGGCTTCAAATTTTCCAATTCCGGTAATATTTCCAGAACAAATTTTCTAAAACTAAAAACAACAGAAAACAGGAACTGGCTCTATGGCATCTTGTCAATATGTTAGTCCCAGGAAATAAATAAAAATGGCATAAAGTGTAAGGAAAACATGTAGCATATGGCATGAAAACAACATGGAACATCAAAAATTGAGGATACGTTTATGACGTATCAATACATAAGAAATTACTTAACATAACTTGGTAGCATAGGGATACAATCTCAAAGTACACTATGAGATGGGCATAAATATGCAAATAAAGTATCTCTAGTTTCTCTTCCTATCCTCATATTGCATCTTCAACCAACTAAACCGACCCTCCCTGGTTTTCATGGTATTGAAAAAAGCTCGATTCTGAAGTTTGCCAAATATTTTAGTTGCTATGTAATGCTCAACACTACCATCAATGGCTCTATATTCCACAACTTTTTTTATTATGGCTTCAATGTCTTCAACTACTTGGGTTGAGGATGATATTGCACGATCTTCATTGATGCAATCGTCAACAAAACGTTTGAAATCATGTTGCATGGGGTTCTTCTTTTTCTTCCCTAGGCTACATGCAATCCTAGCAGCCCCACGCTTTCTATTCACACTAGGAGGTGTTGGCGCCGAGTCTTCATCATCTACTACAAGATGGGCCAAATCAGCGGGCACCTCTCTTTCCACTCCCGGCATGACCGCCGATATCCCATCAACATGGACATTCTCAAACATGGGCTCCATCAACTCCAAGTTGTCCGGAGGACCTTTCCGGAAATTCGCAACAAGCTTGTTAGCCTGCATAACATTTAACAAGAAGTTAATAACCATAATCCGATCCATCAAGTTCTAAATATAAATATGACATAAATATGGTATATTTTATACCTTGATCAATTCAGCCCACCAAGCATCATCCATTGCAAATGTTTTCTTCACCGGATCCCGGCCAAGTCCAGTTGCTTTGATATTGTATAGCAAAGTGCACGTGTGTTGCAACAGTTTTAATAATAAATATGTGTATTGATAATCTAAGAAATAATTTAATTCGTATCGGTCAAACATTTCAAATTCAAGGACTTGTTTTTGCATTGAATTCAATGCACAACAGGGTATACGAGAGTGAAGAAAATAGGGAGTTTTTGATCAATCCCCGCCCCCATTTCTATCTTTCTATAGTTCTTATAAAGCAAAACTCCACTAACATGCAATAATGATTTTTCTATCTCAACATGCAAACTTTCCACATCATCCATTCTCCTAACCAATCAATTTCCATTACATCTCCACTATTTATTAATTACTACATTCAAACTAAAAATCGTCCATTTCTTAAACCATCTGATTATTCATATTAATAATTAAAAATATGTAGTCTCTTATCAATTGAATTTTTCATGTTCACTTAAGAAACATAATGTATCACGTCTACAATACGTTACTCACTCCGTATCAAAATATAAGATGTTTTAGTTTTTTCTAGACACAAAGTATCTAGACATGTTTTAGTGTGTAGATTCATATGCATCTTACAGTAAAACATGTCTAGATACATTTTGTATAGGAAAAGCAACCCCGCAGCAACGCGCGGGGTATCCTTCTAGTTCATGATATAATAGAGTACATCAACTTGCTCAATAACTCATAAATCTCCTTTATATATCTTCATCTTAACATTCCAATTTTTATGTCCTAACCATGCCAGATTAAATGGAAGTGTTGTTATGTAAAAAAAATTGAGAGAATAGTGTGCCTTCCTCCAAAGATTCAAACGGCACAAGGTATCGCCGTTGAAATGGCAGCACGTACTAATTAAGCATCTATCCTAGCGTCCTATTCATGTCGGATGACCTGCATGATCGTCCTATCTGGAGCATGTTTAAAGTTCCACCAGATCAAACAATGCCAATAAGAATGTCTTGACTCGATAACCTTAATTACTTAGGCCGATATATGTTCTGCATGGAATGGAAGTACACGCTTTGCATCATATTCCAACAGCAGCAGGACGTGCTGTCGTCGGCAACATCGTCAGTACTGGCGTGTCTAGAGTGACTCGCCGATGCGTTATGCCTCCGACGTGACATGGGTGAGCTAGGACCAGTGCAGCACGAAGCTTATTGGTCTGCTGACTAGTGCGCGCGCCTTCGACCGGTGCCTAGAGCAGCTTGTTCAGGTCGCGTCGATGTATGTGCCGCAAAGGCTGCATCGTGGCATCGTCTCGCTGCGGTCATCACCTACACGCTGGCTCGGGTCCGTAGGCGTCGGGCTCCGCGGACATGCACCTCGTCCCGGCAGCGTGCTACATGTTCGACATCCTCCCGCGTCCTTGAAGCTCGTGTACTTGACAACCAACCAATTCATCCTCCACGCGATGGAGAATTCCATCCGTGTCTCATGTTTTACTCGAATACGACTGCAACTCGTGTCAGAACGTACATGTTTTTCGGCCGGTATGTTTTGGCTAGTTTACATGTTCTCAATTTTAATGTTTTACTCGAATACGACTACAACCGGTGGCAGGGTGGGTAATTTATGTCTAACTTTAGGGGCAGTTTCAATGATCTACCAAACCAAACCAAATCAAGAAAGGCTTAACGTCTTTATTATTAGATATAGAATACATCCATACTTGGTACAATGCTTTGGTTGAATCCCATATATTTTGAATTGTCTCTTGGTGTAGTTTTTCCCGGTCCTAATAGAAAACTCTCTAGCTAAATGCTTGTACCCATCTCGACAAAGGAAAAAGGTAGGCCTATTTCCTACATCTTTCTCATCCTTGCATATTTCACAAAAGATTGTAGTAGACTTTGCATCCCAATGTGCCTTTGGTATCTTATCTTGATCCATATAATTATATAAGCAACAATATTTAAAAGATTGCATGACAATAACTATATGGATACACAATATCACACCAATAACCTGATACAAAAATATGCCCATACAATAATCTATATCACACCACAAACTTCACATTATAGTAACTAGAGAAACATCTACAAAGCATAGAGGTAACCGGCACACATTTGATATGTTCATGAATTTTTCCACACAAATATGGTGCATGTTCTGCTCCCAATTAGCAGAGAGGTAATTAGCACACAAACAACACATAGGTAATTTGCAGAGAGGTAATCACCAGAGAGGAGCACACAAACAGGGGAGGACTCCTCACCTTGCTGACATTGGAACAGCCACACGCTGGAGCAGTCACAAGGAAAGTCTTCTCCTACCTCCGACTACGCTTGGCCTTCTCCCACCTTGCGGCCGCTGGACTAGTCACGGGAACGGGAATGGGGACGGGAATAACAGAGTCGGGGGACGACGGCGCCCGGGGCAGGAACCGATGCGGGGAGGAGCTTGGCCGGTCGGGGGCAGAAGAGAGAGGCGGGGCGGGGAAGAACGGGTTGGGGACGGCCGTTTGACTCAGTCACGGCGGGGCGGGGTAGGAACGATGGCCGGGGCAGGAACAGCAGGGCGGGGTGTTGCTTGCAGAGTTGATGAAGGAGTGGTTGCTTCTTGATGGCTTTGAATTCCCAGCAATGGTGCCAGAAATTCTTTGATGCAAACATTTATGGTGCGTTGGAAACCCCAAAAGGATGGTGTGATGAGTGCAGCGGCAAGAATTTCCCTCGGTTAAGAACCAAGGTTATCAATCCAGTAGGAGAAAGAGGATCTTCGGAAGGTTGATGCCACTGACGGTGGTGATGGCGCCTCACCAGTGTCAGCAACAACGCGGAACCTGCACACAACACAACCAAAATACTTTGTCCCAACGGTACAGTGAGGTTGTCAATCTCACCGATCTTGTTGAAAATAAAGATTAGACGTATAGTATGGAAAATAGTGTATTCTTGCAGTAAATAAAGAAAGCAGGAAATTGTAGTGGGTTGTTTAACGGTGTAGGAAAATGGACCGGGGTTCATAGGTTCACTAGTGGTGTCTCTCCATTAAAGATAGCATGCTGGGTGAACAAATTACAGCTAGGCAATTGACAAATAGAGGTTGCACCGTAGTGCACATTCATGATATGATGACTGCTATGATATTTAGTGTGGGCATTACAACAATATACATAGACCGTAATCCAACTGCATCTATGACTAATAATCCACCCTCAGGTTATCATCCGAACCCCCTTAGGTATTAAGTTGCAAACAACAGATAATATCATTAAGAAATGTGTGTAATGTAAGCAATGATTGTACACGCGGGAAATTACACCGCTGTTTCTCCCTAGTGGCAACAGCACATCCTCCCTCGTCACGTTTCTGTCACTCGAGCACAGGCGAAAAGGAGGCATGAACCCGACTATCGAGCATAAATACTCCCTCTTGGAGTCACTAGCAACTACTTGGCCAGAGCAACCACTAGAAATGGAAAGCATGCAAGATCACAAATAACATATGCAATAAAGACTATAATCAACTTGGCATAAGTTCAATATTCATCGGATCCCAGCAAACACAGCACATAGAATTACATAAGAACAATCTCGATCATGTTAGGCAGCTCACGATATCTAAACATTGAGGCATAGGAGGAGAAGACAACCATCTAGCTACTTCTATGGAACCATAGTCGAAGGATGAACTACTCACGCATCACTCCGGAGGCAGGCCTGGTGATGAAGAGGCCTCCGGTGATGATTTCCTCTCCGGCAGGGTGCCGGGAGACAGCTTCAGAACCCCCTAATATAGGGTTGACGACGACGACGGGTGCGGAACTTTTTGGGGATTTTTTATCAGGTGCCTAGGGTTTTCCTTCGGAGGGGAATAAATAGGCGAAAGGGCAAAGGCGGTGGATCCCTAGGGGCCCCCACACCATCCCCCGGCGCGGCCAAGGGGGGCGCACCACCCTATGGATTGGGCCCCCTGAGGCCCCCCCTCCGGGTCTCTTCGGGACTCCGTGGAACCTTCTGGAATTCTAAGACTTTCGGGCTTTAAATTTTCCAATTCCGAGAATATTTCCAGAACAACTTTTCTGAAACTAAAAACAACCGAAAAAAAGAACTGGCTCTATGGCATCTTGTCATTAGGTTAGACCGGAAAATTGATAAAAATGACATAAAGAAGGGAGAAAACATGTAGCAATTGGCATAATATCATCATGGAACATCAGAAATTATAGATACGTTGGAGACATATCAAGTATCCCCAAGCTTAGTTCCTACTCGTCCTCGAGTAGGTTAACGATAAACAAAATAATTTTTGGGGTGACATGCTACCACACAATCTTGATCATAAAAATGTAAAAGCATATGTAAGCTGAGATCATAAAACTTTAACACAAACATGGTGAATAGAATTTTAATAATAAAGCATAGCAATCACTTTGCATCATGAGAAGTATCTCAAATAAAAGATCATGAATAATAATGCAAAAAAAAGATATATGTTTGTTTCATGTATAGAAAAAGCATGGCAAAGTGGTATTTTGCTAGTCCTTAAGAGTGGGGCAAAACATAAATGCCAGGACACCTTCAAAGTTCATGAGGAAGACTATAACAAATAATTTGAGAACAAGCAATAACACATCATGAATCAATTAATAATGTTTCTGGGACAAATGCACATAAAACTCAAAATGGAAAAAATGCTCTCTCAACTCTGCATAAAGTTAGAACATGGATACTCAACATAAAAGTAAAAGAAAGGCCCTTCGCAGAGGGAAGCAGGGATCACTCATGTGCTAGAGCTTTTTATTTTATTAAACAGAGGTATTAAAAGTTTGACACTCCTCCCATCCATCTTTCACAAACCATGGCTAACCGAATCCTCGGGTGCCTGCCAACAATCACATACCATGGAGGAGTGTCTATATTTTGGGAGATGTATGCTAATGTTAACGAATGGTTAATAGAAAATACATTACGTCACAAGCCAACTAGATTTCACAGGAGCGGCTCCCATATGAAGGATGCAACTGGTATAGAAGGTCATCCCTTTTTCTCTTTTGTTTACACAATTATGCTTTGACTGATAAAACCGGGGCAAAAATAGTGAAGAGATTTTGTGTGTATTAATTTGGGGCTGGGCACCCCGCTGCCAGCTCTTCTATCAATTGGATAAGCGGATGAAGCCACTAGTCCAGGGTGTGAAATCCAATCAACAAGTGAGATAAATATCTCTATTTACGTCCTCGTGAGCAAAAACAGGAACACAAAGCAGGAGTAATTTTTGAAGGTTTTAAAGGTAACACATGAGCAATTTACTTGGAGTGGCAGTTAAATACCACATGTAGGTAGATATGCTGGACACAATGGGAAAACTTGGTTTTAGGGAGTTGGATGCATGAGTAGAATTCCATACTCGGTACAGGTGGAGGCTAGCAAAAGACTGGGAGCGATAAATCAAGAGAGCATAAGAGCTATAATCATGCATAGCGACATAAACATCATTAATCAAAGCATTAGCGAAATCACAAGTTCAAAAACTAAATTATCATAGAGGCTATTAGTGACTGTTTCATAGTAATAAACATGGTGTGAGCATGCGCCAAGTAACCAAATAAAACATTCGAAAGAGAATACCATAAATTTATGCTTCAGTATGACAAGAACAACTCATGAATCTTTCAATGGCACATTCAACACTCTCAGCTATTTGATCCTAATCATGCTACTCAATAACCACAAGGCTTTAAAACTAAAATAACATTTAGCATGATATGAAATAGTTCTAGCCACAGTCTATACAAGCTTCTACTTGCACCATTGAAAATTCTATTTCAAGCAGCAGTTTCTTCTCCCAACAAGCACCATACAAGATATTTTTTAACAAAAATACTTTTCATAATACAACAAGCAAACATGAGAGCACTCACATAACACTACTAAAACTAATAACTCTTAGATAAGATATGCATGCAAAACAGGAGCTGAATAAATGCAGCAGCCAGACAAACATTAAGAATACAAAGTATTCCCATGAAAAAATGGAGAGTGTCACTCTCCAATAAAAGAATGTTGGGGTCCAACCAAGCTTATTGCAAAAATAAAAGTAAACCGAAAGCAAAAATAAAATACGCTCCAAGTAAAGCACATAAGATGTGACCGAATAAAAATATAGTTTCACTAGAAGTGACCTGATAATTTTTCAATGAAGAAGGGGATGCCTTGGGCATCCCCAAGCTTAGACGCTTGAGTCTTCTTGGAATTTTCTGGGATGTACCACCGGGGCATCCCAAGCTTAGGCTTTTCACTCTTCTTGATAACGTCATATCATCCTCTTCTCTTGACCCTTGAAAACTTCCTTCACACCAAACTTCTCACAATCTTCATTACCTACGTTAGTGCAATCGAAATAATAAATTCACATGGTTTAGTTTCCACACAATCCTAACACTCACAAAAACATTATCTACTTTCACAACTTCTTTTAAAACTCTTTTTTCTCAAAAGAACACCAAAAGAAAGAGATTAAGATGCAAATGCAATTATTGGCAGAAATCTGTCAAAACAGGACAGCAGGTAAATATGATTTTTGTCCAAAATCTTCTGTTTCTCAAATCAAAAAAGTGTTCAACTAAAAAAGTTGTGTATATAGCCCAGGATTACGCACAAAAAAACTCAGGTCATTTTGAATTTTCTGTGATTCTATACGAATTTAACAGTGGACAGCAGAAATCTGTTTCCTGCACAGAAATCCGAAATATAGTCTCAACTTTCCACTAGAGGCTTTACTTGACTCAACAGAGACACAAAAGAAAAGATACAATAGAGTTGCTAACGAAATAGAAAACAATCAGGTGTAAAGAAACCAAAAGAAAACGACGGAAAACGGGTTGAAAACAGAGAAACAAAACGGGTTGTCTCCCGGTAGCGCTTTTGTTTAACGCCTTTCAGCTAGGCATAGAAAGCAACTCAAGTATTTTCAAGTGAAGAAGCATCAAAATTAAGCTTAGAAATCTCCTCAATAATGAATTGTATTTCATCTATAGAAGTTTTCGATGTCCCTTAATCAGCGCTTTTACGCACACTACTTTCATCAAATGGGTTTGTAGGAACAATCCAATCAAAATTATTTTCTAGAGCTTCATGCATTCCTACCAATTTAAAGGGTATTGGTATTTTAATTTCCTTATCATTGGCTTTACCTGGTGTGCTATTAACATCTACACATGAGCCTGACATCTCAAATCGGTTAAAAAAAATTCTAGCCTCGATGGCAACATCACTAAATTCTTTAAACACAGTTTATAGAATAAACTCTATTTTTTCGCTATCCTTAATGTTATCAAGGTTGAGGAACATTTTGTGCATTATGGGATTGAGTTTAACAAACCTAGCTTCCAGCATACGAACTAGAGATGTTGCAGCGGTTTCATAATCTAGAGCAAGTTCAGCTAAGGATCTATCCTCAAATTCTGTGTGCTTACTAACATAATGAAAGAACTCTCCGATATTATCTTTCCCAATTATATCACCGCTACCTATTGGTATGTCTTCCAAGGTTAACTTGGGTAGAATCATGATTAGAGATTAAACTAAGAGCAGAAAAGCAAAAAATAACAGCTATGAAGTAAACTAATTTTTTGTGTTTTTGATATAAAGAAGCAAAACAAGACAAAAAATAAAAACAAGAAAATAAACAAAATAAAGAGGTTGAGAGTGAGAGACTCCCCTTTCCAGAAGACTTCTTCCTCCCCGGCAACAGCGCCAGAAATTCTTGTTGCTTGCAGAGTTGATGAAGGAGTGGTTGCTTCTTGATGGCTTTGAATCCCCAGCAATGGTGCCAGAAATTCTTTGATGCAAACGTTGATGGTGTGTTGTAAACCCCAAGAGGATGGTGTGATGAGTGCAGCGGTAAGAATTTCCCTCAGTTAAAAACCAAGGTTATCAATCCAGTAGGAGAAAGAGGATCTTCGGAAGGTTGACGCCACTGATGGTGGTGATGGCGCCTCACCGATGTCAGCAACAACGCGGAACCTGCACACAACACAACCAAAATACTTTGTCCCAACGGTACAGTGAGGTTGTCAATCTCACCGGCCTTTCTGAAAACAAAGATTAGACGTATAGTGTGGAAAATAGTGTATGCTTGCAGTAAGTAAATAAAGCAGGAAATTGTGGTGGTTTGTTTAACAGTGTAGGAAAATGGACCGAGGTTTATAGGTTGACTAGTGGTGTCTCTCCATAAAATACAGCATGTTGGGTGAACAAATTACAGCTAGGCAATTGACAAATAGAGGTTGCACCGTAGTGCACATTCATGACATGATGACTACTATGATATTTAGTGTGGGCATTACAACAATATACATAGACCGTAATCCAACTGCATCTATGACTAATAATCCAACCTCAGATTATCATCTGAACCCCCTTAGGTATTAAGTTGCAAACAACAGATAATTGCATTAAGCAATGTGTGTAATGTAAGCAATGATTGTGCACGCGGGCACTCACACCGTTGTTTTCTCCCTAGTGGCAACAACACATCCTCCCTCGTCACGTTTCTGTCACTCGAGCACAGGCAAAAAGGAGGCATGAACCCGACTATCGAGCATAAATACTCCCTCTTGGAGTCAGTAGCAACTACCTCGCCAGAGCAACCACTAGCAACGGAAAGCATGCAAGATCAAAAATAACATATGCAATAAAGACTATAATCAACTTGGCATAAGTTCAATATTCATCGGATCCCAGCAAACACATCACATAGAATTACATAAGAACAATCTCGATCATGTTAGGCAGCTCACGAGATCGAAACATTGAGGCATAGGAGGAGAAGACAACCATCTAGCTACTGCTATGGACCCGTAGTCCAAGGATGAACTACTCATGCATCACTCCGGAGGCAGGCATGGTGATAAAGATGCCTCCGATCATGATCTCCTCTCCGGCAGGTGCCGAGAGACAGCTTCAGAACCCCGCTGATCTAGGGTTGATGACGACGGTGGCTGCGGAACTTTTCGGGGATTTTTATCAGGTGTCTAGGGTTTTCCTTCTGAGGGGAATAAATAGGCGAAAGGGAAAAGGCGGTGGAGCCCTGGGGGGCCCACACCACCCACCGGTGCGGCCAAGGGGGGTGCGCCACCCTATGGTGTGGGCCCCCTGAGGCCCCCCCTCCGGGTCTCTTCGGGACTCCGTGGAACCTTCGGGAATTCTAAGACTTCCGGGCTTCGAATTTTCCAATTCCGAGAATATTTCCAGAACAACTTCTCTGAAACTAAAAACAGCAGAAAACAGGGAACTGGCTTTGTGGCATCTTGTCAATAGGTTAGTCCGGAAAATCGATAAAAATGACATAAAGAAGGGAGAAAACATGTAGCAATTAGCATCATATCATCATGGAACATCAGAAATTATAGATATGTTGGAGACGTATCAAGCATCCCCAAGCTTAGTTCCTACTCGTCCTCGAGTAGGTAAACGATAAACAAAATAATATCTGGGGTGACATGCTACCACCCAATCTTGATCATAAAAATGTAGCATATGTAAGCTGAGATCATAAAACTTTAACATAAACATGATAAATAGAACTTTAATAATAAAGCATAGCAATTACTTTGCATCATGAGAAGTATCTCAAATAAAAGATCATGAATAACAATGCAAAAAAAGATATATGTTTGTTTCAAGTATAGAGAAAGCATGGCAAAGTGGTATTTCGCTAGTACTTAAGAGTGGGGCAAAACATAAATGCCAGGACACCTTCAAAGTTCATGAGGAAGACTAGAACAAATAATTTTAGAACAAGCAATAACACATCATGAATCAATTAATAATGTTTCTGGGACAAATGCACATAAAAATCAGAATGGAAAAAATGCTCTCTCAACTGTGCATAAAGTTAGAAGATGGAGACTCAACATAAAAGTAAATGAAAGGCCCTTCGAAGAGGGAAGCAGGGATCAATCATGTGCTAGAGCTTTTTATTTTATCAAACAGAGTATTAAAAGTTTGGCACTCCTCCCATCCGTCTTTCACAAACCATGGCTAACCGAATCCTCGGGTGCCTGCCAACAATCACATACCATGGAGGAGTGCCTATATTTTGGGAGATGTATGCTAATGTGAACGAATGGTAAACAGAAAATACAGTACGTCACAAGCCAACTAGATTTCACAAGAGAGGCTCCCATATGAAGGACGCAACTGGTATAGAAGGTCATCCCTCTTTCTCTTTTGTTTACACAATTATGCTTTGACTGATAAATCAGGGGCAAAAATAGTGAAGAGATTTTGTGTGTATTAATTTGGGGCTGGGCACCCCGCTGCCAGCTCTTCTATCAATTGGATAAGCGGATCAAGCCACTAGTACAGGGTGTGAAATCCAATCAACAAGTGAGATAAAGATTCTCTATTTACGTACTCATGAGCAAAAACAGGAACACAAAGCAGGAGTAATTTTTGAAGGTTTTAAAGGTAACACATGAGCAATTTACTTGGAGTGGCAGTTAAATACCACATTTAGGTAGGTATGGTGGACACAATGGGAAAACTTGGTTTTAGGGAGTTGGTCGCACGGGTAGAATTCCATACTCGGTACAGGTGGAGGCTAGCAAAATATTGGGAGCGACAAATCAAGAGAGCATAAGAGCCATAATCATGCATAGCGACATAAACATCATTAATCAAAGCATAAGAGGTATCACAAGTTCAAAAACTAAATGATCATAGAGGCTATTAGTGACTGGTTTATAGTCATAAACATGGTGTGTGCATGCGCTAAGTCAACCAAATAAAACATTCGAAAGAGAATACACTAAATTTATGCTTCAGTATGACAAGAACAACTCATGAATCTTTCAATGGCACATTAAACACTCTCAGCTATTTGAGGCTTATCATGCTACTCAATAACCATAAGGCTTTAAAACTAAAATAACATTTAGCATGATATGAAAAAGTTATAGCCACGGTTTATACAAGCTTCTACTTGCACCATTAAAAATTCTATTTCAAGCAGCGGTTTCTTCTCCCAACAAGCACCATAGAAGATATGTTTTAACAAAAATACTCTTCATGATACAGCAAGCAAACATGAAAGCACTCACATAACGCTACTAAAACTAACAGCTCTTAGATAAGAGATGCATGCAAAACAGGAGCTAAATAAATGCAGCAGCCAGACAAAGATTAAGAATACAAAGTATTCCCACGAAAAAATGGAGAGTGTCACTCTCCAATAAAAGAATGCTGGGTTCCAACCAAGCTTATTGAAAAAGTAAAAACAAACTAAAATAAAAAATAAAAGACGCTCCAAGTAAAGCACATACGATGTGACCGAATAAAAATATAGTTTCACTAGAAGTGACCTGATAATTTGTCGATGAAGAAGGGGATGCCTTGGGCATCTCAAAGATTAGGCGCTTGAGTCTTCTTGGAATTTGCTGGGATGTACCATCGGGGCATCCCCAAGCTTAGGCTTTTCACTCTTCTTGATCACGTCATATCATCCTCTTCTCTTGACCCTTGAAAACTTCCTTCACACCAAACTTCTCACAATCTTCATTAGCGATGTTAGTGCAATCGAAATAATAAATTCAAATAGTTCAGTTTCAACACAATCCTAACACTCATAAACACATTATCTACTGTCACAACTTCTTTTAAAACTCTTTTTCTCAAAAGAACACCAAAAGAAAGAGATTAAGATGCAAATGCAATTATTGGCAGAAATCTGTCAAAAAAGGACAGCAGGTAAATATGTTTTTTGTCAAAAATCTTCTGTTGCTCAAATAAAAAGTGTTAAACGAAGGAAAGTTGCGTATATAGCCCAGGATTACGCACAAAAAACTCAGTTCATTTTGAATTTTCTGTGATTTTATACGAATTTAACAGTGGACAGCAGAAATCTGTTTCCTGCGCATAAATCCGAAATATAGTCTCAACTTTCCACTAGAGGCTTTACTTGACTCAACAAAGACACAAATAAAATATATAGTGGAGTTGCTAACGAAATAGAAAACACCTAGGTGCAAAGAAAACAAAAGAAAACGACGGAAAACGGGTTGAAAACGGAGAAATAAAACGGGTTGTCTCCCGGTAGAGCTTTTCTTTAACGCCTTTCAGCTAGGCATAGAAAGCAACTCAAGTATTTTCAAATGAAGAAGCATCAAAATTAAGCTTAGAAATCTCCTCAACAATGAATTTTATTTCATCTATAGAAGTTTTAGATGTCCCTTTATCAGCGCTTGTACGCACACTACTTTCATCAAATGGGTTTGTAGGAACAATCCAATCAAAATTCTTTTCTAGAGCTTCATGCATTCCTACCAATTTAAAGGGTATTGGTATTTTAATTACCTTATCATTGGCTTTACCCGGTGTGCTATTAACATCTACACATGAGCCTGACATCTCAAATCGGTTAAAAACTTTTCTAGCCTCGATGGCAACATCACTAAATTCTTTAAACAAAGTTTCTAGAATAAACTCTCTTTTTTCGCTATCCTTAATGTTATCAAGGTTGAGGAACATTTGTTGAATTATGGGATTAAGGTTAACAAACCTAGCTTCCAGCATACGAACTAGAGATGCTGCAGCGGTTTCATAATCTAGAGCAAGTTCAGCTAAGGATCTATCCTCAAATTCTTTGTGCTTACTAACATAATTAAAGAACTCTCCAATATTATCTTTCCCAATTATATCACCGCTACCTATTGGTATGTCTTCCAAGGTAAACTTGGGTAGAATCATGATTAGAGATTAAACTAAGAGCAGGAAAGCAAAAATAACAGCTATGAAGTAAACTAATTTTTTTGTGTTTTTGATATAAAGAAGCAAAACAAGACAAAAAATAAAAACAAGACAATAAACAAAATAAAGAGGTTGAGAGTGAGAGACTCCCCTTTCCAGAAGACTTATTCCTCCCCGACAATGGCGCAAGAAATTCTTGTGGCTTGCAGAGTTGATGAAGGAGTGTTTGCTTCTTGATGGCTTTGAATCCCCAGCAATGGTGCCAGAAAATCTTTGATGCAAACGTTGAAGGTGCGTTGGAAACCCAAAGAGGAGGGTGTGATGAGTGCAGCGGTAAGAATTTCCCTCAGTTAAGAACCAAGGTTATCAATCCAATAGGAGAAAGAGGATCTTCGAAACGTTGATGCCACTGACGGTGGTGATGGTGCCTCACCGGTGTCAGCAACAACGCGGAACCTGCACACAACACAACCAAAATACTTTGTCCCAACGGTACAGTGAGGTTGTCAATCTCACTGGTCTTGCTGAAAACAAAGATTAGACGTATAATGTGGAAAATAGTGTATGCTTGCAGTAAGTAAAGAAAGCAGGAAATTGTAGTGGTTTGTTTAACAGTGTAGAAAAATGGACCGGGGTTCATAGGTTCACTAGTGGTGTCCCTCCATAAAAGATAGCATGTTGGGTGAACAAATTACAGCTAGGCAATTGACAAATAGAGGTTGCACCATAGTGCACATTCATGACATGATGACTACTGTGATATTTAGTGCCGGCATTACTTGCAAATCCTCCCCCGTCATCCAACTGCATCTATGACTAATAATCCACCCTCAGGTTATCATCCGAACCCCCTTAGGTATTAAGTTGCAAACAACAGATAATCGCATTAAGCAATATGTGTAATGTAAGCCATGATTATGCACGCGGGCACTCACACCGCTGTTTTCTCCCTAGTGGCAACAGCACATCCTCCCCCGTCACGTTTCTGTCACTCGAGAACAGGCAAAAAGGAGGCATGAACCCAACTATAGAGCATAAATACTCCCTCTTGGAGTCACTACAACTACTTGGCCAGAGCAACCACTAGCAACGGAAAGCATGCAAGATCACAAATAACATATGCAATAAAGACTATAATCAACTTGGCATAAGTTCAATATTCATCGGATCCCAGCAAACACAGGACATAGAATTACATAAGAACAATCTCGATCATGTTAGGTAGCTCACGAGATCTAAACATTGATTCATAGGAGGAGAAGACAACCATCTAGCTACTGCTATGGACCCGTAGTCCAAGGATGAATTACTCACGCATCACTCCGGAGGCAGGCATGGTGATGAAGAGGCCTCCGGTGATGATCTCCTCTCCGGCAGGGTGCCGGGAGACAGCTTTAGAACCCCCTGGTCTAGGGTTGACGACGACGGCGGCTGCGGAACTTTTCGGGGATTTTTTATCAGGTGCCTAGGGTTTTCCTTCGGAGGGGAATAAATAGGCTAAGGGGCAAAGGCGGTGGATCCCTAGGGGGCCCACACCACCCCCTGGCGTGGCCAAGGGGGCGCCACCCTATGGTGTGGGCCCCCTGAGGCCCCCCTCCGGGTCTCTTCGGGACTCCGTGGAACCTTCGGGAATTCTAAGACTTCCATGCTTCGAATTTTCCAATTCCGAGAATATTTCCAAAACAGCTTTTCTGAAACTAAAAACAGCAGAAAACAGGGAACTGGATCTGTGGCATCTTGTCAATAGGTTAGTCCGGAAAATCAATAAAAATGACATAAAGAAGAGAGAAACCATGTAGAAATTGGCATAATATCATCATGGAACATCAGAAATTATAGATACGTTGGAGACGTATCACGTGGCACGGACAGCGACGCCCGGGGCAGGAAGGGTGGCGCCCAGGGCGGCATAGGCGAAACTTGGGTTGAGCCGCCATGACCATGGAGAAAGGAGGAGGAGGGGAAAAGCCCTTCACAGAGGGAAGCAGGGATTAACTCATGTGCTAGAGCTTTTTATTTTATTAAACAGAGGTATAAAATGTTTGACACTCCTCCCAACCATCTTTCACAAACCATGGCTAACCTAATCCTCGGGTGCCTGCCAACAATCACATATCGTGGAGGAGTGTCTATTTTTTAGAGAAGTGTATGCTTATGTCAATGAATGGTAAACAAAAAATAAAGTACGTCACAAACCAACTAGACTTCACAAAAGCGGCTCCCATAGAAGGACGCATCTGGGTAGAAGGTCATCCCTCTTTCTCTTTTTTTACACAATTATGCTTTGTCTGATAAATCAGGGGCAAAAATAGTGAAGAGAATTTGTTTGTATTAATTTGGGGCTGGGCACCCCGCTGCCAGCTCTTCTATCAATTGGATAAGCGGATGAAGCCACTAGTCCAGGGTGTGAAAGTCCAATCAATCAGTGAGATAAAAATTCTCTATTTATGTCCTCATGAGCTAAAACAGGAGCACAAAACAGGAGTAATTTTGAAAGTTTTAAAGGTAAAACATGAGCAATTTACTTTGGAGTGGCGGTTAAATACCACATGTTGGTAGGTATGGTGGACAAATTTGGAAAACTTTGATTTTTGGGAGTTGGATGCACGAGTAGAGCTCATACTCAGTACAGGTGGAGGCTAGCAAAAGACTGGGGAGCGACAAATCAAGAGAGCAATAATGGCCATAATCATGCATAGCGACAAAAACATCATTAATCAAAGCATAAGGGGTACCACAAGTTCAAAAACTAAATGATCATAGAGGCTATAAGTGGCTGGTTTGTAGTCATAAACATGGTGTAAGCATGTGCCAAGTCAACCAAATAAAAGATTAAAAGGAGAACACCACAAATTTATGCTTCAAAATGAAAAGAACAACTCATGATTCTTTCAATGGCACATTAACCACTCTCAGCTATTTGAGACAAATCATGCTACTAAATAACCGCTAGGCTTTAGAATTAAAATAACATCTAGCATGATATGAAGAAGTCTAGCCACGTTCTATACAAGCTTCTATTTGCATCGTTATAAATTCTACTGCATGCAGCAGTTTCTTTTCCCAACAAGCACCAAACAAAATATGTTTTAGCAAAAACTCTCTAAATGATACAACAATCAAACATTAGAGTACTCACATAACACTACTAAAACTAACATCTATAACTAAGAAATGCAATGAAAACAACAGCTAAACAGGAATTTTTCAGCAGCTAGAACAAAAGCTAAGAATACGAGCATAACGAGTCAAATGAAAAGGCGGAGTGTGTCTCTCTCCCAAACAAGGAATTATAGGTTCAACCTATATTATTTCAGCAAGGAAAACAAAAGAAAACAAAGGAAAACAAAACTAAAACAAACAGACGCTCCGAGTAAACTTCATATGATGTGACCGAATAAAAATATACTTTCACTAGAAGTGACCTGATAAATAGTTGATGAAGAAGGGGATGCCTTGGTCATGCCCAAGCTTAGATGCTTGAGTCTTATTAAAATTTGCTGGGATGAACCACGGGGGAATCCCCAAGCTTTTCCTTTGCACTCTTCTTGATCACATATATCACCCTCTTCTCTTGACCCTTGAAAACTTTCTTCACACCACACTCAAAGAGTAATTCGCATTAGAGGGTTAGTGCAACAATCAAAAATACATGGGTTCTGTATGGGAACAAGTTCTATTAATACTTTTAAACATTAGCTATAGCCACTGATGTTTCGTGAAGCAAAGAAATCCACTTGAGATCATAAAAGAGCAAATGCAAGAAAAATGGCAGAATCTGCCAAAACCAAACATTCTGTAAAGAGGAATTTTTTCGGGGCACTTACATTGCTTAGATCTAAAAACTTAAAGAAATAACAAGTTGAGGAATTAGTTGAGGAATAATCACAAA
Organism: Alopecurus myosuroides; assembly: GCA_028641055.1. Taxonomy (NCBI): domain Eukaryota; kingdom Viridiplantae; phylum Streptophyta; class Magnoliopsida; order Poales; family Poaceae; genus Alopecurus; species Alopecurus myosuroides. The sequence continues at coordinate 765,112,935 of CM054057.1, forward strand.
AAAATTCATATCATTCTGATCTTTCAGGATTTATACGATGTTTTACGGTGGATAGCAGAAATCCGTTTCCTGCGCAGAAATCCAAAACCAACTCCAGTATCGTCAGAAACTTTACTTGGCACAACTAAAACATGAAATTAAAGATACAAAGGAGTTTCTACATAAGTATACAGACCCTTGACTCAAAGAAAATAGAGAAAAACAAAGCAAAAATAAAACCATGGGTTTTCTCCCAAGAAGTGATTTTCTTTAACGCCTTTTACCTAGGCCCAGAAAAGTGGATTCACGTGTTTTCAAGTGAAGAAGCATCCAAATCGTAATTTTTTAGAATAATAGAATCAAAAGGAAACTTCATTCTCTTTCTAGGAAAGTGTTCCATACCTTTCTTGAGTGGGAATTGAAATTTAATATTCCCCTCTTTCATATCAATAACAGCAGCAACAGTTCTAGGAAAACGTCTTCCCAAAACAATTGGACAAGAAGCATTGCATTCAATATTCAAGAAAAAAATCAACGGGGACAATATTATTATTAACCATGATAAGACATCATAAATTCTCCCCAAAGGTTTCTTTCTAACATTATCAATAAGACGAATATCCAAGTAACAGTGCTCCAAAGGTGGCAAATCAAGAATAGCATAAAGTTTCTTAGGCATAACAGAGATACTAGCACCAAGATCACATAGAGAATTGCGATAAAAATCATTCACTTTCATTTTAATGATGGGTTTCCAACCATCATCTAGCTTCCCGGGGATAGAGGCTTCACATCTTAATTTGTCCTCTCTAATTTGCATGAGAGCATTTGTAATATGTTTTGTGAAAGCCATATTATTAATACTAGCATTAGGACAACTAGAAAGCTTTTGTAGGAACATAATCACTTCAGTTATGTTGCAATTATCAAAGTCGAGATCATTTTTATCAAAGGTAATGGGACCATTGTCTCCCATGTTTCTAAAAAAATTCAGCACTTTTATCACGAACATCTTTAGCAGTTTCAGACAGTTTTGCATTTTTTAATAGCAAAAGTAGGAATGTTTTGCTTTATTTAACATCATGATCATCAATTCAAATTTGAATGGAATTCAAAGTTTTTCTTTATTTAACATCATGAGGTATTAGTTTCAGAAAATGAACATCCAGAGCAAGGCTATCAACTTTAGAAGCAAGAACATCAATTTTGCCAAACTTTTCCTCAATAGATTTATTGAAAGCAGTTTGTGTACTAATAAAATTCTTAAGCATGTTCTCAAGATCAGAGGGTACACTTTTGTTTATGTTGTAGGAATTACCATAATCATTACTATTATTGGAAGGATATGGCCTATAATTGTTGCTACCAAAATTATTCCTATAAGCATTGGTGTTGAAATTATTATTTTTAATGAAATTCACATCAACATGCTCTTCTTGAGCAACCAAAGAGGCTAAAGGAACATTGTTTGGATCAATAGGAGCATGGCCATTCACAAGCATAGACATAATATCATCAAGTCTATCACTCAAAGAGGAGGTTTCTTCAGCAGAATTTACCTTCTTACTAGTTGTAGCTCTCTTAGTGTGCCATTCAGAATAATTTACCATCATATTATCAAGAAGATTTGTTGCTGCCCCCAAGCTCATGGACATAAAGGTTCCTCCAGCAGCTGAATCCAGAAGGTTACTTGAAGAAAAATCCAGTCCATGAAAAGTTTGGATGATCATCCAAGTAGTCAGTCCATGAGTGGGACAATTCTTTACTAAAGATTTCATTATTTCCCAAGATTTAGCAACATGCTCATTATCAAGTTGATTAAACTTCATAATTCTACTTCTTAAAGATATAATCTTAGTAGGAGGATAATATTTTCCAATGAAAGCATCTTTACACTTAGTCCAAGAATCAATACTATTTCTAGGCAAATATAGCAATCATTCTTTAGCTCTTCCTCTCAAAGACAAAGGAAACAATTTCAGTTTAATCATATCTCCATCTACATCTTTATATTTTTGCATCTCACATAGTTCCAGAAAATTATAAAGATGTGCAGCAGCATCATCGGCACTAACACCAGAAAATTGCTCTATCATAACAAGATTTAATAGTGCAGACTTAATCTCATAAAAATGAGCAGTATGAGCAGGTGGAGCAATAGGTGTGCTAATGAAATCATTTTTGTTGGTGCTAGTAAAGTCACACAACTTAGTGTTCTCAGGAGTAGTCATTTTAACAAGACTAAAAACAGGATAAAACTACTGCTAGAATAAGAACTAATTTTTTTGTGTTTTTGATAAAGAGAAGCAAACAAGACAAAATAAAATAAACTAAGCAAAACAAAAATAAAGTAAAGAGATTGGAGGTGAGAGACTCCCCTTACAGAAATTCTCTTCCTCCCCGGCAACGGCGCCAGAAAATGTGCTTGATGCGTGTGAACACACGTTCGTTGGGACACCCCAAGAGCAAGGTATGAAGAGTGCAGCAACAAGTTTTCCCTCGGAAAGAAACCAAGGTTCAATAGACCACTAGGAGGAAGGGGTAACTTCAGAAGGTTGATGCATCTGAGATGGCAGGGCGCACTACTGGTTCAGCAACAACGTGGAACCTACACAACACAATCAATCACTTTGCGCCAACGAAGCAGTGAGGTTGTCAATCTTACTGGTTTTCCTGAACACAAAGAGGTTAAACGTATGGTGTGGAAAACAGTATGAGAACAGTATGAAAGAGTAGCAGTAGTGTGAAAATAGTGGAAGCAGTGTGTGTATTATCAGTATGAGAAAATGGACCGGGGTCCACAGTTCACTAGTCGTGTCTCTCAAAAGAAGATAAATAACATGTGTGGTGAACAAATTACAGCTTGGCAATTGACAGGAATGAAGGTTGCACCGTAGTGCATATGCAAGACATAAAGATTACTATGTGATTCATGCGGGCATTACAACAAGACACATAGACCATCATCCAACTACATCTATGACTAATAATCCACCCTCCGAATATCATCCGAACAAACGTTGGGTATTAAGTTGCAAGCAACAGATTATCGCGGTAAGCAAAGTGTGTAATATAAACTAAGTAAACACCATTGTTTTCTCCCTAATGGCAACAGCAGATCCTCCATCCTTCACGTTTCTGTCACTCGAGCACAAATGCAAAGGAGGCATGAACCCACTATCGAGCATAAATACTCCCTCTTGGAGTTACTAGCATCTACTTAGCAAGAGCATCTACTAATAACGGAGAGCGTGCAAGATCATAAATAACATATGCATGAAGATAACATGATAGATTGATAAGCAAAAGACATAGCACCTTGACTTTATTAAGAAGGGAAAGACTCCGAATTTCACTCAAGGGTATGAGAAAATAAAACCCTTATGGGCAGATTTTGTGAAGTACAAGCTGTCGGATAATGCAAATCTAAGGTCAAAAACAAAACAGAAAAACGCCTCCAAAAAGGTATATCATCATATTATGGGGCAAGCTGGCTACAAGGGTTCGCTGCCCAAGTGGGAGAAATGGGAGAACGGCCTGCTTGAGAAGGGGATCACTCCCGAGCCATTCATGTGGGTCGAGTGGACAAGGTTTTGGTTCTACGGGCATGGGGGCAAGTTGGACGCCGAAGGAAACGCAATCTATAATCAAAGGCATAAAGAGAATCCTCTACCCATAGAAGATCTTAGAAACGCAATAAAGTATGCTAAAGAAGGGAGGTTCATACCAGACAGAGAGAAGGACGAGCTCACACGCGCCCTCAAGAATCCAGAACACGTAGGGCGTACACGAACCACAATAGGCGGTGTTCCGTGGAGTATCGGGTTTGACGAGAGAAAAAAGAAATATCCTGATAGAAGCCGTCATCGGAAAAAGGACGCGGAGGCAGCTGAAGCAGCGAGTCGGGAAAACTAGAGGCGTCAACTTGAAGAACAGACAAAGCGGACGCAGGACATAGCAATGAAGCAGCAAGAGCAAATTAACACACTTAGCCAACAGCTAGTGTCTACCGGCGTACCACACATGGTAGAAGGTGAAGTCGATGCTACCGGCGCAAGCAGCGTTGCGTCCACCCAGCTCCAGGGTGATGATGCACCGCCGATGATGCACCCAGTGGATGATATCACGGAGATGACAACTTGTGAGCTCCACGTGAAGGTCGTCAATATAACCATCAAGGCGGCGGTCGGCTATGTATTGCCAATTGGAAACGAACCAACTCACCATAGTCTTCTGGTTCCACGGGGCTACGCTGTTGTTGGGGTCGATGAAGTTGTCAACGGATTCGAGCGGGTGAAACTTGAATTCCCTGAAGGTGAAGACGGAGAGGTGACTGAACTCGGAGAAGCCAAGAAGTTGACCGTTCTATGGCTAAAGGAACACATTGTGCTTCCAAATCAGACGGCAAGGCAATCGACTCCTCACCATTCTCCAGCACAACAGTCTCCAGCGCGGTCGTCTCCGCCGTGCATGCCGTCTCCAGCGCGGTCGCCTACGCCGTGCATGCCGTCTCCAGCGCGGTCGTCTACGCCGCCGCGTCAGCCTTCTCCGCCCACTAAGTTTCTGCGGAGTCGTAAAAGATCACCTAAACGTCAACGGTCGCCCCTCCCGAAGGTACCAAAGGAGTTACCCAAGTTACCTTACGACTATACTCCTGAGGAAACCCAGAAAATCGCAAGGGACAAATACGAGGCGTGGGAATCGAAGCCGAAGGAGCAGAAAAAGGCAGATTTCCCCAACACCGAAGAAGATGTAGAACGAGTGTGGAAAATGGTGAAGACTCTTCATCAACCCGAGCCGAGGCTGTCATCTGATTATTGCCGCTCTATTCTGAAGTCACACCAGAAAATGGTGCGGTCGATGAAGAGTAGTAGCGCAAGAGCGAAAAGCGGGAAATCAGTTGCCCAGCTCGGAGAGCAGAAAAAACAATCCATCTCCCCGCTCAAAGTGATTTCCAATACCCAGGTGGGGCCGAGCACTAATGCTGCAAATTGCGAATAAACTTGATCCGCGGGTTTGTTTATAGAACAGTAGAGTACTTCGCGGGTTTGTCCATTGACGAGTATATGCAAACAGTAGAGTACTTCCCCGCTTCTGAATGTGCGTACAAATACTGGCACGGGAATCCTCTCGTCAAACCCGAGGAGGTAAAAAATCTACCAACCAAAATGCGAAGAGTGCATAATTGGTATATGGAAGCCGCTCAGAAATCTCACGACTGGATAATGGTCGGAGTTAGAGGCGAGCACTACGGGTATGGAGATAGACTGGTTCTGATTCAATTTGACGAATTGTTTCAGTTATTCCAGCAGAATTCCCTCGACAAATCTATCGTTAGTGCATATTGTTTGTAAGTACTTATTTCTCTAATTAAGTCTCTAGCTAGCTCACTTCGTTCATTGCATTCATATATGTAGTACACTCATTATATTATAATTGCAGAATGAAGATTCTCGAATGCAAAAGAGGAAAAATCTATGATATTGGGTTCATTGACCCATATTTTGTTAATCATAAGACTCTTGAGCTATCTCCCAAGGACACAGAAGATAACCTTCTGAGGGCAATAAGGTTTCTACAGAACCGACGGGAAATACTATTTCCTTACAACTTCGGGTGAGTGTTACTGTGTTGTACACATTTTGTTTTCCTTACTCGATGTTCAGTGTATAACTGATGAGTTATGGGTGGGCAGCTTCCACTATATTCTGCTAATCTTCCAAGTTGAGAAAGGAAAAGTACTGGTAATGGACCAAAACGTAAACCCCTAGAGATCTGGGCGGACATGCAGGAAATGATCCAGCGGTAATTTCAATCTTTATATATGGCACTATATCGACTACTTTGCTTCATTTTCGGATATCAAGTAATTACTAGCTCTTTTTATTCTTTTTCTTTCCCGGGCAGCGCTTGAAAGAGGTACATAAAAAAGGCCAGGGGTGAATGGAAATCAGAGGTTACATTTGAAATTGTGCAAGTAAGTACTACTATCTAGATCCGCGCAGTTTCGATACCATTATCATGGTTGGTTGATTATTATTTTGATTCAAACCATGTTCTCGTAAAGTGCTTACAACAGGGAGACAGGAATCACTTGTGTGGATACTACGTCTGCGAGTTCATTCGTCAGACGACCTGTCCCAAGGGTAGAGATTTCAACAAACTTCATGTACGTCAGTCGTCAATTTTTCTTATTACCATCTATTTTAGTTACTTAGTTTCATTAATATATATTGACCACTCTTCTTTATATTAGATCGAACGGCTCCGGGACGATCTTCTACCAAGAGAACGCATACGAGCAATGTAGGAGGAAATTGCGGGCTTCTTAGATGCAGAGGTCCTAAATGTAAATGGAGAGTACTATACCGCTTGGGAACGAACTTGATTTTGTAATTCATTCCATCGGTCATGTAATATGCTCGATATATTTTGATTATGTAATATAAGTGTTCTTGTTTTGCTATATATATGTATTACTTATTCACTCGTGGGATCCGGAGGTCCGGGGAGGGTCCACCGAGGCTCCTCTCTTCTCGTGGGATCCGGGAGGTCCGGGGAGGGTCCACCGAGCCTCCTCTCTTCTCGTGGGATCCGGGAGGTCCGGGGAGGGGCCACCAAGGCTCCTCTCTTCTCGTGGGATCCGGGAGGTCCGGAGAAGGGCCACCAGGCTCCTCTCTTCTCCTGGGATCCGGGAGGTCCGAGGAGAGGCCACCAAGGCTCCTTATCAGTGTATGGTGGCAGGGGTATCGTACAATCGAATTGATCGCAGAACATAAAATAAAAAGGAAAACAATAAATAGAAGAAAAAAAAACTTTGCCGCGACAGAGGAGGCATTCGTCCCGGTTCGTGTTAAGAACCGGGACAAATGACCCTGGCCAGATTCCTGCGCACCCAACCACGTGGTCAACCCCATGCATCCCGGGTCCTAGCACAACCGGGACCAATGGGGGTGTGGCATTTGTCCCGGCTGCCCCATCCCGGTTGCACAACCGGGATGAATGGCCCTAAAAAACCGGGACCAAAGCCCCTGTTTGTACCAGTGACTATTGGACCTTTGAGTAACTGAAGATCTTATGAGAATTGACAGTTTTCGTATGGAAGATAGAAAAAATATCTGGGACACTCTAGAGAAGGAGTCTTGAGATCGTGGTCGCCGGGATATTTTGGTCCAGCTCAACGACTTCCCTACCGCCGCTTATACACGTGCATGGGATTTTCACGCTTTCTCAGCCATGAGCTTCGCTACGCTGGAGGACCAGAGGCGGCATGAAGCTATCCTCTCGGCGAGCCGTCAAGCTTTCAAGGATGTATGTGTTATTTCTTTTCTTGTAAGGGTTGATTTCGGATAATATTTGCCTTATTCGCAAAAGAAAAAGTAATACAGTAGGATTCTCACTTAAAAGGCCGAAAAGCATCGCAACTCAGGTAAAAAAAATACTCACAATCGCCCCTACCGTGCAACATTTGCTGACCTAGCCAACAAAGCACACATCTCCGACTTCAGTGCTTGTATGCAAAGATGCAACAAAGGAACCCAAAACAAGCAGACGAATGGTGTCACAGGACCTGCCGCGAGTCGTCTCTGTTCATTACCCACAGAAGTTGCAACACCACGGATCTAGAGGAGTTGCCCTAAACAAGCCATTGGCCGATCAAAGACAACGTCTGCATGAAGCGAGAATATGCCAGAACACACCGTCATCCGACCCTTGAGACTGGATTTGAGGTTTCCATCAGAGCAGCGATGTGCTTAGTTGAAAGATTACACACCGCCTCCGAGAAGGTAATGGCGGTGAGACTTGATTTGAGGTTTCCACTGACGCGCTGAGCTCAAGTGAAAGGTGGTAACTGCGCCAGGCATCAGCCCAGCCCCACAGAATCACTGCGACATAGCACGTACAAGTACATGAATGGGGATGAGGTGAAAAATCACAAAAATAACCTTGGGGAGAAACTTCAGCACAAAATAAACCTAAACGCAATATTTTTTCGAAACTAACCCTTTTGCGTAGCGCCCAACACGGAGCTGCGGTGGTTCAAAGGGCGACTCCATCGCACTCGGCGCGGTGCTTCCGCCACGTTGGCAAGGCGGGGTCCAGGTGCGTTAAGGTAGCTCCCCCGTCGCCGTCGCGTTGGATACGAGGGCAGCACCCAGTGCCTCGGCGCGGTCCTCCTGGATACGTAAAACCGGCCGCGCCCGACCCCCCCCCCCCCCCCTCCCTCATCTATTCCTCAACCCGAAACACACAGCAGGTTGACCATGGCTGCCGGCGCCCCCCCCCCCCCCCCCCCCCCCCCCTCTCCCCCTCCTAAATCTTGACCCAAATTCAGCTTGTTTTGGTAGATTTCTCTGTTGATTTGAAGCCTCCATCCCTCCTCAAGGTATTCTCATCTGATCCCCTCAAATTTTCCATAAAATCTCTCAGATTTGACATATTTTGTTAACCCTAGGTGTATTCATAGTTCTTGATTGATTTCGAAATTTAGTGATACTTTGGTGTATATAATAGTTGTTCTAGAGATGTAGATGTGTTAGACATTTGCCTTGTTAGAATGAAATAGTTGTGCTAGATACGTACATGTGTGAGAGACATTTGACATATTTTTGGTATTCTCTATGGTGGTAGATAATGTGGTGTATGTAATAGTTGTGCTAGATATGTAGATGTGGGAGATACATTTGATATGTGAGAATGAATTTAAGTGGTTTTCTCTAACGTGTTTTATATGGATGTCAAATATATGAGAATGTCCATGTGGTTAGCCTTTTTTTATAATATTCATGTGGTTAGCCTTTTTCTATAATTTCTATGTGGTTAGCCTAGAACAAAGAAACAATTAGAACTCTAAATATAAGTTTTGATGCAGTGAGTTTGGATTTAAATATGGGCTTATTTTTTACCGAGACACATGATTCGTCTTTTTTTGTTTCAGTTTGATGATAACCTGGGTGACCATCAGACCTCGGAGGCATCTCGGAGGCATATGTATGTTCCTACGGTTTAAGGTCCAAGAAAAAGGCCAAGATGGTTGTGGAGGAAGATGAGACATGAGGTCGAAGATGAAGAGTCCCAGGAGGAAAAAGATGTTGAGTCCGAGGAGGAGGAGATGTAGAAGGCGAGGAGGAGATCGAGGCCCCTCCGCCTCTACCCCCGAGGAGGAAGAAGCAGTGGCGGAGCCAACAGGGTGGAAGGGTGGGGCTGACCCCACCCTAACATTTGGCCCAACCCATACATAACCTATACAAATTAGATAAAAAAAAATAAAAAAGTCCCAACCGAAAGTGGGCTGGATTCGCCACTGGGAAGAAGCTTTCGTGCAGGAGGAAGAATACTGACCCGCCGTCCTCGCCGGCGAGGAGGTTGACTCGGGTCTACAATGGAAGGAAGATGTCAATGTTAGTGGACATCAATATCGTTCTAAACTAGTGGATCGTCGAACTTGTCGATTTGTGTGTAAACTTGTGCGTTATGAATTATGTGTCCAAAACTGATGGATTGCGTAAACTGAAGTGGTGGATGTCCTTGAACTATTTGTTTTTCTAATGCTGTCATATTTTTCTGTCCACTGTTAAATTCTGTTTGTGTTGCAATGTTGATATTGAAGTGGTTTCTGATCTGTTTGGAAACCGAGCTTGGCGCAGCAGAAAGAAGGACCGTGCCCCCTAAGGCTACGCTGCACCATCACCGCGCCAACGCGGCTAGAGCTGCATTGAGGAGTATTGTGCCGAGGTTTCCAGCGCTACCCTCCCTTCCTTATCCATTTCGGCAATGTGGGGGGGTAGCTGCTCTCAGGTTGCTTCTCTGTTTCCTTATGTGTGTTTCGGGTTGGGGAATAGATGAGGGAGAGAGAGGGGTCGGGCACAGCCAGTTTTACGTATCCAAGAGGACCGCGCCGAGGCACTGGGCGTTGCCCACGTATCCACCGCGCCGACGACCAGGGAGCTACCCCTACCTTAACGCACCTAGGCTCTGCCTTGCCAACGTGGCAGAAGTAGCTACCTTAACGCACCTAGGCTCCGCCTTGCCAACGTGGCGGAAACACCACGCCGGGTGCGATGGAGTTGCCCTTTGAACCACCGCACCTCCGTGTTGGGCGCTACCCAAAAGGGTTAGTTTCAAAAAAAATCACGGGGAAGACAGGTGGCCTGCCCCCGGCGGCTAGTGACACTCCAGAGTCCAGACAGCCTGGCCATGAATTTTGGACCATAATGAAAAAACATGTTCCAAATAACTCCCTCTGTAGACAACACACGTATTTAGACACGTTTTAGTTTTAGTGTGTAGATTCACGTGGTCTAAGAAACATTAAAACATCTTACATTTTGGTAAGAAAGTTTAGAAAATTCAATATGGACAACATACTGACCAAAACAAAGGAAACAAAACACTAAAACACTACATAGCATATTTAGGAACAGATGAAGTAGGAAGTAATTTCTTCCAGAACTATTCCACCATTAACTATGGAAATAAACACGATGCAGGTTCAACGAGCAGAAACAAAGAGAAGCAAAACAAAATAACATAAAGTTTGAATATGATACTCCCTCCGATCCATATTAATAGGTGGTGAAGTGGATGTATCTAGCAATAAAACATGTCTAGATACATCCACTTCATCACCTATTAATATGGATCGGAGGGAGTATTAATATGTACTTAGAAAAGACCATCTCCAGGATACAAGGAATTCAAACAGTCAGCGGCACTGCACTAACGGCACGTAGCGACTGTGGTACTCAGCAGCAAAGGTGTAATGAGATCGATACCGAACTGTACCACTTCTGTCCCTGTCTTTCCTTGGTAACACCAATCTAACATCATCTATTGTTGATCCTCAAACTCGTGGCTGTGATCCAAGAGATAGTTGGCAGCCAGCTCTTCATCCCTGTTGCACGCAAAGAACACCTCCAGCACAAGCTCACGGTTGAACCCCATCGCCTCCAGCTGCCAAATGAACAAATACATACGTATATATTAAAGCTACCTGACATGCTTGTAAATAAATTAGTACTCCCTCCATCTCAAATTTATTGTCGCAAAGTTTGACAAAAGTGCATGTATCTAGACATAATATAGTGTTAGATATATCCATTTTTGTCAAACTTTGTGACAATTAATTTGAGACGGAGGGAGTATTAGACAGAATCAACTAATAGGGAGTTAAATGTGACGGCCACTTTGTGCGAGGGTGACGTGAAGCTCTGTGCCTACTGTGTTTTCAGAGCACAAGACTAAGCATGCTTCAAAAGTCTAATCATAAATCCTGGTGCAAAGGAAGTGCGTAAGGGCAAATGTTGGTGAACAGATGTGCATTTTGTAGAAAAGGGGGGCACACAAAAAGTTGCTTTGTTAGCTTTTTGAATATCAGAAATGACTATTAACCTTACACACCTTTTTTGAAATTTAAAATAATGTGACCTACGTCTAGAAGCCAAAAATCCTTCAGTTGTTTGCACACAAAGCACAACTATGACTACTGAAACAAAACAGGCTGCAACTCACATCTATAGGGTTTCACTAGAAGCATTTCAAATAGCACCGAGTCTAGGGTATAAGTACAAACTAGAACGGTATACGCATTTTCTTCACATGCACAACAATGTCTAGCTCTTTTAGTAAGTAATAATGCAATAATTAAATTGATACTATACATTCATAATGGCTATTGAAACATCAAGAGTGAAACTAGCGCAAGAACACATAGATTTTGCAGAGAAATGAGGTTCCAACAAAAAAAAGATAAAAAAAGGTTTAGAAAGAACACAGGTAATCAAATGTAATGTACCCGCTGGATGGCATCCCGCTCTTCCGGAGTAACTGCAATCTGCTGTGGCAATTGAGCTGCTAGCTCGCCTAGCACATTTCTGGACCTGGTTGAACATGGAGAAAATATAATGTAAGTGCTGCTTGCATGCCTGCCATAGCAAATATGCATTATTGTGTAAAGTTTCTAAATTCTTACGCGCCAGAACCACTCTCAGGTGTTTCATTAACCAGACGGAGAAATTCAGCCTGGTTTTCCTGAATCAACCGCAGGATCTGCGGGTTTTGTTTCCCCAGCTCTTGAAGCATGGGCTGTGAATGAACAGGATCAGACACCAAATGATTTTTCAAGTATAAAGAGTACAATTATAAATTGCGAATAAATAGGCTATACTGTACCTGCAAGATTTGAGGATTCGACTGGACCAATGTAAGCAGTGCTTGGAACTGAGAGGAAAAAGAACAAAGTTAGGACAATACAACACTTCAGTGAGAAACCTGCATATAAGAGATTGTAGTGCTAGTACCTGAGGAAGCTGTCGCAGGGCATCAAGGGCACCAGCACCGGCACCCAAACCAGCACCAGGATTGGCCCCACCACCTGGAATACCCTATTAAGGTTTTTTTATCTGAAAGTTAGTGTTACAAATCGTAGACGCTTAGTCGATCTACCGAGGACAAACAATCACAGCAAAACACGACACCGAGATTTGGTAACGCAGTTCGGCGCTCAACGCCTACATCTGCGGGGCATGACTATGGGCGCTCCTCCCCATCGATACCGCTGCACCGGCCGCCTTGGTCGCCGGCACAAGCCGCCGGCTCCCCTTGCGCGCCTGCTGCTATCAAGTCGCCATCGACGACAAGCCCGCCGAGGTAATACAGACGCACCAGATCTCAACGCCACGCCGGTCCGGCCGCCCCTACCATGGGCGCCGGACCGTCCCCTCGTGATCTTGTGTCTAGCCTACCAGCTTTCGTCGTGTCTATTTGGGCTACTCCCGGTGCCTTTATATATTAGGCCAGGTTACACGTGTCCGACTCAAACACCTAACCTTCCGTTTAATTACAAGTCCTAGCGTAGCCCTACTCGTACACATATTCGACATATATTCCAACAAACTCCACCTTGGCGAATATGCCCTTCGCCATCTTGAAGCCGTCATGCCGAATCTTTGTATACCTGGACTTGAACCATTAATCATGAGCTCAGCTGCTACTCCTTGACTCCATATGACTCCACCTGCAACCGTATTTCGTTCCTTGTTTCACCACAGTCAATGCTCACACGAAAATTAAGTTCTTTCTCACTCTTGTCTTGTGCTCCCAACTCTCGGAGTATCCGTCCACCGCCATCACACAACGATCATAAAGTCACCATATCGACAACGCCGTTGCAATCGTCACCTTGGTAGCCTCGTCCTTGATCCATGTGAAAGTGAACAACTCACATATTAGTGTCACAAATAAGAGTTTACCTGAACTTATCATTCTCGCTATTGTTGACTGCATCTCTGAAACCTTGAAGAAATTTCGCCGTTGCCTTAAGTCATCTCCAGTCAAATTCACAACTGTCTCATCACCGCTTTCGCAGATTCTCCATGGCCGACTCATGTCCATCACTTGATGTCAATCCCGATAGACCCAGTCACCAACTCGAACCTGTTACTCGTCAACACTGCTTCAGAATCTGTGCACACATGTCAAACCTTGTCCGACCGTCCGCGCCCTGGTCCATCGCCGTGTGCCGTGCTTACCGCACGTCTCGCCGCTATTACCGCGTCGAGCATCCACAATCTTGGCCAAGATCTCAAGGGTCGCGTACCCACACCACCTCAGGCCCCACTGCAGATACCACCAGTCATATATGACCGGTGCCGAGTTCCACGTATCTCTCGAACCCTGACGTCCAGTCCGATCAACGTGCTTCTCGTTTTCCCGCTGACTAGGCTTCGACTCTCTGCATGCTTACGCCGTAGCCTCTCCATCAGCTGAGTGGAATTGTCAGACTCCAGCTCCACCTTCAACATGACTTCATGGTAGATGATCTGTCCACCCGCGCCCGTCGACCTCAAGATCTCACGTGTGTACCATCTTGAATCAACCTTACGCCGCCACATGTCGAAGCGCGCATAACCATGCGCCGCGTGTTGCCACGCCACAGAATTCGGACACCATCAGCCGTCACGCTCCTACGTCGTCATCGCCGATCTTCACCGTATTCTGTCTGTCAGACTATCAGTCCAATCCAGCCGAACGCATCCGACTGCAACCATGCTTCAACTTGCCTAGTACACCCTGCAAATTGCCGTGCACTGTTTGGCGCCCGTATATGCATGATCCTCCACGACGTACTCCAGACTGCTCCCAGCCTTATATGCACATCGCCTGTCGCCACATCAGTTCATCTTAATTAACTTGACACCATGCTACACCATCAAGCGTACACACGCAACGCTCGAAGCATGCAGCAAAACCGATCAATATCCATTGATCCAACCTGCCAATTTCTGTTAATTTCACCGTGAACCTGCAGCCTTTTTCTTGGAACCTGTCCCTGGTAGCAATTCATGTACCCTTAGCACCAAAGATCCATTAATTGATCATGCATGCATGCTCCGTACAACTAGCTACACGTATAGGTCTGGTCCTCTTTTTTTTTCACAAACAAATCCGGTCCTTGATCTGATTCTGCGCGAGCACGTCACAGCTACCAGCTAGCTAGGTATGCATGTCCCGACAATCACATGGCCTTAGCCTGCTGCTATCCATGACCTGCTGCATGCATGTAACAATCCGACATGATATGTCCCATTACCTTCCGCATGCACGTCAGGACCTTGCCCCGCATGCGTTTATCCATGAGCCGTCTTGCACGCGTATCTCGCCGAGTAGATCAATCTTGCTGCGTTCCTTTTTCTTGTCCAAGAAAATTCAATTTCCTCGACTTCTAGATCAACAAACCGCGACCTTTGAACCTTGCTCTGATACCACTTGTTACAAATCGTAGACGCTTAGTCGATCTACCGAGGACAAACAATCACAGCAAAACACGACACCGAGATTTGGTAACGCAGTTCGGCGCTCAACGCCTACATCTGCGGGGCATGACTATGGGCGCTCCTCCCCATCGATACCGCTGCACCGGCCGCCTTGGTCGCCGGCACAAGCCGCCGGCTCCCCTTGCGCGCCTGCTGCTATCAAGTCGCCATCGACGACAAGCCCGCCGAGGTAATACAGACGCACCAGATCTCAACGCCACGCCGGTCCGGCCGCCCCTACCATGGGCGCCGGACCGTCCCCTCGTGATCTTGTGTCTAGCCTACCAGCTTTCGTCGTGTCTATTTGGGCTACTCCCGGTGCCTTTATATATTAGGCCAGGTTACACGTGTCCGACTCAAACACCTAACCTTCCGTTTAATTACAAGTCCTAGCGTAGCCCTACTCGTACACATATTCGACATATATTCCAACAGTTAGCTAAAGGACTCATCGTCATCATGAAAAAAAGTTTGTCTTTCGATTAAACATGTACAATGGGCTACACAAAAAAATTGCATATCAGGAGACACAAACACATCACTGCTTGTATTTGTAATCTTTGCATGAGGAGACTCTAGAACAGATAGTGACGAGCATATGAAATCCAAACTGCGTGAGATGTTATGAATTTCTCCTACACATATGAACTTACTTTTAGCTTTTTATCTAGGGGCAGGTCGTGTGGCGTCTCATGTAAACTGGCAAATGATTCCTGTATGTATTTTTTATTTTTATTCAAGCAGTAGTAACCTCCTGCTGTGAAGTTCCTAAAAGAACATTACCAGTGCTTTTATGAATCACAATCATGCTTCTGGTGATGCCCTATGGCATTTCATCCCAAACAATTATGTGTGAACATGAATGAATGACTAACAAGGCATAAACTAATTTAATTGGTGCCCCGGCTCTACCTGGGGGAAAGGGTATATTTAGAGCACATACCTGGGGGAAAAGGTTTAGAGGATTTGCATTAGGCCCTGCAGAAGCACCACCGGTTGGCTGAATTGGTGGTGGAGGCGCAGCCTGACCCTGAGATGGAGCATGCAGGCCTGGTGCCTGTTGACCAGGAGCAGATCCTCGAGCAACAGGTGGGGCCTCTACAGTCTCAGGTATTCCCTAGCAGTCAAACCAAAATTAAACTTAGCGTGTTATTTTCTATGCAAATCCATTGTAACAGTAAAGCACATCAAAGTGTTTTGTTTCTTCATCACAAAAATAAATCCCATTTAATTGCAAAACCAGTGTGTTTAGAAATGAAACATGAAAACGGTATTAACAGATCTTTTTGGGCCCTCTGGATTTTGTACGGATATTGTACTTAATAATTGAGGACATGAAAGGAGGACATGGAAATAGAAAATTAACAAGTATGAAACTCACAGAATACAGATAGTCAATAGCCCTTTCAGGATTGTTAAATGCAGCACGTAAAGCACGGACAACCATGTCACGATCCCAGGTGCCACCACCCATGTCGATAATCTGTTGTACTGTCTGTTCTAGACCACCGCCAGAGACAAGGTTTGATGCAGCCTGACTGTATACATCAGCTTCACCTCTATATAGCACAAACAGAATATAGCAATATTAATTTATAGTAGAAACGAATTATGCACCCAAAAAAGAGAATGAGGGCAGTTGCACAGACACATGAAATGAACTGCTAGCTTTTCCAGTGAACACATTCAGAGAATATAGTACAAAACTGAAAGACATAAGATTCTAACCTATCAAAATAGGTCAATACTGCACAGAGCATAAAATTTTGAAAATATCTGAACTACTTTTCTACAGTATATTTTCTACCTATCACTTAAGCAGTACAGCTTGCCGAACTACTAAATAAAAATATAATATCAGTGAAAAATATTTCAGAGCAAAATTTATACAGCTTATCAGCTCCTACTATGACTACTTCGTTTATCCATCTGTATATTTATTCGGTACACAAGCAAAAAAGAAATTCATTTGTTCTTGCATATTCAAGAGAAGTACAGAAAAGGCTCATCAATCATTGTGTGTCCTATATAAGAGGAACAGAGACGAAAAATATGTCAGGTCATAAATATGCAAAATAGATAAGAATTTACAGAAAGAACCCAAGAGACCCCATATGCAAAAAAGCTAGCAAGGATTCAAAGCTAGAAACCACAAGGACAAAGATCTATAAATATGATTAACAAACTGACTACATACATTAAGCAAAAAAGGTAACATCTAACAAAACGGAGTAAAGGATCTGAAATGGGCTCACGATGCAGTTGCAGCAGCAACTGGAGCAGCTGAAGGTTGTGCACTGGGAGGCGCCCTACAAACGAGAAAAATATTAATATAAATAGAAGGTTCAGATACAAAATTTGCATAACAGATAACTCACAGTTCAGATGAAGCAACAGGAGCTTGTGACGGTGGTGATCTTGCAGCTGAGGCAACAGGGACAGATGGAGTAGAAGCAGCAACAGGAGTAGCCTAGCGCAATGTGACAAATTGAACGATGTTAATAAAATAACGGCTACCCAACAAACAGGAAGGATTGGTCTTACACAGCGACAATTTATGACGAAAAATTCTACTTGTATCTAAGTATTTTAGTTCTAGATACATCCATTTTAACGACAGTTAATATGAGACGAAGGAGCACTACTTTGTTCTTATATACCAGCAAAAGTGAACCACATTCACAGAAATCAAGAAGGTTTTATGATCACAGATCACCACCTTCTTGCTATATATAGTAAGACAGTCATCATTCAGGTTCACTAATCTAACTTTCTTAATTTGAAATGCCTACAAAAAACCGAAACAACAAAGAGGTACTACCTCCGTTCAACAAAACTTGACTTCCATTTGTCTAAATATGAATGTATCTATACACTAAAACATGTCTAGATACATTCATATTTGGACAAATGGAACATGTCTAGATACATTCATATTTGGACAAATGGAAGTCAAGTATTGTTGAACGGAGGGAGTAAATGACAAAGCCAGAAGAGCAAATTGTTTGCCTGTATGTTGATATGGTTGTAATGGAGATGCAACACAGAAAACAAACTGGAAAAAACTACACAAGAAATGATGACCTATTAATAAAAAGGAGAATTTGTGTTACACTTGAAGGCAGAGAAAAAAATTGGCACCAAATACTGCAACGCGGAGCAAAAGAAATTACCAAGCATGGCGACTAAATATAGCATATCTAGCTTTAACACAGTAAGCCATAAGAACTCATAACAAGATGTTGCTTACAACAAGTAAATCTGATAAAATATATCCACCACAAATTACCTGAGTAACAGGTGCCTTCAAAGGAGTAGAAGCACCACTAGACGACGCCTTAGCCTGAAAGATTATACATACCAGATAAGTTACTAGTATCCAGATATAAAAATTACAGCCAAGAGAATGTTCAAAATACTCTTGTGTCACCAACTTTTACTAATGTTGCAAAATTCTCAACAGAAGGAACATTAGAAGCACAGAACATGTAAGTGTGGATCAACATCAACAAAATCACAATCATGAAGTCCAGTATTTATTGCATACTTCTGATTAGTGGGCTAGAAAACTAGGAAAGGTTCGAAATACCCTCACTTATAATTGAACATGCAACTAATGGCAGTTCAGAAGTTTTAACAGAGCAGCATTTCTGTGATTACAGCTCCCTCGTGACAAAACATAGAAAGGGAGGGGTCCTATTTTTAGGCAACTCGATTTGATTATCAAACGAATGGAATAGCTACACAGTGTCACAGTCTAGTAATGTCGAATATATTTCCAAGCAAAACAGGTAAGTTAAAAGATTGCACTCATTAATGACATATTTATGCATTATACTGTAACTAAAACAGGCCAAGTAGTCAAGCTTAGTGCCTCTATAACATGAAAGTATTGCATAATTTCCACTCAAACCATCAAAGGATTCTGGCACAAAATTCTTTAACAGTTTGAATACATACAATTAAATGAAATGGGACTCAGACAGAGCATCAAGTACCTTAGACAGCATTATAACAAGGAAGCTGTTCTCCACAACATTGTTGGACTCCATGGTGGTATCATCCTTGAGGATTTTCCCCTGGTATATGAGCATCTGCTGGTCCGCGGGGTACACATTCTGCCCCTGAGCACTCTCAATGATCCTCTTGACCTCGCCCACCTGCATAAACAGAAGTATAAGCAGGGTGCACGACTGGTGCCAAAGCAAAACATCAAGCATTGCAGCATATCAATGAATCACGTTGAGAGTTTACAACAGTCTTCACACAGAAAACAAAATTGGGCAGACGTCAGCTACAACCAAGCAGTACGTACTCGGCATGGTCAGAGAGGGGGTCGTACTGACTACTCCCTCCGTTCCTAAATATAAGATGTTGTAGCTATTGATCATGTTGTCTAGATACATGCTAATATGAGTGAACATGTGCACTAAAAGTTGTCTAGATACATGTAGACATGTGTGTATATGGAAAAGGGCTAAAACATCTTACATTTAGGAACGGAGGGAGTACAATTCAGCGGGGATCGTACTTCATCAGCATTGCGGCATGAACCACATTGATTACAAGTGTACCAACAAACTGCCCACAGAAACGAAATCCCGCACACGTCGATCACTACCCAGCAGCACTCGAGATGCTCACCCAACCGATGGGAAATGTCACGCAATCAGTGCCGTAACAGATAGACCCCCAGGGCGGGCCGATCCGCGCCAGAGCGGACCCCTACGCACCAGCACAGCGGAGCTCAGCATCAGCCGACTAAACCCTAGATTCAGATTCTCGGAAGCGCGACCGCCGCCGCACGAGCACCTAACCGCGGAGACGCCCGAATCGCACGAGCACGTCCCCGAATCAAGCGAATTGGCACAGAATCGCGCCGAATCCCGCGTGATCGGGGAGAGGCGGGAGGTGGGGGGAGGTAGAGGAGAGGGGATCGTACCGAGGCGTCGGGGGTGGCCTCGATCTCGAAGCTGGTGCCCTTGAGGGTCTTCACGTTGAGCTTCATCTCGCGCTCGCCTCCGCCGCCGCCGTCCCACCGACTGTCAGCGGCTTCACCTCCCTGTCTGATTGACTCTCTCGCTTCGCCTCGAGGGTTTTCGGCTTGACTTCGCGACTGGCGATTTGGGGGGAGGAGGACGAGGCCGCACGGGTGGGGAGCGAGTTTATAGGAGAGAAAATAAAAGAAAATCTGGGGGCCGTGATGGGGAAGATATATCCGGTAGAGGAGCCAGTGCCTAGCTACTGTCCCTGACGCGTGGGGCCGAAGTGGTCCGGGACCGGCTGCCAGTGTGTGCTGGATGAGGAGGCGCGCACTGGTGGGGTGAGGCGGTGCGCGGTTCGGCTGCTCCGTAGGGCTCTGTGGGTGGATATGTGTGAGGGCACGTGGCAGATAGGCATTGGATCGGCGCCCGGGGGTCGCGTGTATCTGGAGCGGTTGGTGACGTGTGGGCGTATGTTGGTTGAGCGTACGGGATCCGGGAGGATATACTCCTGCTTCTTTCCTTCGCAGGAGGGGAACCGGCGGATGCCGAGTAGGAAAAGGTTGTTGGGTTGGAGAACAAGAAAGAAAGTGTTGGTTTTCAGATTGTGGCTCCAATTTCTTTATCAGAAGTAAGTACACATGTCCGAACTTTATTTCCTTCAACCAGGGTTACCCATTTAATAAAGAAATGCGCTACTGTATTGTATTTTTACTTTGTGATGTGGGCAAAGCATGAATTTAAAACATGTCAACATCTCTCTAATACAGCAACGGTCATTTCTCTCATGTATGTAACTCATGTCGTTGTTCCCACGCAAACGTGTCAACGTAACCTACTCGTCGAGCAAGATACGCAAGACGATGTCATCTAGAGAGCCTCCTCAGCACTGTTCGGGAGCCTAAAAAGATTTAGTCCCGGTCGCGTTTGGAGTCGGGACTAGCATTAGTCTCGGTTCCAACGGCTAGGACGCGGCGCGGGCACGGCCATTCTTTAGACCAACCGGGACTATAGGTGTTGCGGCAGGGCAACTAACAACAGACCTTAGCTGTTTTTGGTAGGCTGCAGCCCCAGAGTCTGTCTCAGCAACGAGAACGGGCTAGGAGCCAGCAAGTCAAAGCAATATTCGAGTCTAGCGCTTTGTTCGGTAGGCTGCATGGTGGTTGGTAGGTTTGCACACATGTATGGCAAGTTGTTTGATTTGGCGGCTTCCTCCATGGGCTGTGAGAGAGTCATGCACCCTACACTGAAAACAAGGGCATCTTTCTCCTCACCTTTTCCATGCTCGGCCTGGTCGGATAGAAATGGCCGATTCGGCCGTTCCTAAAAACCTGCATGCGGAGTGCTTTGAGAATCGGTTGGACTGCAACGTGAGCCACACTTTGTTTGGTTTGGTGCAAAGAGTGTAAAAAAGGTGAAAGATTCCCTTATTTTTCAGTGTCCACGCGAGCCAACAAAATTAGGTGCATGCTACCAAACACATCCCTTTAGTCCCGGCTGGTGATACCAACCGGGACTAAATATTTTCTACATATATGTCCTCGTGGTCGATCCACACAATTCATTTCTCTTCTCTGTTTCTTCCTCCAAGCTCGAGTTTTCTCCCCCATTTTCTCCAAGATTTGTTAAAATTTTGCGGTGGAGCAACTATAGAAGTGTTCTAAAAGGTTAGCAACTTCATTCTTTCATCTCTCTTTTCTATTTTAGCTCATTTTATGCTCTAAAAGAACAGTGATTTGTGCATTTTAGTTTAGGAATAAATGTGGGAGTTTATTTGATTTATATGCAATTTGAGATTAAATTAACTTCTTAGTTTGCATATGTGTAGATGTGATATTGTTAATTAGATTGTTTATCTCAATTTTGTTGTTAATGGCATTGTTAGGGTATGTTTGTTTGTTTGAACTTCTACTACTGCTTTTGGGGTCAAAAAGCAACAGCCCAAACAAACAATCAATATTTGACAACCGCTGGCGAGCAGTGGCGGACCCAGAAAAAATTGGAGGGTGGGCACACTCAAAAAAAAATCGCACGGCGAATAAAAGTTGTCAACTAACAATATAAATAGAAAGTCGACTCATTACATTGTAGATCAATACATATGTCTCAAATTGTTCATAATCCCAATACAAAATATCTTGAGATAGGAATCATTTCCCCTGGATCATGTGGAAGGAAATGAGAATCATATTACCTTGCAGATGGTTGTTGGGGTGATGATGGATTAAGTGTCGCATCTTCCAAATCAGCCTCACTCTCATTCTCAGAATCAGATACCATCGGAGGTGCGGGATCAATACACGCCAACAAAAGCCCACTATCTTCAATGTGTTCATCATTTATCACCCTCTTCTTCGCTTCATGTTTCCGAAAAAAGACGCAATACTACTATCCCTCTTCATAATGAATTCTACAATTACAAAAGAAACGTATAAAAAACATACATATAACCAATTGCTTGCTATTTAGAGATAGAGATTATCAATTATAGAAAATACAGAGTAAATTGAGATTATCAATTATAGAAGATACATAGTAAATTGGAGCTCATTTCGGTTCACTTCTAGACAGTACATTGGCATCATGTTCGCATCCGCGCAAATCCATCACATAACATGCATCGCATCAACCATCAGGCATGGAAAGGCCTAGGCACTCTAGAATGTACCTTACGCGAAGACAGGGGCTCGCCGGCTTCAAGCTTGGTGATGCGTCCATTTTGCATCACTATTTTTGTTGGAGGGATGATAACTCGGTAGGCTAACGTCAAGGTGTAACTCGGCCCAAAGGGAGCTGCGCAAGACCCGGCTTAAGGAATAGGAGTTTCTAGAAGGCCCAGGAGCGTAGGCTTCGTAACCCGGATTGTGGGTTTCGATAAGGAAACTTAGGGTTTGTATGCGGTGACCGGGTAGGATTCCGAGTATGCCTTGGATAGGAAGCCAGGGGGCTGGGTATTATATAAACCGGCTCCCAGGGTTAGACTAACACGAGTTTTACTAGTTATTCGAGTATCCCCTGTAACACGAGAGCTGAGATTGTAACCCTAGATCGGAGACTCGGCGACTTGATTGCCAGAGCTACCAGATCGATTGTCAAGCATGATTTCCCCTGAGCAAAACTCTCTCCCAAACGCCAGAGTCGAATTACCCCAAGATAAGTTACCCCTGGTAACGTCTGCCGTGATTATCCCACGACAGTTGGCGCCCACCGTGGGGCCTGCGTCCAAAGGTGTTTACGTTACGGGAGAAGCTCGGGAGAACATGAAGAACCTCGTCATCGGCGAGATCTACACCAACCCCGAAGGAGAGAAGCTGGTGGATGATTTTGGCTGGGGGCTAGAGTCGGATCTGCTGGAGTCCGGATCTGTCGTCACAATCGGCCGGGTCAACGTCTTCATTGGCATGGTACGTACGTCCGGTTCAATCCCTGACAATTTTGGATATGATTCTGTGTCAGGAGGAGCAACCTGTGTTCAGTCAGATGGAGAAGAATCGGTCGGGACGGTAGATCCGATAGAAGAGCCCACCACGAAGAGGGGACAGCCGGAGGAGCCGGCATGGACCCCGCGTGGCCGGGTCATGAGAGAAGATGATACCGAGTCTATCCTGCACCTGCTGGAGGACCGGTACGAGGAGGATAGCTGTGACGAAGAGGAATACGAGTCTTCACCAGGCATCGCGCGCCAGGCCGCGGTCTACACGGCCCCTGCAACCAACCTCAATCAGGGGGACGTGACCACGGCCGCGGTCGGAGCAGCGCGAGCACTGGCTCAGCAACAAAATCCGGTTGATGGAAATCCGGTCATAGCCCGGGTTGACGGAGAGTCGGCTTCAGTCACCAGCAACACCCCGGAAAATGAATTGCAAAGGAATATGTTTGGATTTATGGCGAACAGAACGCCAGGGGCGGGTCCTTCCAACCCACAACACCCGGCCCTGTTCAGTAACAATTTGATCCTGGATCCCACGGTGCTAGCTACGGTGGTAACCCCAGAAAACGCCGCGGCGCGGGCCAGGGATCTGGATGTAGCCCGCCGTGCGTTGGAGCAACAAAGGAGAGATGTGGAAGCGGAGAAGCAAGGGGTGGCCACGCGCCAACGTGAGCTGGAGGCATTGGAGAACCGGCTCCGGGTTGAGTCGACCAGGATGCATCAGAGATACCAGTCGAGATTACCGGCAACGGGTGGAATCCTAAACCCGGCCACGTTATTCATCATACCCCAAGATCAACCAATTCCAGCTGTGAATCAGGAAACTGTACATCAGCCTACGACCGGAGGAGGACAGCCGGCAAACGTACAAACCGGATTACCCACGTTACAGACAGGGGCTGCTGTTGGCAACACAGCACCACCACCACCACCATCACGATTTCGTACGCCACCAGGTCACTTCAACAACCCCATGGATAATGTGTATGCAGCAACGTTGGCATTGGATCGAATCCCCGTAAGAGAGTCACCCCATGCGGAGGAGACCCGGCGGGCGATATATTTATTGCGCACGGCTGTGGCTCAGCAAGTCAATTATCCGGATAATAGGAGTGGAATGCATGGAACGCCGTATGTTAGCCGGCATAACGGAAACACCGGTAATATTCAGACGAGCTCAGCACGGCGGAGGGCAGAGCAGCAGCAAATGCCGCCTCCTCCCTGTAGACCAGCAACACCCGTAGTATCAGCCGCCCAAGCTATCGTGGACAGTTCTCGAGCCAGGCGCGCAGCAGCCGGGTCTGCGGTACGAGGGCCGGTAGTGGCTGCACCCCCCGCCGCACCTGTCGCCGGATCGCATGTTTCCCGGGTAAGGCCAGTACCGGCAATTTTAGCCGGGCCCAAGTGTTTGTCGGACGCCATCAGAGCCGAGCCCTACCCGGATAAGTTCAAGGAACCGGGTAAAGTGGTGAACTATGAGCCGACTATGGATCCAGAAACTTGGTTGAGCAGCTATGAGATGGCCATGTCGATTCGCAACGCATCTGAAAATCTTCAAGCCAAGTTCATGTATTTAATGATGTCAGAGGGAGCAGCAAAGTTATGGTTCAATAATTTACCAGAAAAATCCATCAATTCGTGGAGTGAGCTGAAAGTCGCATTTATCAAGCACTTCCATGGGACGTGCAGGAAGTTATTCACAATCGATGATCTAGAACGATGTGTCCAGAAGAAGGGTGAGTCGGCGCGCAGTTGGGTGCGCCGGGTTATGGAAATACTTCACTCGTCTACAGATATTCAGCCAAAGGATGCGCTACAGGCTATGACTAACATGCAAGTACATACCCCTAGTGCAAAAGTTAACACGCATGAAATCTAGTCGGAATGCTTCGGAGGTTACTATGGGAGAGTTGATGGACGCGTGTAACAAGCACGCCGCTACGGATACGACAGAGGAGGATGTTGATGACAAGAAAGCCAAAGCTAACGCAAGCAACAGTGGAAGACCCGGCAATGGATCTGCGCCGGGTAACAATAGAGGAAATAATGGAAAGAACCAGAATAAGCGCCCGTACGAGGGAAGTTCCGAGTTTGTCGCCAACACGGAGGCCGGATTTGCAAGACCCAGAGCAGAAGGAAATTTCAACGGAGGAAACTTTAATGGAGGAAATTACCGAGGGCCGCCAAGGCCGGCTAACCATATAGAGGCCTTCAGGATGCCCTGTCCGCGCCATATCAGGAACGGCAGGCCGGTCAATCATTCGCTGGAGCAGTGCGTGGATTTACAGAGATGGAAGAACGAGGAAATACAGAAGGCAATGCGAGGTGCAGGCTGGGGAGCAGGACCGGGTCCGGGTGGTAACCCGGGCAACGGCCCACCCCCAGCAGGCAACGCAGGAGGTGGTAATCCGGGTAACAATCAAGGAGGAGCTGGAGGTTTCCAGGCCAACCCCAAGCAATTGGGCCAGTACCACGTTCACACCACAGGAACTTCTAACAAGGATAGAAAGATACTCAAAAAGGCAGTAAACTCGGTTTCTTCGGCTGTCCCGAGATACCTGAGGTGGTCGGATCAAGAGGTGACATGGAGCAGAAGGGATCACCCGGAAAGAATAGAACACCCGGGAGTCTTAGCATTGGTGGTTGCGCCACAGGTTAATGGTTATGAGTTGAAAAAGGTGTTAATGGACGGTGGAAGTAGCATCAATATCCTATATTGGGAAACTTTCCTACGCATGGGCCTCAAGGAGTCTCAGCTACAGAAAAGTTCTACGGTTTTTCACGGGATCGTACTAGGTCACTCGGCGTGCCCCGAGGGAAAGATTACATTAGAGGTCGCTTTTGGAGAATCAAAGGATAATTTCCGAGTGGAGTGGCTCACGTTCGAGGTGGTAAAATTGCGTAGCCCCTATCACGCGTTGTTTGGAAGGCCGGCTTACGCCAAGTTCATGGCCAGGCCGTGTTACGTGTACCTACAGCTAAAAATCCCGGGTCCCAAGCAGACCATCACCATCCATGGGAGCCGGGTTATAGCGGCTGAGTGTGACGAAGGAGACGCGGCAATGGCGGAACAAGCTTGTAGAAAGGAAGAGCTCAAGTAGACCCGGATGACAGAACAACGTTAAAGAGGCCGAATATGGAGGATTAGAGAGCAAAATTCAAGGCGGCACAGGACACAAAGATGGTAGCTTTTGTTGAAGGTGATCCCTCCAAGCAATTTGCTATAGGATCTAACCTAGACAGTAAGCAAGAAGAGGCGCTCGTTGAGTTCATTCGCGGAAATCAAGATGTTTTCGCTTGGACCCCCAGTGATATGCCAGGTATCCCGACTGAGTTAGCTGAGCACAGTTTACAACGTCGATCCTAAGTCTCGGCCTGTGAAACAGGGCCTGAGAAAAATGAATGAGGAGAGAAGAAAAGCTAGGAGAAGAAATTGCCCGGCTATTGGCAGCCGGCTTTATCATGGAGGTATTTCACCCGGATTGGCTGGCAAATCCGGTTCTAGTACTGAAAAAGAGTAATGAGTGGAGGATGTGCATAGATTACACGAGTCTCAACAAGCACTTCCCAAAGGATCCATTTGCCCTTCCAAGGATAGATCAGATCATAGATGCAGTGGCTGGAAGTGACCTATTATGTTTCCTGGACGCATATTCCGGGTATCACCAGATCAATCTCAAGAAGGAAGATTGGGAGAAATCATCGTTTATAACCCCCTTTGGGGCTTTCTGTTACAAAACCATGACTTTTGGGCTAAAGAATGCCGGTGCAACTTACCAGAGATGCATACAGAAGTGCTTTGAGGATCAGATTGGGCGCAACGTTCACGCCTATGTGGACGATGTGGTGGTCAAGACCAGGAAAGCGGAAACATTTATTGATGATCTAAAGGAAACATTCAAGAATTTGAGAAGGTATCAGATGAAACTTAACCCTACAAAGTGCGTGTTTGGAGTCCCAGCAGGAAAATTACTCGGGTTCATTGTTTCTGAGAGAGGAATCGAGACAAACCCGGACAAAATCAAAGCTATCCAGAGTCTGAAAAAGCCGGAAAACCTGAAGCATGTTCAGAAGCTTACAGGGTGCGTAGCAGCGTTGAGACGGTTTATATCCAGACTCAGAGAGAAGGCAATCCCATTATACCGGCTCTTGAGGAAATCCGACAAGTTCGTTCGGGACCAAGAGGCGGATGAGGCGTTCGAGGCACTAAAGAAGCAATTGTCTGAGGCACCAGTCTTAGCAGCTCCGGGTCCTAAGCAGCCCATGTTACTATATATTGCGGCTGGGCCCCGGGCGGTTAGCGCAGTGGTTGTCGTCGAGCGTAAAGAGGATGGAAAAGATCACCCGGTACAGAGGCCGGTTTACTACGTAAGCGAGGTATTATCGGAAGCAAAGCAGCGTTACCCACACTGGCAGAAGTTAGTTTTCGGGGTCTTCATGGCCAGCCGGAAATTGAAACCATATTTTCAGGAACACCCCATAACAGTGGTTAGCTCTATTCCAATGTCGGATATTATCAGAAACTCAGATGCAACAGGCAGAATAGCCAAGTAGGCCATTGAGATGGGAGATTATCATATCAACTACGAGCCCAGGTCAGCAATCAAGTCCCAAGCTTTAGTCGATTTCATCAATGATTGGACTCACACAAGCATGCCAGCAGTGACACCAAGTTCCGAGTCTTGGGTGATGCACTTTGACGGCTCTAAACAGTACGAGGGATCAGGAGCTGGGGTGGTACTTACATCACCCAAAGGAGATAAATTGAGCTACGTGTTGCAAATTCACTTTGATTGCTCCAACAACGTGGCCGAGTATGAGGCATTATTACACGGATTGAGAATAGCCAAGGAGATGAATATCAGGCGGATACGATGCTATGGAGATTCGGATCTTGTGGTGCAGCAGGTCTCAGGAACCTGGGATAGGAAGGATGCAACTATGGCAGCATATCGTAGAGAGGTGGACAGGGTTGCCGGGTGTTTTTCCGGGTATGAGGTGGAGCATATTGACAGGCGAAAGAACGAGGCAGCAGATGCACTCGCAAGACTCGGCTCGCGCAGAGAGCCGGTTCCACCCAATGTTTTCCTGGACGAGTTATGGTGGCCATCTGTTAAAACCGAGTCTGAGGAAGAGGTGGCTAACCAAGACCCGGATTCAGAGCTTGTGGCCACGGTACGTGCCGTTCCTGAGTGGACGGAGCCGTTTTTAGCTTATTTATCACGGGGCGAGTTACCACCATAGGAAGTTTTAGCAAGGAAAATTCTGAGACGAGCAAAGGGCTATTCCATCATCAATGGCGAGTTATATAAAAGGAGTGCAACAAGAGTCTTTTTGTGATGTGTAGCACCAGAAGAAGGCCGGCAGATCCTGAAAGAGATCCATGAAGGCGACCGTGGGCATCATGCATCCACAAGATCCCTTGTGGCCAAAGCATATCGGCACGGTTTCTTTTGGCTCACGGCCTTAGCGGACGCGGAACGCTTGGTGGCAAGTTGCGATGGATGTCAAAGGTACGCTCGCCAAATCCATGTGCCGGCTATGGAGTTGCAAACAATCCCATTAACCTAGCCGTTCGCTGTTTGGGGCATGGACATGGTGGGCCCCTTCCACATGTCACCCTGCAAAAAGACCCATCTCTTGGTGGCTATTGATAAATTTACCAAGTGGGTGGAAGTTATGCCAGTTACCAATTGCGAAGCAATCACAACAGTCAAGTTCTTAAAAAGAATCATCTACAGGTTTGGGTATCCTCACAGCATAATAACAGACAATGGAACCAACATGTCCCTCGGTGAGATGGAGAAATTCTGTGGGAACAATGGAATCCGGCTTGACATAGCTTCAGTAGCCCATCCACAAGCTAATGGACAGGTGGAAAGGGCAAATCAGGAGTTACTTCGTGGACTAAAACCACGGCTGCGAGTCACGTGCGTCCGAGCTGCTGGCGCATGGGTCGAGGAGTTACCATCAGTGGTTTAGGGAATTAACACCACACCTAACAGATCTACTCAGATGACACCGTTTTTCATGGTTTATGGTGCAGAAGCAGTATTGCCGAGTGATATCATTCATGATTCGCCTCGAGTGTCGGCTTACGTCGAGGTGGAGAACGAGAAGACACAGCAGGACGCCGTGGATATGTTAGAAGAACACAGGGAACAAGCTTTGAAGAGATCAGCCATATACCAGCAGGACCTGAGGAGATATCATAGCCGGCGAGTCAAAACCCGGGTCTTCCAGGAAGGAGACCTGGTTCTGCGCCTGGTACAGTCAAAGGAAGGAAAACACAAGCTATCTCCACCATGGGAAGGACCGTTCATCATAAGCCGGAATCTGCACAATGGATCGTATTACTTGGTAGATGCAAGGGAAGAGTCGGCTACTGTCAATGACACCGCTCATACAACTTCATCTATGCAAGAAAGAGAAAGACCATAGAATGTGGCTCAGTTGCGTCCCTACTACACTTAGAATAGGCTAGATTCACAAGTGGAATTACACGATGTAACAGGCACCAGGTTTCAGACGCACTCTTTTCCTATCCAGGGTACCTAGGGGGACTGGAGGGTTTTTAATGAGGCGGCTTGCTGACCTAACTTTTCTCATATCAATAAAGAGATGGTTAAACAATAATATCGTTTCCTTTTGTGTATTTTTTGCCAAGTTTTTTATTTTTCTGTCGTTTTCTTATTTTCCTTCAGGTAAGTGTTATTTGTTCTTAGTGTAGTAGTTTTTCTAGTAAGTTATGTATATCTAGGTATTGGGGGCTGATTGCTTAAATAGCACAGTTGCAAACTCAAAGACCCGGCCAGGATGCCATTAAGTTATAAGGGCCGATTACTTGTAATAAGTACGGCTGCAAGCTTATAACCGAACAATAGAGCCAAATTTTCTTGACTTTTCTTGCTTAAGCTCGATGTGACTCGCAAAAAGTGGCATGCTTTGCTAGCGTATAATTACAATCAGTCATGATGCCTAATGGAACTTGCCTGACCCTGTCTTTATGCAGTTATAGCAGCATTGATCATCCACGCGAAAGCCGGCTTATAGTAAAAGAAGGTCAAAAGGGTCATCCAAACCACAAGTTATGCAGAGTACAAGGCTAACAGCCGGAAACTCAAAATATATTAAGCATAACTTCAAACCTACGTGAGCAACTCTAAGTTTTGGGCCTTAGCAGAAACAAACTTGTTCTTTTGACAAACTCCAATCCCTAGACTCGGAAATTCGGGCCTTGGGGACTTGGGAATTCGAAAAAGTAACAAATTGTCTAGCTATTCAGCTTAAAAACCCAAAAATCCGAGTCTTGGGGACTTAGGAAAAATCCACCTGTCAAAGCCCCCGAGACCCGGAAACCGAGTCTCACAAAAGGAAAAATAGCGAAGGTCGGAAAACCAGCAACGAAAAGTTTAAAGCTAGGAAACATCAAATTCACGCAAAAGGCCAGAAGGGCCACGAAGGCTATTAAGGTTTTTAACGTATTACAAACTGAGGAAATAGTACCGAAAAGTGCACAGGCGCACTATCAAAAGAATAATTGTTTTAGATGCCCATTGGACGAATAAAGTGTTTGAGGCAGTGATAAAAGAAACTTCACTCGGCATCCTTGGCCGAGTCTTGAATGTTGTCCTTGGCAGCCGGGTCTTGGACTTGCTCTTCAGCGGTCTTCTCAGCACCTTTACCTGGATTGGCAGCAGAGTCGGCGCGAGCTGGTGGACGGACAGCCGGCGTAGAGGTGGAAGGTGCAGTGTCGGCCTCATCCCTCCTCTTTGCAGCTTCCTCCCTCTTCTGGGCAGATTCCGCCTTCCACCTCTCCATCATGTCAAAGGGCTTGGGAAGATCTCCTTTGATCGGCTTGTCGTCCGCGTCATAAGGTGTAACAATCCTCTCCAACTCTAGACTGTCGGCGATCTGGCTCGCCGAGTGACGCACCTCAGTTTGAATAGCTTTGAAGTTCTTGGCGGAAAATTTAGAGCCGTCAAGGTTGAACTCAGGAAAACCGGCAACAAGTTTTGCCGGCTCAAGCTTGGGGAAATAAGCCTTGGCCAGCATAAGCCCGCGGGTCACCCCAACTCGGCACGAAGAGCACTTCCAGAGATTGATCCACTCGGGGATAGTGGAGCACGCTTCAAGCAGTGTGTCCAGGCCACAATAGCCCGTAGCCGGCCACTGCACAGCCTCCAGGATCCACTTGGTGCCGGCGGAAAATTGCCGGATAACGGCTTTTAGTGTCTTCAACTTCTCAATGTCATCTTCGTCTGGGAGAGCATCACCCGGACCTGCATTATAAACAGAAAAGGTTAAAGTAACAATACTCGGTTATCGTATGTGAAGCAGTATACTTAGCGAGTTACAGATTTTTACCCAGCAAGGCGCGATAAGTGTTGGCAATTTGAGCCAAGAGCTTCTTCAGCGTATTCTCGGCAGTGCAGCATTTCTTCTTGTACTTTTCAACATCCCTTTCGAGGTTCTGTACTTCAACCTCAAGCCCTGCCCGCAACTTTGACTCGGTCTCGAGGAGCTGATTGGTTTTGGCCAAAATCTCCTCAGAACGAGTCACTTGCGCCTGTGGAGGAGGGAAAATGAAAGGTTAGTCGGATATACGAAAAGGCCGGATATAAAAGGAAGTACCGAGTAAAACTTTGCCTAGTTACACTCGGAACTTGGGGACTAGATGAGTATATAAGTAATGTTGATCAGGATTACCTGGTGCTCAGCAGCCATGGCCTCCAAGATATCTCTTTCAGTCGTCTTCAAAGCAAAGAGCGCATTCATCATCTCGTCGTAGGAAAGTTTGTTGAGATCCAGGCTGGAAGAACCGGGATTCTGGTTACCCGGAGATGGAGTCTTCTCCTTCATGGGGGGTGTCGGATATATACCAAATAGGGGTATAGAAGATGGTAGGCCAAGTGCCGGATTACCAGGGTGGCCTAAGTGGTAGTGGGCTTAGGTCCATTAGGCGGCCCAGTAATCCGACGCGCAGAAGCCGGATTCTAGAAGAACCCGGATCACAGCCCATGTGATCTGGCTTGGAGGAGAAGACGGATTCCTTGCTTTCCAAGTTACAAGTTACCGTAGTTTTCTAGGTTTCCTATTCTGTAAGCCCTAATCCGGCTATTATATAAAGCCGGACGGGAGATAAACAAAACAAGGAACAAACAGAGAAGCTCTACGCCAACTCGCCGAGAAGATCATCCTCGTCGAGTAGCTTAGATCTAAACCCTCACATTGTAACCCTGTTTACGGGCTTTAGTCCCAATTAGTGAGAAGTGCAGGAGTAGGCACGTCGTACTGTCGCGACGTACCAAACCTGGGTAAAATCCTGTGTTCTGTGTTACTACGCTATCCCGTTACCCCACGTCTCTACCGTAGTCTCATGGCACCCCCGTCTATGAAAACTACTACGATGTCTCGACAGTTGGCGCCCACCGTGGGGCAAACGACGTCAGGCGTGAGATTCCGATCTGGGATACTTGGCGGAATCGGAAGATCAATCACTGTCGGAAGCTTGGAATTCGACAACGACGTCGGGCGCTTCCTCGACAACGGATCCTACATACCGGCGCAAAACCACCTGGTAAGTGCCTGCGTGCTACCGATAGGATCTGCTAACATCTTTATCGGGCTAACTGCAGAAGCAATGGGGTTTTGCGGTGGAAGCAAATATATCCCACCCGCCCTATACCCAGTCGAAGATGACTACGATGCCGGATTCTGCTCAGATCGCCGACAAAAAAGTGATACACACTTTATCGGCATGGTGCAATCCGAAATCGCCGAAAACACGGATGACGGAAATCCCGTGCAAGAGGCAGACAACAACGCACCCGTCATAGAGACGGAAGACCAAACACCCGTCACAGAGGCGGAAGATCCGACATCCGTCAACAAGACGATGAACTCGGAAGCAGAATCCGTGCTTGCCGCCATTGAGGCAAGATTGGAGTCGGAAACCGGATCGGATAACTTCGACTCCGAAGACGAAGATGAGGACGCCTTCGTAAGAAAGGTTAAGTCCTTTCAAGAGGATTCCATGAAGTTCTAATGGCGAAACCGGCTGATACACGGACGCCGGCAGCCAGGAAAGCCCTAAAACCCCTCCGCCAGAGGAAGAGAGAGAAGACGGAGAAACTTCTCCGATATTCCCCAGTGTCAAGGAGATGACAGAAGATGAGCCTGTCAAAAAACCTCCCTCTTCCAAGAAAAAGCACCGTGCTGCTAAAAAACTCCAATACAAAATCCGGAAGAAAAAATCAGCTGATCTCGCTGATGAAAACCTGGAAGTTGGAGATGTTAGCGGAACAAAGCCTGCGGAGAAGAAATCCAAAGAAATCACTGCTCCGCCAATGACGGAACAGGAAGAGCAAGAGCTATTGCAAACACCAGTGGGACCAGACGAACCCCCTGAGATGCTGGAAGCCAGGAGACAAGCTTTCCAACGGCAACAGCAACATCTACTCAGATCTCGGCAACATCTCCAACAAACCCATAATGACATCAAGGTCATGAAGGAAGAAATAGAGGAGTCGAGAGAAAGAATAGATCCGCGTTAAAACCTACTAGGTTACCCGGAATCGCAAGACCGGAAGAACTGCCGCCAAAAGAAAGGTTCCATAACCCGTCTTGGCAAAAGCAGGTAAACGGCAAAGATGCCAAGGGCGAACCAATATACAAGACCGCAGCAGAAAACGCGGAAGCAGCGTTCGCGATTCTTAACAACGATCTTATTCCAACGGGGAAAAACTCCAAGGGGTGTATGCTTTCCTAGGAAAAGCATTGCAACAACAACAGCGCGCTCAAGAGCGATCAGGGAGGCTGCATGATAACTCCGCCCTATGCAAGACAGCTACTTGCGCTGCTGGAGCACCTGGACCGGAAGAACCTGGGGATTCAGACAACTCAAAAGATAAAAAAGAGGATCCGAGAAAGGACAAGAAAAACCCCGACAACCGGGATGCAGTGTCTAGGACCGGATCCCATCTCCCGAAAGATGGGTATAAACCCCATGATCGGGAAGACAAACACCGGAAGGACGGCAAAATAATGCCACCTCCGAGAAACCTAGCTGAGAAAGCTGGAAGATACGATATACCTCACAGGCGTGAGAGATCCCGGACACCGCCTAAGGACAAAGAAAGGCACAGGAGTAGAACTCCGCCTAATCCAAAAGGGCGTGAATCACGGAAGAGATAGAAACAATCCCGGAAAAGCGCGTTCGCGCAACAATGGAAGAGAAAGGAGCAGATCACCTTCTGTCCATTCAGCCGGAAGATATTCTGCACACATTGACAGAGCAGAAAAAGATGATCTATACTTTGGTCCTAAATGTTTTACCGACAGGATCCGAAGAATAACACTGCATTCTGGCTTTGCCAAGGTCGGTCCAACGTACCAGAAATACACCGGCAGCACAAACCCGGACACCTGGCTTTCGGATTACTATACAGCCGTCCAGATCAACAACGGGACATACTTGGAAGCTGTCAAGTTTCTTCCCCTAATGCTGCTGGACGGAGCCAGAGATTGGATCAATGGATTACCGTCACGAACAGTCGACAGCTGGGACGATATGGCTAGAGTATTTACTCAGCATTTCCGGGGAACATACAAACGCCCGAATAGCATCAACCAGCTAAACCGTTGCACGCAATTTGAAGATGAACCATACGTGGATTTCATCTCCAGATGGACAGCAATGAAGAATAGTTTCTCTGGAGTAACTGACGTACAAGCAATGCATGCTTTCGTCAATGGCCTAAAACCCGGACTCGTACCGTTCATGGTTGGTTCCAAAAAGCACAAGGATCTCGGATCCATGCTTACAACCGCCAATGAGCATGCCGCAGCCGAGGACATCAGAGCAAGAGGAGGCAATATTGAATCATTGATACTTGCCAAGAAAACCCCTCGTTCTGACAAAAAAGCCACTCCAGAAACAACGACGAAGCCCAAAGAGGTGAACATAGCCTTTGGAGGGAGAAAAGGGAAATAAGTGGAAAGGACGCAACCCCAGATCCAATCAATTACACTCCAGAGGAGTGGGAAAGGATTAAGTCGGAACCTTGCGTTCACCACTCGCAATTTGGGAAACCCACCCATACAAACGCGCAATGCCGGCTGAATAAGCACATGAAAGGCAGTGCAGGGTCCGGAAATAAAGGGAAGGGTTCCAAAAGGAAACCCCCAAACAAAAGCCAGAAGCTGACAAAGAAGACAGTGAATCGGACACTGACGAAAAAATCCAGGAACAACAGCGTAAAGGCGAACCCAAGTTTCCGAGAGTTGATGGAGAAGCAATGCTAACTTTCTTAGCAACCCCATCAGCAAAGGTGGCAAAAAGAACACTTCGAGAAATAAACGCGGTTGTTTCGGCAACCCCGAAATTCTTGAAGTACTCCAACACACCGATAATCTGGGATCAGTCTGATCATCCCGGAAATATCCCTGAACCCGGCACACAAGCTCTTGTTGTAAGCCCTATTGTTCAAAATACTAGGCTAAGAAGAGTGTTGATGGATGGAGGATCCAGCATTAATATAATGTACCTGGATACACTGAAGCATCTGAAGATTTCCGAGTCTCAGCTCAACTACAGCAACATACGCTTCCATGGTATCGTCCCTGGCAGGCAAGCACGATCCCTAGGAGAAATTTCCCTAGATGTCACCTTCGGAGATAAAGATCACTTCCGGCAGGAAAAAGTATCCTTCGAAGTAGTGCCGTTCGAAAGCGTGTATCACGCAATACTCGGACGTCCAGCTTTCACCAAATTCATGGCAAGATCCTGTTATATTTACAACAAGCTGAAGATTCCAGGACCCAAGGGAGGAGTAATCACTATAGCTGGTGATTTTAAGCTGGCAAATGAGTTGGAGAAAGAAAACGCCCTTTGCGCTCAGAGAGTTATAGCAAAGGAAGAACTGAAGGAATTAGCCAAGGAGGTATCACCGTCAGAAATGCCGGCAGGAAAAGAAACTCGGAAGCCAACAGACAGCTTCAAGGCATCCGAGAATACAAGACAGGTAATCCTAGATCCCAAAGATCCGACAAAATTTGTCGTCGTAGGGACTGGGATGACTGACAAATAGGAAGGCGAGCTCATCAAGTTCCTCCGTGAGAAACTGGGATATTTTTGCCTGGTGTCCAGCTGACATGCCAGGTGTACCCAGGGAACTTGCTGAGCACCAACTTAAGGTTATTCCTGGATCAAAACCCGTCAAACAAGGTCTCCGTCGATTTGACGGAAGAAGACGGAAGGCTATTGGCAAGGAAATTATCCGGCTTTTAGCAGCGGATTTCATCAAGGAAGTGATCCATACTGATTGGTCCGCAAATCCGGTATTAGTACCGAAGAAAGACACTACTGCTCTTAGAATGTGTATAGATTACACAGGCTTGAACAAATTGTGTCCGAAAGATAGGTTCGCATTACCGCGAATCGATCAAATAATAGACGCCACAGCAGGCTCTGAGCTTTTGTGCTTTTTGGATGCGTACTCCGGGTACCACCAAATACGCATGAAAAAGGAAGATCAAATTAAGACTTCTTTCATAACCCCATACGGGACATATTATTACGTAACCATGCCGTTTGGCCTGAAGAACGCAGGTGCAACCTACCAGCGTTGCATGCAACGTTGTTTGCATAGTCAGATTGGAAAAAATGTCCATGTTTATGTGGACGATATTGCTGTCGTAACCAAGGAAAAAGATACACTCCTTGAGGATTTGCGAGAAACTTTCGAAAACTTACGCACCTACAAGATGAAGTTGAATCCATCTAAGTGCGTATTCGGGGTTCCCTCAGGAAAACTTCTGGGTTTCATCGTTTCTCACAGAGGAATAGAAGTTAACCCGGAAAAGATCAAGGCAATCTTGAACATCACAAAACCTACCTGCGTCAAAGATGTCCAAAGATTGACGGGTTCCACAGCTGCCGTTAGCAGATTTATTAGTCGGCTGGGGGCTAAAATCCTAACACTATACAAGTTGTTGAAGAAATCCGACAAAGTCAAGTGGATAGCAAAGCTTTGGAATACATAGCAGTTATGTCTCTTCTATACTTAGTTCAATATCTATGTAAACATCTTTTGAGATCATCAAATAAAGTTGTTAGATTTCTGGTATCCATGTTTTTTACAAGTTCATTATGGTAAAAGCATGTTTCCACCTTCTCTATTTCCCAATGATCTTACAAAATACTCAATGTTAACCCGAATTGTGCCTGCGTACTCGGCGTTAAGAAACTGAATGTTTTTTCAGCCTACTAACGGCTAAAGGAAACTTGAATTGCCTGCGTGCCCAAGTTTCGGTCAAAAAATTCCTTGTTTCTCTAAGCATTATCTGATTGCGTATGTGTTGGGTTACTGGAACTAGTTAGTAAAATGCCTTTAGCATGGTCCATGTTTCCGAGTTTAAACTGATTGGTTACGCCCAGTTACTCGGCATGACGATTCATATTGCTATTTGAGCCATTTCAAACTAAGGACAGTTAAAACATATATGCCAGAGAACTTAGAAGATAAAGGAATAGTAACATCCGAAAAAACCTTGCAAAAAATTTCATAACAAAAAATTGCAAAAGGCGGAATTTTTCATTCATACAAATAGAAGCATTACATTGCAGATTACATTGAAAGAACAGTAATGCTCCTATTGTCTATTTTTGCTATCCAGGTCAAAGGTAGCCCTTCAAGCATCTGATTCCTCCTCGATGCTGTCGTCTTCGGGGATTGGAGGGATCTCCTCTTCTGGATAGTTGACGGAAATATTTACCATGGAGGCAATCTGGGTGGCGTGGCCTTTGATTTCATCAAAGATGGTATTTCGCTGAGTGTCCGTGTATCCTTGAGGGACACCGGACGCCACGCGCCAGGATTTAGCACCGGGGTAGTGCATGCGCATAAGGCCGAGTGCCATACGCGCACCACCCCGTGCAGCGGAACGCAGGATAGAATCCCTGGATTCCGCCACCTCCATGATGGCTCCCGGAAGTTTTTCAACCTCCGAGAACCCCAGTCCTTGCGGGAAGAAACTTGTTCACCAGCTGCATTCCAGCAGCACGGATCGAAGTCCACATCTTCCCAAAGGCTTGGATCCCTTCAAGCCGGGTACCATCTGGGATATCTCCTGTTTTTTCCGACAAAACAATCAAAAGTGTTAGGCAAAAAACAGAGAAGAAAAACAAGATATGGAAAAATAAAAAAGGTAACGGAAAATTACCGATAAGCTTGTCGATCTCGGAGATTTCCTCCAGGCGAAGGTTCAGAGAATTTTCTAAATCCTGAATGGTGGATTTATCCTTCTCCGCCTGTTCAGAAGCCTTGGAGTTGGCAACTCCAAGGGCCAAGTTGCTGGCCTCCAGATCCTTTTGAGCCTTCACAAGATGCTTGTGAAGCTCCAAATTCTCCTTTCGGAGATTCTCGGCATTGCCGACATCTTCAGCTATTTGCTTGGCCTTAACCAAAGCAGCTGGAAAGCAAAGAAAATTCCGGGTTTAGCAAATTTCCGGAATAAGTACTTAGACGAAAAATTGAATCGCAAACCTCAGAGGAAAAATGTGTACCTGATGTTTCCGACAAAGCGAGCTGAGACGATGCCAGTTCCGCCTCTCTCTCCTCAAGAATAGAAAGGAGATTTCTAACCTCCTTATTCTTGATGGTGAGTTTGTTGAAAACTTCCATGTTTATGGTTTCGGCGGTTTGCTGCAACACAGCAAGGAAAAGAATGGTTACAAAAAGCATCAAAGCAAAACAGGCATGCAAATTTGTTTAATGCTTGGGGGCTAGAGTTACATACCTGGCTCATTCGGTGCAAACCCGCCAAGTTTTCCTTGAACTCTTTTGCGTATTCCGCAAAAGCAGTTCCGGCCGCGCTTAGGCCATCGTTGATAATCTTGAAGTCCTTGTCAAAGGTGGGAATTTCTTCGTCAAAAGTCCGAGAAAATTTCCCCACCTCTGGAGCCGCCCTTTCCCTCGTGTCCGTGTTCGACACAACGGGCTGGCTGGGCTCTGAGGGCTTGGTGGTGGGGGCTGCAGCTTGCTCTTCCGCCATTGTGGACGGCGTGTCCGGGGCAACGGCGGGAGAAGGTTGACCGCCTCGGCTGGAAGCAACCTTGTGTTTCTTCAGCTTCTTTGGTTTTAAACTGGAGGGAGGCAGGCTAAAAACAAAAAACCCGGAAAAGTCAAAAAACCGAGGATGGATGAAAAGTTCCCATAAAAGAAAAAAGAATCCAGAAGAAAGAACCTGGAAGTGGCGACGGGGATTCCGTCAAGGTCGATAATTTCTTCCGAGGAAGTTATCTTCTTGCGCTTGCGTCCACCTGAAGCGGCGGTGCGCAGCGCGTCCAGCTCGGCCTCGGAAGCCAACTCCGAGTCTGGAAGATCCGCAAACTGCCGGAAAAACCAATCGGAATCAGCAGTTAGGTTATCCGAGAAAGAATACTGAAATTATACCCAAATGACTGAAAAATTACCTTGGGAACAGGGTTGTCGGCCGTGTACATCGGCCGACTCTCTTCATATTGGTCGCGTGATGCGACCAACTGGTTGATGCGCCGTCGAAGCTCCTTTATGGGCCAATCCTTGTTGATTGTCCGCATAGGATCCTTGGCTCCCGTGTATTCGCACAAAAGGCGACCACCGTGGTTTGCTAACGGCTGAATCCGTCTATTCAGCTAGCAAAAGACCGTATCCATACCGGTCAAAGGTGGGGTGGAGGAGGTGAGCTTAGCGATGCGCCGCTTGATCTTTAGTAGATCTGGCGGCAGAACCTGGACGGCTTCCGTTCCCCAGTTGTCTTGGGGAACTGCGGCAGAGTTCACGAAAGGAGGAACCCCGACTGCTTCCTTAGGGAAAGGCACGTCGGGGTGATAAAAGAAGGAACCCGTCCAAAATTTGACGGATTCCGACGTTTTTATCTTGGGGAACCAATCTTCTCGGAATCTCCGAAGAGTGAAAGATATGGTCCCGCAAGTCGGGAGTGCGCCCTCCGAAGAGTTCCGCTTAACCCCGAAGCAGTAAGTCCAGAAATCTAACCTAGGTTCTAGCCCTAAGTAGCCCTCGAACAAAGCCTGGAAGCCGGCCATGTAGAGGATGGAGTTGGGGGGAAGGTTGTGGGGCTGGATGTTGTAGTGAGAAAGGATTTGGAGGAAGAAGGAAGAAGGTGGAAGTCCCATACCTCGAAGAAGGTGGGAACAAAGAAGGACCCTTTCGCCATTTTTTGGCGTTGGCTCGGTCTCGTCTTCTGGAAGCCGCCACTTCTTCTTAAGAACCAGGCCCTCCTTTTCCATGTTTGGAAGGAGAGCCGGAGGAATGCTGCAGGCGATCCAATTGCCTGCAGACTCCGCCTCTTCGTCTGCTCCGGCGGCGGCAGAGGCGGCGGCCTCCGCGGCGGCGAGCTCGTCGCCGAGGAGTTGGATCTTTTCCTCCGCCGTTTCTGAAGCAAACGGCGGGGAGGCTGCGGAGCTCGATCCCGCAACGTCCGCGGTGGCGGAAGAATTCGCTTCACCCGCCGCGGAGGCCGCGGTCTTCTCCGGCTCGCCGCCGGTGTGCTTGGGCGATCCCAGTTGCGGATCTAGGTCGCTGATGATGTCGTTGATGGCGGCGCGGGTCGGCGAGGACTGCGAGGAGGCCATCTCGTGGTGGCGCGTTGCGTTCCGGCGTGCTTAGAGGCTAAGTGCGCTTGGGACGGTGCTTTGCTCTCGAGCTCGTTCGCGTCAATGGCGTGGACAGTGAGGAGTGTGGAAAGTTTTCGTTGAGGACGAGGACGGCTATTTATAGCTAGAAATCCGTCAAGATACGCGCCAACGACTATTTTGACCGTTGGATGTTTGCCGCGTGTCGCTCGCCGGAAAATCCGGGAAATGAAACGACGGGGTAATGATGGTTATCTCCTCGTTTCCCGCGAGAATCTGTCAGAGATATGTTTCTGGGTTTTTCCGAGTAAATCTCAAATGTCGCTTACGTCAGCATGGTTGAGTGCGCTGACGTAGGAAGTTTCTTCTCCGCGAAGGATCGTGAGAGAAAAGCCGGATTTTCAGGATTCCGAGTTTCATGCCACCATCTTTTTCAAAAGAAGAATAAGAAGAATCAAGACTGCTGAATCAATATTTCTCGGACAAAGAATATTTGGCGAACGGCGGAGAATCAGAGTTTTGACCCTTCTTGGGGGCTACTGTCGGATATATACCAAATAGGGGTATAGAAGATGGTAGGCCAAGTGCCGGATTACCAGGGTGGCCTAAGTGGTAGTGGGCTTAGGTCCATTAGGCGGCCCAGTAATCCGACGCGCAGAAGCCGGATTCTAGAAGAACCCGGATCACAGCCCATGTGATCTGGCTTGGAGGAGAAGACGGATTCCTTGCTTTCCAAGTTACAAGTTACCGTAGTTTTCTAGGTTTCCTATTCTGTATGCCCTAATCCGGCTATTATATAAAGCCGGACGGGAGATAAACAAAACAAGGAACAAACAGAGAAGCTCTACGCCAACTCGCCGAGAAGATCATCCTCGTCGAGTAGCTTAGATCTAAACCCTCACATTGTAACCCTGTTTACGGGCTTTAGTCCCAATTAGTGAGAAGTGCAGGAGTAGGCACGCCGTACTGTCGCGACGTACCGAACCTGGGTAAAATCCTGTGTTCTGTGTTACTACGCTATCCCGTTACCCCACGTCTCTACCATAGTCTCATGGCACCCCCGTCTATGAAAACTACTACGATGTCTCGACAGGGGGGGACACCCGGGTCACCTGGGTATTGGGAGTGGGCTCACTCCTTCCTGTGCCCAGGATCACGACATCGTCATCCTCGGGCGTATGCAAGAGGATTGGATACATGGCCTCCTGATCGGCCGGGTCTTTTAGCGGAACTTGTTCTTCTCCAGCGCCGCCTGCCGTGGCCATCACAGTATCAACCGGATCCTCCTTAGCCGGGTCATCAACATCCATGTTGTCCGGGTCACTGGTTGTGACCTTGGCTTTGAGGGAAGTAAAGCAGGCAGTTAGTATATAATGAAGGAAACTTATGGAAAGTATTGGCATATCGAATAGCAAGAAAGCTAGCCTACCCGGTATTCACGAAGAAATCCGCCGGAAGGCCGTTGCTAGACCCGGACGAGGCTGATAAAGATTGAGAAAGTGAGACTCGGAGTTGTCCAGCTAGGGGGTGATTGGGAGAAGGATATTTTCGAGGTGAATTGGAAGGATGGGTTGGGGAAGTACCGGCACGGCGGGCTGGGGACGAAGGGATACCCTGGTTGAGAGGATCCTCACCCGGGGAGTTCCGGGTTACCCTGCGCTTGACTGTAGGGGGCTCCTTCAAGTATGGTGAATCGGACAATTGTTGATTAAGCTCGCACATATTAGCAAATGAATACGGTTTGGAGGACATGGAGGAATATGCAACCTTGAATACGACCCCTCGGGTTTCCTCTTGGCCCCAACCTAAGCTTCCGGTTCTGCCTCACTTTCGTCACTCTGGGTCTCCTCCTGATCTTCCTTATCCTCCTTGTCATCCTTATCCTCCATTCCTGGAGAACATAGTGTACAGTCGGAAAAAGAGAAAGCGCGGGAAAGCAAGTTAGCAGAAATGGGGATAGGTGGAATCCGGATGATACCTTCGTCCGAGTGAGCCGACTCTTCGTCCTCTTCCGAGTTTTCGGAAGGAGGAGGGGTCTCGATCTTCCAGAAAGTGCTGTTTTCATGAGATAAAAAGTGTAATGGTAAAAGTCAGTGATTGCATCAGACAAAGGTATAAGGATAAAGAATTAAGGCCGGATCTTACCGCTGGAGCCGGGTTATCGCGAGTAAACGGCTCCAAGCCGGCTACAGTCCGGATCACGTCCATTTTCTCAGTCAAGAAACTCTTGATTATCTTGTTTGTATCAGCGGCTGGGTAGTTCCTCAGCGAGTAGCGGAGTGAATCCGTAACGTGCCCAGAATACTCGCACATCAGCTTGGGCCGGACGGCGTTTGGTTGGATTCGGAAGTTTACCCAAGTTTTAACCAAGTTGAGCCCAAGAAGGCCTTGGGCCGAAAGAATAGCGAGTTTGGCAAGAAAGGGTTTGATGGACTCCCTATCCGACTCGGAAGCGAAGGAGTTGAGGTTATCGGAAAGATCAAGAAGGCCTTCGGAGAAACCCGGTAAAGTCTTTTCACCGGGTGAGGAAGTGTCCTGACAGTAGAAGTAGGTCTTCTGCCAGTGCTTGACGTGGGAGTTGAGGCTCAGAGTCGGCATCAATGAGTTCTTCCGCCTCTGAATTGATACCCCGCCGCAAGCCAGGAGGGCCCCGTCTCCGCTTTCACGGCACGGTTTGCATTGGAACAGCTCGAGAAATAGCGCGAGATTTGGGGGGATGCACAAGTATGATTCGCACAGAACAATGAAGTGAGTGATGTTCAACATAGAGTTGGGACCTATATCAAACACTCGGAGCTTGTAGTGATCTAGTAAGGCACGAAAGAAAGGGTGACCCGGGGGGGGAAAAACCCCGGATCACGTGCTCTACGAAAATCACTACCTCGTCGAGACCCGGAGTGGGCCGAGTCTCCTCTCCAGGGACGCGCCAGTGGATGTCTTCCCGGGCGGGGAGGGCGCCCGACTCTGTGAGCTCATCCAGCTTTGCTTTGGTCACGGTGGACCTTGCCCAATTGGCGGATATAGATTGAGTCGGCCTCGCTTTCGCCGGCTGTTTCCCCTTGGTCTGCGTGCTGGCTTTGGGGGCCATGTGCGCAGTCTAGAAACAGGGAATAAAAGTGCAGAGTGTAAGTGACTCAAGACCCGGAAATCACGGAC
The DNA here is from genome assembly GCA_028641055.1 of Alopecurus myosuroides. NCBI lineage: Eukaryota > Viridiplantae > Streptophyta > Magnoliopsida > Poales > Poaceae > Alopecurus > Alopecurus myosuroides. The sequence goes on from CM054057.1 coordinate 765,156,933, forward strand.
TATCCGGTTAATCAAAAAACAACTATGAAAAACTTTGACAGATCGGATCTAGACAAAAAAATCTACGGAGAAATTTGTGGCTACAGGTAATAAGGGTGCATTGTGAGGTGTGCTATTGGATCTAGATTGAGTATTGCTTGTGAAAGAATGAAGCATGAGCTATCCAATCGAGGCGGAGCAAGAAAATCATCTAAGAGCAGATCCGAAATTTGATCTAGTTCAAGCAAGATTGGAGATAAGATCGATGGAGCTAGGTTGCTTACCGGCGGGATCTGGAGGAGAGCGCGGCGGCGGCAGATGGCGCAGTCACGGTGGCCCTTTGGATCTTCCGGAGATTGGTTCGAGGGCGCGGCGGCGGCGGTCAACGGCGGCGCGGGGCGAGCCGATGCGGAGCGCAGGCGACGGCGATACGCTTCCGGTTGTGTGCCCGTAGACGCCGTGGCGGCGTGGCCTCGAGCTCGAGCGAAGGAGCGCCGAGGGAGATTGGAGAAGAAGGAGATGGGGGAAATGGAGTGTAGAGCTCAGGGTCCCCCCGGGGACACTTATTTATAGGCGCGGGTGGAGAGCCCTAGGCCTGAGGAGCGAGAGCCAAAATTTCGGGAGGAGAGATACCCGCCCGGACTTTTTGGGATAAGCTTTAAGTGCTTGTGCGTGATATACGGAAAAGATCAGAGCAAATCGTCTCCGTGATATCCGGATCAACTAATGAACAAAGTGAGCCGGATCTTCTGTGTTTTCCTCAGAGTGTTGACCCGGGAAAATGACGTTAGACTCGGAGAAAGCCGGGTTACTATATGGACCACCTGTGGAGTTAGGCCTAGCTGTTTATCAAAGCAACCTATCCCGGTCTTTTATGAACTTGTATGTTTATTATTTTTGCAGGGAATAGCATGCGCTTCAAGGAGGATCCCGCGAAGCCCAAGCTATTCTGGGGACTACTGATGGAGGGATGATAACCCGGTAGGCTAACGTCAAGGTGTAACTCGGCCCAAAGGGAGCTGCGCAAGACCCGGCTTAAGGAATAGGAGTTTCTAGAAGGCCCAGGAGCGTAGGCTTCGTAACCCGGATTGTGGGTTTCGATAAGGAAACTTAGGGTTTGTATGCGGTGACCGGGTAGGATTCCGAGTATGCCTTGGATAGGAAGCCAGGGGGCTGGGTATTATATAAACCGGCTCCCAGGGTTAGACTAACACGAGTTTTACTAGTTATTCGAGTATCCCCTGTAACACGAGAGCTGAGATTGTAACCCTAGATCGGAGACTCGGCGACTTGATTGGCAGAGCTACCAGATCGACTGTCAAGCATGATTTCCCCTGAGCAAAACCCTCTCCCAAACGCCAGAGTCGAATTACCCCAAGATAAGTTACCCCTGGTAACGTCTGCCGTGATTATCCCACGACAATTTCATATCTTAATTTTCTGTTATTCATCGATATATTTAATATTATGATGAATTACTTATATTATTTCATCTTATTTTGCATGTTTTATAATTATTGGAGAATAATCACCGGGACCAGAAATTTGATGGAAAAAGGACCATCGAGATACCCTATTTCTGAAGATCAGAAGAAGAAGGGGGGCATCGGAGGAGTCTTAGAAGTCCAGAAGAGGGAGCCAGCCACGAGGAGGGCCAGAGGGGACCACCAGGGGCCCAAACCATCAGGTGGCGCCCCCTGGCCGCGCCGCAAGGTGGTGTGAACACCCTGGCCCACCATTGGCTGCCTCCTTTCACGTACTTGACCCCAGGGAACCCTAAGCCACAGAGAACCGTCGAGAAAATATTCCGCCGCCTCCTCGGGGCGGAAAACAACAGAGAGAGAAAAACTCTCCGGCGCGGAGAAATCTGTCGGGGAAATTCCTCCCCGGAGAAGGGAAATCATCGCCATCGTCAGCGTCATCGCTCCGGGCATCATCAAGATCATCATCGTCATCGTCCTCATCACCAGAACCATCATCCTCACCGTCCATCTTCATCCCGTTGTAACAATTAGGGTTCTATATTGTTGTTTTCCACTAGATCTCTTTCCCGGTGTGGATTACTTGTTAGTAGTTGATGCTTACGAGATTTATCGGTGTTTGCACTTTATGACCAGATTGTTATTCATCATTATATCACCTCCGATCATGATCCATATGATGTCTTGTGAGTAGTTCGTTTAGTTCTTGAGGACATGGGAGAAGTCAAGATGTTAGTAGTGGAATTATGTTGAAGTAATATCTAATGGTTTGATATTTAAGTTATGGTGTTATTCTTCTAGTGGTGTCATGTGAACATCGACTATATGACACTTCACCTTTATGGGTCTAGAGGGATGCATCGTGTGTTTGGCTACTAATTGTGGTGTCGAGACATCGTAGTAGTTTTCATAGACGGGGGTGCCATGAGACTACGGTAGAGACGTGGGGTAACGGGATAGCGTAGTAACACAGAACACGGGATTTTACCCAGGTTCGGTACGTCGCGACACTACGGCGTACCTACTCCTGCACTTCTCACTAATTGGGACTAAAGCCCGTATAACAGGGTTACAATGTGAGGGAATAGATCTAGCTACTCGGCGAGGATGAGCTTCTCGGCGAGTTGCGTAGAGCTTGAACTTGTGTCTAACTTGTGCCTAACTTGTGCTTATCTATCTCCCGTCCGGCTTTATATAATAGCCGGATTAGGGCTTACAGAATAGGAAACCTAGAAGACTACGTTTAACTTGTAACTTGGAAAGCAAGGAATCCGTCTTCTCCTCCAAGCCAGATCACGTGGGTCGTGATCCGGGTTCTTCTAGAATCCGGCTTCTGCGCGTCGGACTACTGGGCCGCCCAATGGACCTAAGCCCATTACCATGTAGGCCACCCTGGTAGTCCGGCTCTTTGTCTACCATCTTCTATACCACTATTCAGTATATATCCGACAGTAGCCCCCAGGAAGGATCAAAACTCTGATTCCCGTCTTTCGTCAAATACATTTTGTCCGGGAAATCTTGATTCAGCAGTCTTGATTCTTTCTACTTTCCTTTGAAGGAGATGGTAACATAAAACTCGGAACCATGAAAATCCGGCTTTTCTTCTCGCGATCCTTCGCGGAAAAGGAACTTCTAACGTCAGCGCTTTAATCATGCTGATGCAGGCGACGCTTGGTTTCACGCGGGAAACCCTGCAACGTATCTCTGACAGATTCTCACGGGAAACGAGGAGATAGCCATCATTCCCCTGTCGTTATATTTCCCGTAGTTTCCGGCGAGCGACACGCGTCGAGCATCCAACGGTCGAAAGAGCCGTTGGCACGTATCTAAACGGATTTCTGGCTATAAATAGCCATCATCGTCCTCCGAAACTTTCCTCACTCCTCACTGCCTACGCCATTGCTGCGCACGCGAGCTCGAGAGCAAGTCCTTGTCCCAGGCGCACTTAGCATCCAAACGCACCGAAACGCGCCACCAAAAGATGGCCTCCTCGCCGTCGTCACCGGCCCGCGCCGCCATCGACGAGCTCGTCAGTGATCTGGATCCGCAGCCGGGATCCCAGAAGCATGCCGGCGGCGAGCCGGAGAGGACTACGGCTTCCGCGGCGGGCGGAGAAAACACTTCCGCCGCCGCGGACATTGCGGGATCGAGCTCCGCAGCACCCCCTCCGTTCATCCCAACGACGGCGAGGGTCAAGATCCATTCCCGTGGCGATGAGCGCTTTGCCACCGGAGCCAACAACGGAACAGAAATTGTCGGCAATTGGAGTCCGAGTAATACTTCTCTCGTCCTTCTTCGTCGGATGTCAAAGGAGGGATCCATAGTTAAGGGCAAATGGCGAATCTCGAAAGATGAACTCGAGCCCAAGCCAGAAGTCGGAGAACGCGTCATCCTTACCTCTCATGTTGCGAGAGGTATGGGTTTTCCCCCTTCCGCCTTTTTTCTAGACGTCCTTAACTTTTATGGCGTTCAACCACACAATATTTCTCCGAATTCTATCCTACTTAGCAGTTTCCAAGCCCTTTTCGAAGGATATCTCGGGATAACACCTGACCTAAATTTCTGGCAATATTGCTTTGAGGTAAAGCATAACATCACAAATGGCGTTTCGCCCATTTGCGGAACCGTATCTTTCATCCTCAGAAAATTTAGGGAGGAATGGTATCCAAAAATAGAAATGCCGGAACCTAACCAATCTTGGCTAGGTTCTTTCTTTTATCATCAGGACATTCCATTCCCAGGCAGGGCAACCGGGGTTCCTCCCTTTGTTAATTCTGCCGCTACTCCTCGCGAGAGTTGGACAGCCGCAGTAGGGGAAAATTTGCCAGAAAACCTGATGAAGATAAAGCGGCGCATCGCCAAGCTCTCTTCCTCTCAACCTTCTTTGGTTGGGAAGGATACCGTTATGTGCTGGTTTGGACGCCGTATCCAACCTCTCTCTTTTCGTTCTCGACTTCTTTGCGAATACCAAGGACCAGAAGATAGCATGAGAGGAACAGATAAGGCCTTTACCAGAAAGGATTTTATAGGACGACTTCACGAACTGGTCGCCGTCAGTAGTCAGATTGAGGAAAGTCTGGCGATTTATCACGTGGAAAATCTGGTCCCTAAGGAACTCGGATATATTCGTCCGGAGGCAAAGAAATTCTTTGTTCCTGCGCCTCTGATTCGCCCTTGGCCACAAAATGGATTAGTTATTCGCAATGATATCGCATTTTCGCCTCGTCAGGTTATACACGATGGCCTTCATCACGTTGGAATTCTCTTCGCGGAATATGCCAAAGAATTCAACGAGGTCTTGATCGATTTGCGAGAAATGAGCCAGGTAATACTTCTAGCCCCCAAGCATTAAGTTGAAATATGAATTCTTCTTAATGTTTCTTCATATGCCTGTTCAAACTTAAGCATCTGGCTTTCATTTCCATGTTTTAGCATTCCGCAGACGCCATAAAATTGGAAGTTTTTAAGAAGCTTAGTCTCAAGAGCAGAGAAGTAAAAACCCTTCAATCTGTTATTGAGTCTAAAAGCAACGAACTAGCGTCATCTCAGCGGCAACTATCAAAAGCCACCGGTATTTTATTTTGTACCATTTGTTTTCTCTGGAGAATTATTCGGAATTGTTTTGTAAACTCAAATTAATCTGCCTCAGCTGCTTTAAACAAAGCCAACAAATTAGCAGAAAACGCTGTCCATGTTTCTCAGCTTCGTGAGGAAAACTCAAAACCTCCGAAAGGAACTTCTGAAAGCTCAAGAAGACCTAGAAGCCAGTAATCTGGCCCTTGGGATTGCTCAATCCAAGGCCTCTTTACAGGCAGCAGAAGACAAATCTGTTATCAATGATTTGGAAAGTATGCTACTCCGCGCATGAAGAAAGCGACGAAATTGACAAGGTTCTTGGTAAGTTAACTTCTTTTTACCAATGTCTTCATGTCTTATTTCTTGTATCTTTCCATGTAACCTTTACTTTTTTCGAAAAAGCAGGAAATTTTCCAGGAATTTCTCGGACTGAAAAGATCCGGGCCTTTGGGGAAGTGTGGAATTCAATCAGGAATGCAGGAATGCAGCTGATTAATAAATTCCTTCCACAAGTACTGTATGCTTTTCGGAAGTCTACCGACTTCCGGGTGCCATCACAGAAGTAGCAGAATCGAAAGAATCCATCCTTCGTTCTGCCGCACGAGGTGGTGCACGCATGGCACTTGGCCTTATGCGTCTACATTACCCTAATGCCAGATCTTGGCGCGTAGCATCCGGTATCCCTCAAGGATATACAGAAGCGCAACGAAATGCGATTTTTGATGAAGTTAAAGGGCACGCTTCCAAGATTGCCTCTATGGTCAACATTTCCATTACTTATCCGGAAGAAGAAGTGCCCGCAGCCCCCGAGAATGATAGCAGTGATGAAGACTCGGATGCTTGAGGGAATACACTCGACCCGAATGATGGATGTGTATAAGAGCATGTTTACAATGTAATTCATATTGTAATGCTTGTCGAGACATCGTAGTAGTTTTCATAGACTGGGGTGCCATGAGACTACGGTAGAGACGTGGGGTAACGGGATAGCGTAGTAACACAGAACACGGGATTTACCCAGGTTCGGTACGTCGCGACAGTACGGCGTACCTACTCCTGCACTTCTCACTATGTGGGACTAAAGCCCGTATAATAAGGTTACAATGTAAGGGAATAGATCCAGCTACTCGTCGAGGATGAACTTCCCGGCGAGTTGCGTAAGGCTTGAGCTTGGACCTAGAACCTTGGAACTGAAGGAACTTATTAAATCTAACTCCCGTCCGGCTTTATATAATAGCCGGATTAGGGCTTACAGAACCAGAAACCTAGAAGACTACGTTTAACTTGTAACTTGGAAAGTAAGGAATCCGTCTTCTCCTCCAAGCCAGATCACGCGGGCCGTGATCCGGGTTCTTCTAGAATCCGGCTTCTACGCGTCGGACTACTGGGCCGCCCAATGGACCTAAGCCCATTACCTTGCAGGCCACCCTGGTAGTCCAGTTCTTTTGTCTACCATCTTCTATACCCCTATTTGGTATATATCCGACAGTAGCCCCCAGGAAGGATCAAAACTATGAAACTCCGGCTTTCGTCAAATACATTTTGTCCGGGAAACTTGATTCAGCAGTCTTGATTCTTTCTTCTTCCCTTTTGAAGGAGATGGTAACATAAAACTCGGAACTATGAAAATCCGGCTTTTCTTTTCGCGATCCTTCGCGGAAAAGGAACACGTGACATCAGCGCTTTAATCATGCTGACGCAAGCGCCGCTTGGTTTCACGCGGGAAACCCTGCAACGTATCTCTGACAGATTTTCACGAGAAACGAGGAGATAGCCATCATTCCTCTGTCGTTCCGTTTCCCGGATTTTCCGGCGAGCGACACGCGTCGAACATCCAACGGTCAAAAGAGCCGTTAGCGCGTATCTAGAGGTTTTTTAGGCTATAAATAGCCGTCTTCGTCCTCCTCATCAACCTTCTTCACTCCCTCACTGCCTTCACCATTGGTGCGAACGTGAGCTCGAGAGCGAGAACGATTCCCTGCCCCGACGAGCCCTTCCCACGCGGAGCGCACCAACACACCGAGAAAGATGGCATCTCCGCAATCATCACCAGTTCGCGCTTCCGTCGACGAGCTCTTGAGCGATCTAGATCCCCAACTTGGGTCGCCCAAGCACGCCGGCGGCGAGCTGGAAAAGGCTACGGCGTCCGCAGCGGGCGGAGGAAACGTCTCCGCCACCACAGATGCTGCGGGACCAAACACCACATCGACCCGCCGTTCCTCCCGAAACGGCGGAGGAAAAGGTAGAGCTCCTCGACGAGCAGCTTGCCGCCGCGAAGGCCGCCACCACCGCCGCCGCCGGAGGAGATGAAGAAGAGGAAACTGCAGGCAACTGGATTGCCTGCAGTATTCCCCCGGCTCTTCTTCCCAACTTGGAGAAGGAAGGCCTGGTTTGAAAAAGAAATGGCGGCTGGAAGAGGAGACCGAACCCGCGCCGCAAGAGGGCGAAAGGGTGCTTCTCGCCTCCCACCTTCTACGAGGTATGGGGCTTCCCCCTTTTTTTCCTCCAAGTTCTAGCTCACTACAACATCCAACCTCATAATCTCCCTCCCAATTCCATTCTGTATATGGCCGGCTTTCAGGCCTTATTCGAGGGTTACCTAGGAATAGAGCCTAGGTTAGATTTTTGGTTGTACTGCTTTGGGGTTAAGCGTAACTCTTCGGAGGGCGCACTCCCAAATTGCGGAACCATTTCCTTTACTCTTCGGAGATTCCGAGAGGATTGGTTCCCCAAAATAAAACCTCGGAATCCGTCAAATTCTGGACGGGTTCCTTCTTTTATCACCCCGACGTGCCTTTTCCTAAAAAAGCCGTCGGGGTTCCACCTTTTGTGAACTCCGCCGCTGTTCCCCAGGATAACTGGGTTACAGAGGCTGTCCAGGTTCTGCCTCCAGATCTACTAAGGATCAAGAGGCGCATCGCCAAACTCACTTCCTCCAAACCTCCTTTGACCGGTATGGACACGGTCTTTTGCTGGCTGAATAGGCGGATTCAGCCATTAGCAAACCACGGAGGCCGTCTCCTGTGTGAATACACAGGAGCCAAAGATCCAATGCGGACAACCGACAAGGATTGGCCCGCAAAGGAGCTCAGGCGGCGCATCAATCAGTTGGTCGCTTCGCGCGATCAATACACGGAGAGTCGGCCAATGTACACGGCCGACAACCCCGCTCCTAAGGTAATTTTCCCGTTATTTGGGTATAATCTTACTTCCTGGATAATCTACCTTTCGAATCTGATTGGTTTTTTCCAACAGCTTGTGGATCTTCCAGACTCGGAGTTAGCCTCCGAGGCCGAGCTGGATGCGCTGCGTACCGCCCTACTGGTGGGCGCAAACGCAAGAAGATAATTTCTTCGGATGAAATTATCGACCTTGACGGAATCCCCGTCGCCACGTCCAGGTTATTTTCTTCTGGGTTTTTTCATTTATGGGATCTTTTCGTCCATCTTCGGTGTTTTAACCTTTTCCGGGTTTTTGGTTTTTAGCTTGCCCCCCTCCACCTTGAAGCCGAGAAAGTTGAAGAATCTCAGAGCTTCTTCCAACCGAGGCAGCCAACCATCTCCGCCGTCGCCCCGGACACACCGCAGACAATGGCGGAAGAACCTACTGCCGCCACCACCACCAAGCCCCCAGAGCCCAGCCAGCCCGTTGTGTCCGAGTCGGACACGGGAAAGGGCGGCTCCAGAGGTGGGGAAATCTTCTCGGACTTTCGACGAGGAAATCCCCACCTTTGAGGATTTTAAGGCTATAAACGACGGCTTGAACGCGGCCGAAAATCACTTCGCGGAATACGCGAAAGAATTCCGGGAAAACTTAGCAGGTTTGCAACGCATAAGCCAGGTATGTAACTCTAGCCCAAGCATTAAACAAAATGCATGCTTTTTGCTTTGATGTTTTATTACCATACTTTCCTTGCTGTGTTTCAGCAAACCTCCGAGGCCATAAACCTTGAAGTTTTCAGGAAGCTCACTATCAAGAATAAAGAAGTTAGAAGTCTTCTTTCTATTCTTGAGGAGAGAGAGGCGGAGCTGGAATCGTCTCAGCTCGCTTTGACGGAAACGAAAGGTAGGCTTTTCGTTTTGAAATTTCCGATTTAAGACTTTGTCTAAGTTTTCCCGAGGAAATTGATCAACTCGGATTTTCCCTTGCTTTTCAGCTGCTTTAGCTGAAGCTAAACAAGCAGCGGAAGATTCCGGCAACGCCGAGATTCTCCGCAATGAGAACATTGAGCTTCACAAGAATCTTGTGAAGGCTCAACAAGACCTGGAAGCCAGCAATCTGGCCCTTGGAGTGGCTAACTCCAAGGCTTCCGAGCAGGCGGAGAAAGACAAATCCACCATCCAGGATTTGACTGAAGCTCTGAACCTTCGCCTGGAGGAAGTTTCCGAGATCGATAAACTCATCGGTAAATTTTTTACCCTTGTCTTCATCTTTCATGTTTTGCTTTCTCTGTTTGTCTCCTTAACCCTTTTGTATGCTTTATCGGATCAAACAGGAGACACCCCAGATGGCACTCGGGCTGCAGGCATCCGAGCTTTCGGGGAGACATGGAACTTGATGAAGGCTGCTGCAACGCAGCTAGTAGGCAAGTTTCTTCCCGAAAAATCTGGGGAATGCTCGGAGGTTGAAAACTTCCGGGTATCATGGAGGTGGCGGAGTCCAAGGAGTCTGTTCTCCGCTCCGCTGCACGGGGTGGTGCGCGTATGGCCTTAGGCCTTATGCGCATGCACTACCCTAGTGCCAAATCCTGGCGTGTGGCCACCGGTGTCCCTCAGGGATACACGGATGCGCAACGATCCACCATCTTTGGTGAAGTGAAGGGCCACGCCACCCAGATTGCCGCCATGGTAAATGTCGGCGTCCACTATCCAGAAGAAGAAGCTCCTCCAATTCCCGATGAAGAAAGCAGCGAGGAGGAGTCGGATTCTTAAAGGGTTACCTGGAACCTGGATAGAAAATTTAGACAATAGGAGCATTACTGTTCTTTCATTTGTAATCCAAAATGTAATGCTTCTTAAGTATTAATGAAAATTCCGTCTTTTGCAGTTTAAACTATGAAATTACTTTGCAAGTTGTTTGAATTTTATCACTCCTTTATCTTCTAAGTTCTCTGGTGTGTGTGCTTTAACTGTCCTTAGTGTTTGAAATGGCTCAATAGCATTATGAATCGTTATGCCGAGTAACTGGGGACGAACCAAGCAGTTTTGAAACTCGAAAACATGAATCATGCTAAAGGCATTTTACTAACTAGTTCCAGTAACCCAGCATACGCACGATCAGATAAGACTTAGAGAAACAAGGAAAGTTTTAAGTGAAACTTGGGCACGCAGGCAATTCAAGTTTCCTTTAGCCGTTAAAAGGCTGAAAAATCAGTTATGTAACGCCGAGTACGCAAGCACAATTCGGGTTAACATTGAGAAATTTGTAAGATCATTGGGAATAGAGGCGGAAACACTTTGCACTTATAAGAAAAATAGATGACAGCATTCCGACAACTTTATTTCATGATCTCAAAAGATGTTTACATAGATTTGAACTAAGTACAGAAGGGGACATAACTTGCTAGGTGTTCCCGAGCTTCCGCGATCCACTTGACCTTGTCGAAACTTTTCAGCAGCTTGAAGCATGGTAGGTTTTTAGCCCCCAGCCAACTAAGAAATTTTATGGCTGTGGCGGAACTCGGCAATTCTGGGACCTTTTCACACGTAAGTTCCGAGATGTTCGAGACTGCCTTGATCTCTTCCGGGTTAACTTCTATTCCTCTGCGAGAAACGATGAAACCCCGAAGTTTTCCTGAGGGAACCCCGAATACGCACTTAGATGGATTCAACTTCATCTTGTAAGTGCGCAAGTTTTCGAAAGTTTCTCGCAAATCCTCAAGGAGTGTATCTTTTTCCTTGGTTACGACAGCAAATGTCCACGTAAACATGGGTTTTTTCCAATCTGACTATGCAAACAGCGTTGCATGCAATGCTGGTAGGTTGCACCTGCGTTCTTCAGGCCAAAGGCATGGTTACGTAGTAATACGTCCCGTACGGGGTTATAAAAGAAGTCTTGATTTGATCTTCCTTTTTCATGCGTATTTGGTGGTACCCGGGTATGCATCCAAAAAGCATAAAAGCTCAGAGCCTGCAGTGGCGTCTATTATTTGATCGATTCGCGGCAGCGCAAACCTATCTTTCGGACATAACTTGTTCAATCCTGTGTAATCTATACACATTCTGAGGGCAGTTGTGTCTTTCTTCGGTACTAATACCGGATTTGCGGACCAGTCAGTATGGATTACCTCCTTGATGAAATCCGCTGCTAAAAGCCGGATAATTTCCTTGCCAATAGCCTTCCGTCTTCTTCCGTCAAATCGACGGAGACCTTGTTTGACGGGTTTTGATCCGGGAATAACCTTGAGTTGGTGCTCAGCAAGTTCCCTGGGTACGCCTGGCATGTCAGCTGGACACCAAGCAAAAATGTCCCAGTTCTCACGGAGGAACTTGATGAGCTCGCCTTCCTATTTGTCGGTCATCCCAGTCCCTACAACGACGAATTTTGTCGGATCTTTGGGATCTAGGATTACCTGTCTTGTATTCTCGGATGCCTTGAAGCTATCTGTTGGCTTCCGAGTTCTTTCCTGCCGGCATTTCTTTCGGCGATACCTCCTTGGCTAACTCCTTCAGTTCTTCCTGAGCTATAACTCTTTGAGCGCAAAGGGCGTTTTGCTTTTCCAACTCATTTGCCAGCTTGAAATCACCGGCAATGGTGATTACTCTCCTTTGGGTCCTGGCATCTTCAGCTTGTTGTAGATGTAGCAAGATCTTGCCATAAACTTGGCGAAAGCCGGACTTCCGAGTATTGCGTGATACACGCTCTCGAACGGCACAACTTCGAAGGATACTTTTTCCTGCCGGAAGTGATCTTTATCTCCGAAGGTGACATCTAGGGAGATTTCTCCAGGGATCGTGCTTGCCTGCCAGGAACGATGCCATGGAAGCGTATATTGCTGTAGTTGAGCTGGGACTCGGATATCTTCAAGTGCTTCAGTGTATCCAGGTACATTATATTGATGCTGGATCCTCCGTCCATCAGCACTCTTCTTAGCCTAGTGTTTTGAACAATAGGGCTTACAACAAGAGCTTGTGTGCCGGGTTCAGGGATATTTCCGGGATGATCAGACTGATCCCAGATTATCGGTGTGTTGGAATACTTCAAGAATTTTGGGGTTGCAGGAACAACCGCGTTTATTTCTCGAAGTGTCCTTTTGGCCACCTTTGCTGACGGGGTTGCTAGGAAAGTTAGCATTGCTTCTCCGTCAACTCTCGGAAATTTAGGTTCGCCTTTTCGCTGTTGTTCCTGGATTTTATCATCAGTGTCCGATTCACTGTCTTCTTTTTCAGCTTCTGGCTTTTGTTTGGCAGGCTCTTGGAACCCTTCCCTTTATTTCCGGATCCTGCATTGCCTTCATGCTTGTTTAGCCGGCATTGCGCGTTCGTGTGGGTTGGTTTCCCAAACTGAGAGTGGTGGACGCAGGGTTCCGATTTAATTCTCTCCCATTCTTCGGGAGTGTAATTGATTGGATCCGGACTGCGGCCTTTCCACTTGTTCCCTTTTTCTCCTCCAAAGGCTAAGTTAACCTCCTTGGGCTTTGTTGTTGACTCCGGAGTTCCTTTTATCAGAACGAGGTGTTTTCTTGGCCAGTATCAGTGACTCAATATTGCCTCCTCTTGCTCTGATATCGTCTTCGGCTGCAGCATGCTCATTAGCGGTTGTAAGCATAGATCCGAGATCTTTGTGCTTTTTAGAGCCAACCATGAACGGTACAAGTCCGGGTTTTAGGCCATTGACGAAAGCATGCATTGCTTGTACGTCAGTTACTCCAGAGCAACTATTCTTCATTGCAGTCCATCTGGAGATGAAATCCACGTATGGTTCGTCTTCAAATTGGGTGCAACGATTCAGCTGGTTGATGCTATTTGGGCGTTTGTATGTTCCTCGAAAATGCTGAGTAAATACCCTCGCCATATCATCCCAACTGTCGACATTCTTGATGGTAAACCATTAATCCAATCTCTGGCTCCGTCTAGCAACATTAGGGGAAGAAACTTGACAGCTTCCAGGTCTGTCCCGTTGTTGATCTGGACGGCTGTGTAATAATCTGAAAGCCAGGTATCCGGGTTTGTACTGCCGGTTATTTTTGGTAGGTTGGACCAACTTTGGCAAAGCCAGAATGCAGGGTTATCCTTCGGATCCTGTCAGTAAAACACTTAGGACCAAAGTATAGATCATCCTTTTCTGCTCTGTCAATATGTGCAGAATATCTCCCGGCTGAATGGACAGAAGGGGATCTGCTCCTTTCTTTTCCATTGTTACGCGGACGCGTTTTTCCGAGGTTATCTCTATCTCTTCCGTTGTCACGCCCTCTGGGATTAGGTGGAGTCCTGCTCCTGTACCTTTCCTTATCTTTGGGCGGTGTCCGAGATCTTTCACGCCTGTGAGGTGTATCGTATCTTCCAGCTTTTCAGCTGGGTTTCTCGGAGGTGGCATTATTTTGCCGTCATTCCGGTGTTTGTCTTCCCGATCGTGTGGTTTATCCATCTTTCGGGGATGAGGTCCGGTTCTAGACGCTGCGTCCCGGTTGTCGGGGTTTTTCTTGTCTTTTCTCGGATCCTCTTTTTTATCCGAATCTCCGGGTTCTTCCGGTCCAGGTGCTCCAGCGCAAGTAACAGTTTTGCAGAGGGCGGAATTATCATGCAGCCTCCCTGATCGCTCTTGTCCTCGCTGTTGCTGCTGTAATGCTTTCCTAGGAAAGCATACACCCCTTGGAGTTTTTCCCCGTTGGAGTACAGATCATTGTTCAGGATGGCGAACGCTGCTTCCGCGTTTTCAGCTGCGGTTTTGTATATTGGTTCGCCCTTGGCATCTTTGCCGTTTAACTGCTTTTGCCAAGATGGGTTATAGAACCTTTCTTTCGGCGGCAGTTCTTCCGGTTTTGCAATTCCGGTAACCTTGTAGGTTTTAAGGCAGATCTGTGCTTCTCTCGTACTCCTCAATTTCTTCCTTCATAATTTTGATGTCATTATGGGTTTGTTGGAGGTGTTGCCGAGATCTAAGCAGTTGTTGCTGTTGCCGTTGGAAAGCTTGTCTCCTGGCTTCCAGCATCTCAGGGGGTTCATTGGGTCCCACTGGAGTTTGTAATGTTCTTGCTCTTCCAGTTCTGTCATTGGCGGAGCAGTGATTTCCTTAGATTTCTTTTCCGTAGGCTTTGTGCCACTAATATCTCCAACTTCCAGGTTTTCATCAGCGAGATCAGCTGACTTTTTCTTCCGGAGTTTGTACTGGAGTTTTTTAGAAGCACGGTGCTTTTTCTTGGAAGAGGGAGGTTTTTTGACAGGTTCATCCTCTGTCATCTCCTTGACATTAGGAAATATCGGAGAAGTTCTCCGTCTTCCCTCTCCTGCTGGCGGAGGGGTTTTAGGGCTTTCCTGGCTATCGGCACCCGTTGTATCCGCTGGTTTGCCATTAGCACTTCATGGAACCCCTCTTGAAAGGATTTAACTTTTCTTACGAAGGCATCATCATCTTCGTCTTCGGAGAAGTTATCCGATCCGGTTTCCGACTCCAATCTCGCCTCAATGGCGGCAAGCACGGACTCTGTTTCCGAGTTCATCGTCTGGTTGACGGATGTCGGATCTTCCGTCTCTGTGACGGGTATTGTTTCTTCCGTCTCTGTGACGGGTGTATCGTTGTCTGCCTCTTGCACGGGATTTCCGTCGTCCGTGTTTTCGGCGATCTCGGATTGCACCATGCCAATAAAGTGCGTATCACTGTTTTGTCGGCGATCTGAGCAAAATCCGGCATCATAGTCGTCTTCGACTGGGTATAGGGCGGGTGGGAGATAATTGCTTTCACCGCAAAACCCATTGCTTCCGCGGTTAATCCGATAAAGATATTAGCAGATCCAATCGGTAAAAGGCACTTACCAGATGGTTTTGCGCCGGGATGTAGGATCCATTGTCGAGGAAGCGCCCGACGTCGTCGTTGAATTCCAAGCTTCCGACAGTGATCGATCTTCCGATTCCGCCTAATATCCCAGATCGGAACTTCACGCCTGACGTCGTTTGCCCCACGGTGGGCGCCAACTGTCGAGACATCGTAGTAGTTTTCATAGACTGGGGTGCCATGAGACTACGGTAGAGACGTGGGGTAACGGGATAGCGTAGTAACACAGAACACGGGATTTACCCAGGTTCGGTACGTCGCGACAGTACGGCGTACCTACTCCTGCACTTCTCACTATGTGGGACTAAAGCCCGTATAATAAGGTTACAATGTAAGGGAATATATCCAGCTACTCGTCGAGGATGAACTTCCCGGCGAGTTGCGTAAGGCTTGAGCTTGGACCTAGAACCTTGGAACTGAAGGAACTTATTAAATCTAACTCCCGTCCGGCTTTATATAATAGCCGGATTAGGGCTTACAGAACCAGAAACCTAGAAGACTACGTTTAACTTGTAACTTGGAAAGTAAGGAATCCGTCTTCTCCTCCAAGCCAGATCACGCGGGCCGTGATCCGGGTTCTTCTAGAATCCGGCTTCTACGCGTCGGACTACTGGGCCGCCCAATGGACCTAAGCCCATTACCTTGCAGGCCACCCTGGTAGTCCAGTTCTTTTGTCTACCATCTTCTATACCCCTATTTGGTATATATCCGACAATGCTTCTATGTCATTTGTCGAAACAAGAACTCCGCCTTTTGCAATTTCAAGTTTCTTGCAAAGTTTTTCCGGGTTTGACTGTTCCTTTATCTTCTAAGTAATCTGGCAAACTGTGTTAACTGCTCTAGTGTTTAAAAATGGCTCAACTAGCAATATGTATCGTCATGTCGAGTAACTGGGGACGAACCAAACAGTTTTAAAACTCAGAAACATGGATCATGCTAGAAGCATTTTTACTGACTAGTTTCAGTAACCCAACACATACACAATCAGATAAAATTTAGAGAAAACAAGGAACTGCTCTGAAACTTGGGCACGCAGGCACAATCCGAGTTTCCTTTAACCTTTAACAGGCCGAATCATTCAGCTTTTAAACACCGAGCACGCAGGCACAATTCGGGTTAACATTGAGTATTTGTAAGATCATTGGGAAATAGATGAGGCGGAAATATTTTGTACTTATAATGAAATATGAATGACAACATTCCGACAACTTTATTTCATGGTCTCAGAGATGTTTACATAGAAATTGAACTAAGTATAGAAGGGACGTAATTGCTGGATACTCCAAGGCCTCTTTGTCTCTCCTAGTTCATCATCTATTTTTCTCTTTCTTTTGCGATTCGGTTTCTCGGGATCATCCTCCGTATCTCGAATGTCGACAAGGTAGTATGATCCATTCTTCATGGCTTTACTGATGACAAATGGTCCTTCCCATACTGGGGCCAATTTGTGCTTCCTTTGCTGCACCAATCTCAGCACTAAGTCACCTTCTTTAAAAGAACGATGCCTGATTTTCCGACTATGATAACGTCGTAAACCTTGCTGGGTAGATGGCAGATCTTTGAAGCAGTTCTCGTTCCTCTAAGAGATCGACGGCATCCTGTCGTGCTTCTTCGGCATCTGAGTCGTCAAAATTCTGCACTCTTGGGCTATCATGGATCATGTCCGTTGGAAGAATAGCTTCCGCACCATAAACTAGGAAAACGGGGTTTGCTCAGTTGACCTATTTGGCGTCGTTCGAATACTCCATAACACGAAGGTAGCTCTTCTACCCACGCTCCAGCTGCTCTATGGAGAGGAGATTCGAGTCTTGGGCGTATTCCTTGCAGGATTGAACTGTTCATTCTTTCAACCTGTCCATTAGATTGCGGGTGTGCCACAGATGCAAGATCTAAGCGGATTCCCGTTTGTTGGCAGTATTTTGCCAACTCCCCAATGGAGAAATTTGTCCTGTTATCAGTTATTATGCTATGTGGGACGCCATACCTCATTACTAAATCAATAATGAAATTTCTGGCAGTTGCACATCCAGCTTTTTGATGGGTTTAGCCTCCACCCATTTTGTATACTTATCCACCGCTACGAGTAGATGTGTAAGTCCACCTCTTGCAGTTTTGAACGGTTCCATCATATCTAGCCCCAGACCGCAAACGGCCATGTGATAGGGATAGTTTTAAGTGCTTGGGCCGGCAAATTGGTCTGCTTGGCGTAATATTGACATCCTTCGCATGTATTCACTATGCGTTCGGCGTCTGACTTGGCTGTTAGCCAGAAAACCCCGCCGGAATGCTTTTTTGACTATGCTTTTTGATTGAGCATGATGTCCGCAATCGCCGGCGTGGATTTCTTCCAGTATTTCTCTTCCTTCTTCTGGTGAAATACACCGCTGAAAAATTCCGGAAGTACTGCGTTTATACAAGTGGTCGTTGATCACCACGTATCCTTTGCACCGCTGTATTTGCCTTTGCAAGACTTCGTCTGCTCCTTCCGGGTACTTCTGATTGACTAAGAAGTTTAAGTATGGAATTGTCCAATCCGGTTTAACGAGCATGACCTCGATTGTTTCAGATGCGAGAGGGTAATCAACGTCTCCACCTTTTATGGATGGTTCATACAAGTGCTGGACGAATACCCCTGGTGGTAAAGTTTTTACTCTCTCTGATCCCATGCGGGCTAACGCATCCGCATTCCAGTTTTCCTCTCTTTTTATGTGAAGGACTTCGAACCCGAAGAAACAAATGGCAAACTCATCCACTGTCCTCCGATATTCGGCCATTATAGGGCTTTTCGCGTCCCAGGTTTGGTTGAGCTGATGCTGTACCAAATCCGAGTCTCCATAGCATAAGATGCGTTTTACCCCTATTTCTTTTGCAATATGCAAGCCATGAAGCAGAGCTTCGTATTCTGCCACGTTGTTACTGGCGTTGAAGTGTATTTGTAATACGTACTCCATTGTGTCTCCCTTGGGAGATTTTAGGACTACGCCAGCCCCAGCTCCTTCCTTCATCTTGGATCCGTCAAAGTGCATGATCCAGTACTCGGATTCTGGCATCGGTGTATTTTCCATTGCTTCTGTCCAGTCGGCGACGAAATCTGCCAAAACTTGGGATTTTATTGCCGTCCTTGGCTGGTACTTAATGTCGAAGGCTGCCAGCTCGATGCCCCATTTAGCTACTCGGCCGGTTGCCTCCGCATTGTTTATAATATCCCCTAGTGGTGCTTTACATACCCTGTTATGGAATGCCCTTGGAAGTAATGGCGCAGTTTTCTGGATGCAAAAAATACGCCATATGCCAGTTTCTGGTAGTGCGGATACCTTTGTTTGGATTCGGAAAAAACTTCGCTTATGTAATATACCGGATGTTGATCTGGTATGCTTTGTTCTTCTTTTGTCCGCTCCACAACGATTACCGCACTAATAACCCGACTTGTAGCCGTAAGGTATAATAACATGGGTTCTTCGTCTTTTGGAGATGCCAAGATGGGAGCGTTCATCAAGGTTTCCTTCAACTGGGCCAGCGCTGCATCAGCTCTTCTGTCCATTCGAACTTGTCGGATTTCTTCAGCAGCTTGTAGAGTGGTAAGGCTTTATCCCCCAGCCGACTGATAAATCTGCTGACGGCTGCAGCGGAACCCGTCAATCTTTGGACATCTTTTACACATGTAGGTTTTGAGATGTTCAAGATTGCCTTGATCTTTTCCGGGTTAACTTCTATTCCTCTGTGGGAAACAATGAAACCCAGAAGTTTTCCTGAGGGAACCCCGAATACGCACTTAGATGGATTCAACATCTTGTAAGTGCGCAAGTTTTCGAAAGTTTCTCGCAGATCCTCAAGGAGTGTATCTTTTTCCTTGGTTACGACGGCAATATCGTCCACGTAAACATGAACGTTTCTGCCAATTTGACTATGCAAACAGCGTTGCATGCAACGCTGGTAGGTTGCACCTGCGTTCTTCAGGCCAAAAGGCATGGTTATGTAATAGTACGTCCCATACGGGGTTATAAAAGAAGTCTTGATTTGATCTTCCTTTTTCATGCGTATTTGGTGGTACCCGGAGTATGC
Source organism: Alopecurus myosuroides (assembly GCA_028641055.1). Classification (NCBI taxonomy): domain Eukaryota; kingdom Viridiplantae; phylum Streptophyta; class Magnoliopsida; order Poales; family Poaceae; genus Alopecurus; species Alopecurus myosuroides. The sequence goes on from CM054057.1 coordinate 765,176,021, forward strand.
ATCCAAAAAGCATAAAAGCTCGGAGCCTGCAGTGGCATCTATTATTTGATCGATTCGCGGCAATGCGAACCTGTCTTTCGGACACAACTTGTTCAATCCTGTGTAATCTATACACATTCTAAGAGCAGTGGTGTCTTTCTTCGGCACTAATACCGGATTTGCGGACCAATCAGTATGGATTACTTCCTTGATGAAATCCGCTGCTAAAAGCCGGATAATTTCCTTGCCAATAGCCTTCCGTTTTCTTCCGTCAAATCGACGGAGACCTTGTTTGACGGGTTTTGATCCGGGAATAACCTTGAGTTGGTGCTCAGCAAGTTCCCTGGGTACGCCTGGCATGTCAGCTGGACACCAGGCAAAATATCCCAGTTCTCACGGAGGAACTTGATGAGCTCGCCTTCCTATTTGTCAGTCATCCCAGTACCTACGACGACGAATTTTGTCGGATCTTTGGGATCTAGGATTACCTGTCTTGTATTCTCGGACGCCTTGAAGCTATCTGTTGGCTTCCGAGTTTCTTTTCCTGCCGGCATTTCTTTCGGCGATACCTCCTTGGCTAATTCCTTCAGTTCCTCCTTCGCTATAACTCTCTGAGCGCAAAGGGCGTTTTCTTTTTCCAACTCGTTTGCCAGCTTGAAATCACCGGCAATGGTGATTACTCCTCCTTTGGGACCTGGCATCTTCAGCTTGTTGTAGATATAGCAAGATCTTGCCATAAATTTGGCGAAAGCCGGACGTCCGAGTATTGCGTGATCCACGCTTTCGAACGGCACTACTTCGAAGGATACTTTTTCCTGCCGGAAGTGATCTTTATCTCCGAAGGTGATATCTAGGGAAATTTCTCCTAGGGATCGTGCTTGCCTGCCAGGAACAATGCCATGGAAGCGTATATTGCTGTAGTTGAGCTGGGACTCGGAGATCTTCAAGTGCTTCAGTGTATCCAGATACATTATATTGATGCTGGATCCTCCATCCATCAGCACTCTTCTTAGCCTAGTGTTTTGAACAATAGGGCTTACAACAAGAGCTTGTGTGCCGGGTTCAGGGATATTTCCGGGATGATCAGACTGATCCCAGATTATCGGTGTGTTGGAGTACTTCAAGAATTTCGGGGTCGCAGGAACAACTGCGTTTATCTCCCGAAGTGTTCTTTTGGCCACCTTTGCTGACGGGGTTGCTAAGAAGGTTAGCATTGCTTCTCCGTCAACTCTCGGAAATTTGGGTTCGCCTTTTCGCTGTTGTTCCTGGATTTTGTCATCAGTGTCCGATTCACTGTCTTCTTTTTCAGCTTCTGGCTTTTGTTTGGCAGGTTTCCTTTTGGAACCCTTCCCCTTATTTCCGGATCCTGCATTGCCCTTCATATGCTTGTTTAGCCGGCATTGCGCGTTTGTGTGGGTTGGTTTCCCAAATTGCGAGTGGTGGATGCAGGGTTCCGACTTAATTCTCTCCCATTCTTCGGGAGTGTAATTTATTGGGTCTGGACTGCGGCCTTTCCACTTATTCACCTTTTCTCCTCCAAAGGCTATGTTGACCTCCTTGGGCTTTGTCGTTGACTCTAGAGTTCCTTTTTTGTCAGAACGAGGGGTTTTCTTGGCGAGTATTAGTGACTCAATATTGACTCCAGAGCAACTATTCTTCATTGCAGTCCATCTGGAGATGAAATCCACGTATGGTTCGTCCTCAAATTGGGTGCAACGGTTCAGCTGGTTGATGCTATTTGGGCGTTTGTATGTTCCCCGAAAATGCTGAGTGAATACTCTCGCCATATCATCCCAACTGTCGACAGTTCTTGATGGTAAACCATTGATCCAATCTCTGGCTCCGTCTAGCAACATTAGGGGAAGAAACTTGACAGCTTCCATGTCTGTCCCATTGTTGATTTGGACGGCTGTATAATAATCTGAGAGCCAGGTATCCGGGTTTGTACTGCCGGTATACTTTTGGTAGGTTGGACCAACTTTGGCGAAGCCAGAATGCAGGGTTATCCTTCGGATCCTGTCAGTAAAACACTTAGGACCAAAGTATAGATCATCCTTTTCTGCTCTATCAATGTGTGTAGAATATCTTCCGGCTGAATGGACAGAAGGGGATCTACTCCTCTCTTTTCCATTGTTGCGCGGATGCGCTTTTTCGGGGTTGTTTCTATCTCTTCCGTTGTCACGCCCCTTGGGATTAGGTGGAGTCCTGCTCCTGTACCTTTCCTTATCCTTAGGCGGTGTCCGAGATCTTTCACGTCTGTGAGGTATATCATATCTTCCGGCTTTTTCAGCTGGGTTTCTCGGAGGTGGCATTATTTTGCCGTCATTCCGGTGTTTGTCTTCCCGATCGTGTGGTTTATATCCATCTTTCGGGAGATGAGGTCCGATTCTAGACGTTGCGTACCGATTGTCTGGGTTTTTCCTGTCTTTTCTCGGATCCTCTTTTTTATCCGAATCTCCGGGTTCTTCCGGTCCAGGTGCTCCAGCAGCGCAAGTAGCTGTTTTGCAGAGAGCGGAATTATCATGCAGCCTCCCTGATCGTTCTTGGCCTCGCTGCTGCTGCTGTAATGCTTTTCCTAAGAAAGCATACACCCCTTGGAGTTTTTCCCCGTTGGAGTACATATCATTGTTTAGGATGGCGAACGCTGCTTCCGCGTTTTCCGCTGCGGTTTTGTATATTGGTTCGCCCTTGGCATCCTTGCCGTTTAACTGCTTTTGCCAAGATGGGTTATAGAACCTTTCTTTTGGTGGCAGTTCTTCCGGTTTTGCGATTCCGGGTAACCTAGTAGGTTTTAACGCGGATCTATGCTTTCTCTCGTACTCCTCTATTTCTTCCTTCATGACTTTGATGTCATTATGGGTTTGTTGGAGATGTTGCCGAGATCTAAGCAGATGTTGCTGTTGCCGTTGGAAAGCTTGTCTCCTGGCTTCCAGCATCTCAGGGGGTTCATCTGGTCCCACTGGTGTTTGTAATAGCTCTTGCTCTTCTGTTCCGTCATTCCCTTCGCCAGTGATTTCCTTAGATTTCTTTTTCCGCTGGCTTTGTGATAATATCTCCTACCTCCAGGTTTTCATCAGCGAGATCGGCTGATTTTTTCTTCCGGAGTTTGTATTGGAGTTTTTTAGAAGCACGGTGCTTTTTCTTGGAAGAGGGAGGTTTTTTGACAGGCTCATCTTCTGTCATCTCCTTAACATTGGGGAATATCGGAGAAGTTTCTCCGTCTTCTCTCTCTTCCACCGGCGGAGGGGTTTTAGGGCTTTCCTGGCTGTCGGCACCCGTTGTATCAGCTGGTTTTGCCATTAGCACTTCATGGAATCCCTCTTGGAAGGACTTAACCTTTCTTACGAAGGCATCCTCGTCTTCGTCTTCGGAGTCAAAGTTATCCGATCGGTTTCCGACTCCAACCTCGCCTCAATGGCGGCAAGCACGGACTCTGCTTCCGAGTTCATCGTCTGGTTGACGGATGTCGGATCTTCCGTGTCTGTGACGGGTATTTGTTCTTCCGTCTCTACGACGGGTAGGTTGTTATGCCTCTTGCACGGGATTTCCGTCATCCGTGTTTTCAGCGATTTCGGATTGCACCATGCCGATAAAGTGTGTGTCACTTTTTTGTCGGCGATCTGAGCAGAATCCGGCATCATAGTCGTCTTCGACTGGGTATAGGGCGGGTGGGATAAATTTGCTTCCACCGCAAAACCCCATTGCTTCTGCAGTTAGTCCGATAAAGATGTTAGCAGATCCAATCGGTAACACGCAGGCACTTACCAGGTGGTTTTGCGCCGGTATGAAGGATCCGTTGTCGAGGAAGCGCCCGACGTCGTCGTCGAATTCCAAGCTTCCGACAGTGATCGATCTTCCAATTCCGCCGAGTATCCCAGATCGGAACTTCACGCCTGACGTCGTTTGCCCCACGGTGGGCGCCAACTGTCGAGACATCGTAGTAGTTTTCATAGACGGGGGTGCCATGAGACTACGGTAGAGACGTGGGGTAACGGGATAGCGTAGTAACACAGAACACGGGATTTTACCCAGGTTCGGTACGTCGCGACAGTACGGCGTACCTACTCCTGCACTTCTCACTAATTGGGACTAAAGCCCGTATAACAGGGTTACAATGTGAGGGAATAGATCTAGCTACTCGGCGAGGATGAGCTTCTCGGCGAGTTGCGTAGAGCTTGAACTTGTGTCTAACTTGTGTCTAACTTGTGCCTAACTTGTGCTTATATAATAGCCGGATTAGGGCTTACAGAATAGGAAACCTAGAAGACTACGTTTAACTTGTAACTTGGAAAGCAAGGAATCCGTCTTCTCCTCCAAGCCAGATCACGTGGGTCGTGATCCGGGTTCTTCTAGAATCCGGCTTCTGCGCGTCGGACTACTGGGCCGCCCAATGGACCTAAGCCCATTACCATGTAGGCCACCCTGGTAGTCCGGCTCTTTGTCTACCATCTTCTATACCACTATTCAGTATATATCCGACATGTGGGGTTGCCGGAGTGACAAAAACCTAAACCCTCGTTGGCAAACCGATGCACGAGGGAGTGTATGATCCCAGAGTTTAAGGATGTGGTTATATTTATCTTAATTACTTAGTTGCGGATGATTGCAGGGGGTATAATCAAAAGTATGTATTAGTCCTAGTTGGGAGGTGCATTAGCATAGGTTCACACACACAACACCTATCAACACAATAAATATTAATCAACTGTATGAAACGAAAGCGATTGACGAAGTTCCCATGTGTCCTCGAGAACGTTTGGTAATCATAAGTAGACCAACCGGCTTGTCCTTTGCTCTAAAAAGGATTGGGCCACTCGCTGCAATTATATTTACTATCTTTTATTTAATCGCACTTTATTTATCTGCTAAATAAAAAACCACCAAAAATCAGTCTGCTAGTGTTTATAGGGAATCCTCTATCCAGACTGCTTGTCAACACCTTCTGCTCCTCGTTGGGTTCGGCACTCTTAATTATCGAAAGTACTACGATACACCCCTATACTTGTGGGGAATCAAGACTATTTTCTGGCGCCGTTGCCATGGAGTGAAGCGCTATTGGTAAGTGGAATTGGTAAGAGAAACTTTTACTGTGAGTGTTGTTTTTATTTCTGTCTACTGCTTTATTTTATTATGGAGAATCCATTTGGTTCTCTTTTTAAGAGTACTGCTACTACTGCTAATGTAGTAGATGACCCGATATCTTCTCAATTAGATCCTTTTAAAATACCTATGAAATTTTCTGAACGTGTTATGAATAACTGCTATTTTGGAGATGGAACTGTCCATCCCGGTGATCATTTACTCTTTATACATGAATTATACGAGTTATTCAGGTGTGCAGGTATTATAATGGACCAAGATAAGAGGAAATTATTCTCTTTATCACTAAAGGGTAGAGCTGCGGAATGGTTTAAAATGCTGAAGAATGGTCAATCTATTGGATGGGAGAAAATTGTACCTCTCTTTTATTCTAAATTTTATCCTCCCAGTGTGATTCATAAAGATCAGAATCAAGTATATAATTTATGGCCTCATGATGGAGAGAGTATTTCCCAAGCTTGCGGGAGATTGAAGTTATTAATGCTCAAATGTCCCATTCATGAGCTCCCCAATAATATTGTTATCAATAATTTTTATGCAAGGCTTTCTCTTCATGATAAGGATTTATTGGATGCTTCTTGTTCTGGATCATTCACACGTATGAAGGAAGAAGCCAAATGGGATCTTCTTGACTGTATTCAAGAAAACACTGAAGGATGGCAGAATGACAAAGGTAGAAAGTCAGGTATAAATTACGATTATGAATGGATTAAAGCTTTTATGGGAACCGACGATTTCTATAATGTTAGTGATGTTTGTGTTCTTGACTCTCAAATCTTTGCAAATTTTTTAAAGGCCTTTGCCTCCTATCTTGATTTCCCAAAAAAGGAGTTGAACAAGTACCTTGCACCTTATAAAGATATTGTTCCTGCTAGAAATATATAAGTGCATTTCGTTAATCCTGTTGTGCCTGAACCTTATATTGAGAAAATGCCTTTCCCTGACAAGGTAAAGGAACATTCTATCATAGCTAGTGTGGTTAACAAAAGTATAAAGAAACCTATAGAACCTGATGAACAAATAACTGTTGAACCTATCGTGGCTATAGTAAAATATCTTGTCTCTGAAAATGTAGAGGATGGACACATTGTCTTCTGTGAAGATGCTTCTAATATTGTTTCACATCCTAGTAGATCTAAGAAACTATTGTTCATGTGCTTTCTGTTAGGATAGGTGCTCATTGCTACTATGGTTTGTGTGATATTGGTGCAAGTTCTAGTGCTATTCCTTATGAGCTTTATAAAGAAATCATGCATGAAATTGGTCCTTGTGAACTTGAAGATGTTGATGTGGTTATTCAACTTGCTAATAGAGAAACTATCTTTCCGATTCGTATTGTTAGAGATGTGGAAGTTTTATGTGGTAAAACTAAATATCCTTTGATTTTCTAGTACTAGGTACAGCTACTAGTAAAACTTGTCCTATCATTTTTGATAGACCTTTCTTGAACACTTGTGGTGTTGTTATAGATTGTAAGAAGGAGAAGATATTGACTAAATTTGATGGAAAATCTTATGAGTTTATTTTTTTCAAATTTGCTAGAGCTCCTTATGAATCTGAATTGCCTATTGAGGATTTTAGAGTTGAACGGATTGCCTCTATTGCTCTTGCTCCTAACAATGCTTTGCAGCAATACATGGAGGACTACGAAAGTGAGGTTTTTATGGAAGAAAGAAATGAGATTGACGATATTCTTCTTCGTCAACCAGTGATACTGAAACATAATTTACCTGTGGAAGGCTTGGGTACCACATTACCACCCAAGGAGGATCCTGTTTTTGATTAAAAACCTTTGCATGATGATCTTAAATATGCTTATATTGATGATAAGAAGACATATCATGTTATTATTGGTTCTAAATTTCAGGTAAAGAAGAGGAAAGATTATTCCAAATATTAAAGAAACACCGTGGATCTATTGGATATACTCTTGATGAATTGAAGGGGATTTATCCCACTATATGTCAGCATGTTATTAATATAGAACCTGATGCAAAGCCAGTAGTTGAACGTCAACGCCGTTTAATTCCTAAGATGAAGGAAGTGGTAAGAAATGAGGTATGAAAACTCCTTGATGCTGGTATTATTTTTCATATTGGTGATAGTAGATGGGTAAGCCTTGTGCATTGTGTCCTAAGAAAGGAGGAATGACTGTTGTGCCTAATGGAAATAATGAGCTTATTCCTCAAAGAGTAGTAGTTGGTTATAGAATGTGCATTGATTTTAGGAAAGTTAACAAGATTACTAAGAAAGATCATTATCATTTACCTTTTATTGGTCAAATGTTAGAGAGGTTGTCTAAGAAAACTCATTTTTGCTTTCTTGATGGTTATTTTGGGTTTTCTCAAATTGCTATTAGGGCACAAGATCAAGAGAAAACAACTTTTACTTGTCCTTATGGAACTTATGCTTATAGACGTATGCCTTTTGGTTTGTGCAATGCTCCTGCTAAGTTTCAAAGATGCATGTCTGCTATTTTTCATGGTTTTGTGAAGAAATTGTGGAAGTATTCATGGACGATTTCTCCGTCTATGGAACTTCTTTTAATTATTGTTTGCACAATATTGATAAAGTTTTGTAGAGGTGTGAGGAAACTAATCTTGTTCTTAATTGGGAGAAATGCCACTTTATGGTTAATGAAGGGATTGTTCTTAGACATAAAATTTCCGATAGAGGTATTGAAGTTGACAGAGCTAAAGTGGAAGCAATAGAGAAAATGCCCTATCCCAGGGATGTAAAAGGTATTCGTAGTGTTCTTGGTCATGCTGATTTTTATAGGATCTTTATTAAAGATTTCTCTAAAATATCAAAGCCTCTTACTAATCTTATTCAAAAAGATGTACCTTTTGTTTTTTATGATGATTGCAAGGAATCTTCTGAAAATTTAAAGAAGGCTTTAACTACTGCTCCTATTGTTCAACCACCTGACTGTAATTTGCTTGTTGAAATTATGTATGATGCTATTTATTTTGCTGTAGGTGATGTTCTTGGACAACGAGTAGATAAGAAATTGAATGTTATTCGTTATGCTAGTAAGACTCTTGATGATGCTCAAAATAATTATGCTACTACTGAAAAAAAGTTCCTAGCTGTAGTTTTTGCTTGTGATAAGTTTAGACCTTATATTATTGATTCAAAAGTTACTATCCACACTGATCATGCTGCTATTAGAGACCTTATGGAAAAGAAAGATTCTAAGCCTAGGCTTATTAGATGGGTGCTGCTTTTACAAGAGTTTGATTTGCATATTGTGGATAGGAAGGGTGCTGAAAATCATGTTGCTGATAACTTGTCTAGATTGGAAAACATTGCTTATGATGATATTCCTGTTAATGAAAGTTTTCCAAATGAACAGCTGGCTGCAATAAAAGTAAACTCCCAAGATAGTCACTGGTATGAAGATTATGCTAACTTTATTGTTTCGAAGTATTTGCCTCCAACAATTACAACTCAACAAACAAGGAAATTATTTTATGATTTGAGGCATTATTTTTGGGATGACCCACACTTATATAAAGAAGGAGTGGATGGTATTGTGCGAACATGTGTTCCAGAACATGAACAACGAGATATATTGAGAAACTGCCATGGTAGTGCTTATGGAGGACATCTGGCTGGAGATAGAACCGCACAGAAGGTTCTACAATCATGTTTCTATTGGCCTACTTATGTCTACGCACGCTTCTATTCTTGTAATAAGTGTTGGGCCTCCAAGTGCATAGGTTTGTAGAAAAGCAGCAAGTTTCCCTTAAGTGGATTACCTAAGGTTTATCGAACTCAGGGAGGTAGAGGTCAAAGGTATCCCTCTCAAGCAACCCTGCAATTACGATACAAGAAGTATCTTGTGTCCCCAACACACCTAATACAATTGTCAGTTGTATAGGTGCACTAGTTCGGCGAAGAGAGAGTGAAATACAAGTAATATGGATGTCTATAAGTAATAATAGCAATCTGAAATAAAAATGGCAGCAAACAAACATATAGCAGAATTGAATGTAAACGGTATTTCAATGCTTAGAAACAAGGCCTGGGGGTCATACTTTCACTAGTGGACACTATCAACAATGATAACATAATTGAATGCATAGATATCTCTCTTCACTATGCTACTCCGAACCACTCTCCGGTTGAAAACAAACACCAATTCATTGCGTAGGGCTGTAACAGCACTCCTCAAAGTCACATTCCCATGTCTAGTTAACCCCACACTGTCAACTTGAGCGCGCTAGAAGGTACTAGACAAACACCACAATTCCATAGGGTCATCCAGCACAATATATAAATGTCATGCTAAAACACAGGGTGCACACACTGTCACCTTTACACCATGATCAAAGTGTCTACGGAGATCTCATAACAAAACCAGTTGAGTAGCATAACAGATGAAGAGTAACATATACTTATTCAACTAGATTACAAAGCTCACGATCACATAAAGATCACACCATGGGAGAGAGAGATGAAACACATAGCTACCGGTATAGCCCTCACCCCGGGGGAGAAGTACTCCCTCCTCATCATAGGAGGCAGCAACAACGATGAAGATGGCGGTGGAGTCGATGGAGATGGCTCCGAGGGCACTTCCCCATCCCGGTAGGGTGCCGGAACAGACATTTCTGTCTCCCGAAACTTGTCGGCGGCGGCGGCAGAGCTACAAAACTTTTCATGGAAGGGGCCGATATATCTAGGGTTTATGCATCGGGGGCATATATAGGCGAAAGGGTGATGGCGGTGGGCGCCCGAGGGGTCCACACCACCCCCAGGCGCGGCCAGGGGCCCACCCGCACCCAGGCATGGTGTGGGGGCTCCGCCCCCCCCCTCCGGTTCTCCTTTGGACTTCCTTGACCCTCCGAGACTTTTAAGACTTTCGGGCTTCGAATCGTCCAATTCCGAGAATATTTCCAGAAGAAATTTTCTGAAACTAAAAACAACAGAAAACAAGAACTGGCTCTGTGGCATCTTGTCAATAGGTTAGTCCTGGGAAATCGATAAAAAGGGCATAAAGTGTATCCTTAATTTCTGATGTTCCATGTTGTTTTCATGTTGTTTCCCTCATGTTTTCCTTACACTTAATGTCATTTTTATCGATTTCCCGGGACTAACCTATTGACAAGATGCCACAGAGCCAGTTCCTGTTTTCTGTTGTTTTTAGTTTCAAAAAAGTTGTTCTGGAAATATTCTCGGAATTGGACGGTTCGAAAGCCAAAAGTCTTAGAAGTCCCGGAAGCATCCAGAAGTCCCGAAGAGCCCCGGAGGGGGGCCATAGGGTGGCCACACCATAGGGTGGCGCCACCACCCCCCGGCCGCGCCACCTGGTGGTGTGGGCCCACTGGCCACCCTCCGGGATCGCCCTTTCGCCTATTTATACTCCCCCGAGAGAAAACCCTAAAAGAATCGACCTTTTCCACAAAATACATCCGTAACTCCGCCGCCGCCGACAAGTTTCGGGGGGACATATCTCTGTTCTGGCACCCTACCGGGACGGGGAAGTGCCCCCGGAACCCATCTCCATCGACTCCACCGCCATCTCCATCGTTGTTGTTGTCTCCTATGATGAGGAGGGAGTAGTTCTCCCCCGAGGCTGAGGGCTCTACCAATAGCTATGTGGTTTATCTCTCTCTCCCATGGTGTGATCTATATGTGATCGTGAGCTTTGTAATCTAGTTGAATAAGTAGATGTTACTCTTCATCTTGTGCTACTCAAGTGTTTTATTAATATGAACTTTGGAGTCACCTTGTCCCGCGGTGTGAAGGTGACAGTGTGCACATCGTGTGTGTCTCCTCTATGAATTGTGGTGTTTGTCTAGTACCTTCTAGGGTGCTCATAGTGACAGCGTGGGGTTAATTAGACATGGGATACTTTTAGGAATGCTTTTTGCATCCCTACGCAATGATTAGTGTTTGTTATCCAACCAGAGAGGGTTAAGAGTAGCACAGTGAAGAGAAGATATTTAGTTATTCAATTATGTGATCATTGTTGAGAGTGTCCACTAGTGAAAGTAGGATCCCTAGGCCTTGTTTCCAAGCATTGAAACACCGTTTTCCGCATGTTCTGCTACATGTTTGCTTGCTGCCATATTTATTTCAGATTGCTATTATTACTTATAACCATCCATATTACTCGCATTTCACTATCTCTTTGCCGAACTAGTGCACCTATATACCTGACAAGTATATTGGGTGTGTTGGGGACACAAGAGACTTCTTGTATCTTAATTGCAGGGTTGCTTGAGAGGGATATCTTTGACCTCTACCTCACTGAGTTCGATAAACCTTGGGTGATCCATTTAAGTGAAACTTGCTGCTGTTCTACAAACCTCTACACTTGGAGGCCCAACACTGTCTACAAGAATAGAAGCGTGCGTTGACATCAAGCTCTTTTCTGGCGCCGTTGCCGGGGAGGTAAGGTAAAAGGTTCTCACATCCTCGGGTGTGAGTGCTCGAAGTTATTTCCTTTAGATTCTGCGATTATATCTTTTTGTTTCTTGTTTTCACTAATTAGGCTTAATGGAAAATAATAAAACTATGAGAGAGCTTTATACTTTTTATCTTAAATTAGGACATGAAGTGTTTGAAGAGAAAAATAAAAAACCTATGGAGCTTTATTTGCATGCTAATAACAATGTTATTAGTATGAATTCTTTGAACACCATTATTGCTAATGCTATGGAAAAGTCTAAGCTTGGGGAAGCTAGTTTATATGAAAATGATCTTTTTAGTTCCCCAAGCACGGAGGAGAAAATTTGCTTTGATGATGAGCCTATGCCTGTTACATATAGTAGTGATCATGATTGGGAAAAGCACACTACTTTTGATATTGAAAATGATGATATAGAAAGATCTAAACTTGTGGATGATGTGTTTGAAAATCCTTTTGCTACTGATGATTATATGCTTGATACATCTCCTCCTAGTAAAAATGATGATATGTTTACAAATGAGCACATTTTGGAGGACAACTATTCTATTGCTTATCATGATATTATTCTTCCTATATATGATGATTACAATGATGAATATGATATTTTCAATCCACCTACTATTGAGGAGAAAATTTATTTGATGATACTATGCCTCCTATATTTGATGATTATGGTAATGAGAATAATAATGATAGCTATTTTTTTGAATTTGCTCCCACTACTATTAATAAGAATGACTATGCTTATGTGGAGAGTATTAATTCTTTTATGGATGTGGCTCGTGATAAGAATGCTTTATGTGATAGTTATATTTTTAATTTTATTCATGATACTACTGAAGGTTATTATGAGAGAGGGAAACATGGTTTTATGCATCTCAAAAATATTAAGTTTCCCCTCTTTATGTTGAAATTTTTTATGTTGCACTTATTTTGTCTTCCTATGCTAGTCCCTTTGTGATTCGTTGACTTGTTTTTATACAAGATTCTTTTTCATAGGAAGTGGGTTAGATTTAAATGTGTTTTATATTTGCTTCTTGATGCTATCTTATTGTGCTTCAACTCTTATTCTTATGTGAGCATCTTTTAAAAATCATTGTGCCTAGCTGAAAGGCGTTAAATGTGTTTTCTTTGCACCTGGGTGTTTTCTATTTCCTTAGCAACCCCACTGTATCTTTTCTTTTGTGTCTTTGTTGAGCCAAGTAAGGCCTCTAGTGGAAAGTTGAGACTATATTTCGGATTTCTGCGCAGGAAACAGATTTCTGCCGTCCACTATTAAAATCGTATAAAATTACATAAAATTCAAAATGTCCTGAGTTTGTTTTTGCGTAATCCTGGGTTATATACGCAACTTTTCTTAGTTGACCACTTTTTGATTTGAGCAACAGAAGATTTTTGAAAAAAATCGATCTTTACCTGTTGTTCTGTTTTGACAGATTTCTGCCAATATTTGCATTTGCCTCTTAATCTCTTTCTTTTGGTGTTCTTTTGAGAAAAAGAGATTTAAAAGAAGTTGTGAAAGTAGCTAATGTGTTTATTAGTGTTAGTCTTGTGTTGAAAACTGAACCATGTGAATTTATTATTTTGATTGCACTAACGTTGTAATGAAGATTGTGAGAAGTTTGGTGTGAAGGAAGTTTTCAAGGGTCAGGAGAAGAGGATGATATGATGTGATCAAGAAGAGTGAAGAGCCTAAGCTTGGGGATGCCCCGGTGGTACATCCCAGAAAATTCCAAGAAGACTCAAGGGTCTAAGCTTGGGGATGCCCAAGGCATCCCCTTCTTCATCGACAAATTATCAGGTCACTTCTAGTGAAACTATATTTTTATTCAGTCACATCTTATGTGATTTACTTGGAGCGTCTTTTTTTTTTAAAGTTTTTTGGTTTTCTTTGCTGTAATAAATGGTTGGATCTTATCATACTTTTTGGGGGAATAGGTGAGGGGGAGCCTCACCTACCCTTCATATAAACCGGAACCCACTTAATGGGGCTCAAGACTATTGGTCCGGTTTATAATAAGGAAATCCGTATTATGATGGTCACTCTGAAGAAAGAAGGCCGGGGTTACCAATTCCGTAACTCGGAGAAGATAGAGGACCGGCCCAGAGTCCTAGTTAAGAAGCATAAAGGCCCAAGGCCTAGAGGTCAGCCCAAGGCCGGACGGAGACGACCAGGTCACGGGGTGAACCGGCAAAGGATGACCTAGAACCGGATTAGACCAGTACTCCGATAACGGGTGTAACCCGGAGGTCTCGTCCACTAGATAAGGCGAGACCCTGGGACGTAGAAAGATAAGCTCTAAGTCAATAGCAAGGTGACTCGAGACATCGAGATCCGGAATCACCCTTTGTAATCGAGACCTTGTTTCCTGATAGTAAGAAGGCAGGAGTAGGTCTTACCCTCAATAGGGAATCCGAACCTGGGTAAACTCGCGTCTCTCGTTTCCGCCTTAACCCTTTCGAAGTTTCGCTCAGTAGTAATGGCCTAACAATCTAGTTCTCGCATGAGGACACTTGCCGTGATAACACCACGACAGTGGGTGCCCACCGTGGGGCCTGCTCGCGGAAGCATCATCTTTTCGTAAGGACCCTTACAAGGGATCGAGAAGCTCGTAATAGGCCAGCTCAGGAGGAGATGGCGTGGAAACTACTACAACCATGACACGTGGGGTCCAGAGTTCGCATCGGTGGAGTCAAAATTTCGAGTCCCCTTTGGTGGAATCCACGTCTTTGTTGGCTTTGTAGGAGCAACAGACCCAGACCAGCAGTCAGACTCAGTCTCGGAGAAGGCTACGATGATATACTTTGATGGTGAATCTTCAGTTGGAAACAATGATGCTCGTGATGAAACGGGATCCATCCACCAGCTCTTTGAAGACAGGTTAGGAGGAGACCTTGAGCCAGATCTGCAGAGTCTAAGGGAAACAACTCATCACGCAACCGTTTACATGGCTGGACCAACGCGACCTACGGAGCCCTGGTATGACGCTAGTGGCAATATAATTACATACACTATTTCAACTTTGAATCCAGTTCCAGGAGGACCGGGAGGCGCAGGAACAACATCAACGGGCCCAACGGTAGCCCCAGTCAGACCAACAGGACCACGCTCAACGGAACCCGGCCCAACAAACTTTGGGCCAGCCGAGATAGTTATTGACTTAACAACGCCCCCGTCATATAACCCAATGCCCGAGTTGGTGGCTGCGATGGATTCACTAAACGAAATCATGGCTACTCTGATTACGCCGGAGAACATGGTGCAACATAACGCAGAGATCGAAAGGCTTCGACAAGAAATAACTCGCGCCCGTCGGGAGATCGAGAAAGAGGTAACATGTATAAACAAAGCTCCGTCAGAAGTATTGGAAGAAGCAATGCGTCTGGAGAGAGAGGGGATTCATCTAAACTTCAGACAGAGGGAGTTAGCTTCAATACAAAACAGGCGTTATCATACCCAGTTGAACAACGAATTCGGCGCAGGACTGGGACCTACCAACCTTCAGAACTTGTTCGCGTCTCCGGTCTGGACGCCCGGGGCACCTAACCCTGCTCAGCCGGTTCACGCCATGAACTCGCCAGTTGCTCCAGTTCCATTTCATCCGGCACGTTTTCAGCCACCTTCCAGCTGCATGGTAACTCGAATCCTGTCCTGGTCCCGGAACAACCTCTACAGGAAAGGTTTCATACGCCACCAAGTCATTTCAACAATCCGGTGGATAACATTTGGGCAGCAACAAATAGTCTAGCACGGATTCTAGTCAACCCCAATGATCCTATTGGGATTGAAGCTTGGAGGGCAATTGAGATGTTACAAACGGCAGTGGTTCAGCAGATGAATTACAGTAACCAGGACATGATACACTCAACTCCTTACAATAGCAGGAATTCCTTGCCGAGAAGTCACCGTGGAAATTCACCAGTTCCGGCCAGCTCTAGCAATCCAAACCGGCAGCACCCCAACCCACCCAGGCAGACCGTGTCTTACGCGCTTGGAGTTATAAATGCAGGACATAGAGTTGCGGAAACAGAAAACAGGAATCCGGGTCATGTTCAACCACCAGTTCAGAACATAGTCTCTAACCTTCCCCCAACTGGGTCTCGCAGGATTGGCATCCAGTGTCTTGGTCCGGCAATCAGGAATGAGAGAATACTATCCGATTTTAAAGGACCTCGTAGAGTTGTAAACTATACGCCAGACATGAAGCCCGCGGATTGGATAGAAGGTTATGAGATGGCCATGGAAATATTGGAAGTAAGCAACGCAGTATGCGCACGGTACTTAAGCGTGATGTTAGAAGGACCTTCGAGTTCTAGTTAAAGAATTTGCCGGCAAATTCAATTAATAGCTGGCAGGAGCTGAAGGAACAGTTCATCAAAAAAATTCAGGGAACATGTAAGCGACCGACGACTATTACAGACCTAGAAAACTGTGTTCAGAAGGAAGGGGAGTCTGCCCAGCATTGTTCTCGGCGCGTTGCATAAATTATACATTTAGCGAGCGTAGTTCAATGGTAAGACATCTCCTTGCCAAGGAGAAGATATCTGTCAGACACACCGCTCGACAAGCAGTCATAGCATTGGAAAGAAATTGTAGGTTTTACCCTCAGAAGCATAAGCTAGGGCGCATTAAGCAATACATAAGTGATATGAGCGAGTTGATGGATGCCATGACCAAGTATGCAGAATCTGACAAAACAAAGGACGCAGACTCGGATGATGAGAAGTCTGCGAAGAGAAAAAAACTGGGACCAAGGGTAGCCAAAACCCAAATCAGAGCAACATCAACCCTCAAAACCAGAATAATAACAAGCGTAAAAATGGAGATGTGACTTCAGATTTGGTGGCAAACACGAATACAGGTTACAGAAACCAACGCCAGGGCAACAATTTCAGAGGAAATCAAATTTTTCGACCAAACAGTTTTGCACAGGCTCAGCAGGCTCTGAAGGGCCCATGTCCTCGACACAGCAAAAATGGAAAGTTAGCAAATCATTCTTGGGGAAACTGTTTCATAATGCATGGTTTTAGACCTAGCGGAAGTAACAACTACGGACCAGGAAACAGTGGAGGAGGCAACCCAGGAAATATGGGAGGTGGACACCCGGGAGCCGACAGTTCTGGACCTGGAAATCATAATCCGGGTCATCATGGCCAGGGTAACCAGGGAACAAACCCGAGTGGTAGTCACCAAGGAGGAAATTCAGGTTTTCAAACAAATCCGAAGCAGTTAAGCTCGGGCCAATATCATGTATACACTACCAGTTCATGCATGAGAGAACGCAAGGTGCAGAAACATGCTATCAATACAGTGGCTCCTGTTGTTCCTAGGTGGCTTAACTGGTCAGAACAACCCATAACCTGGAGTCGAGCTGATCATCCTGCACGAGTTGATAATCCAGGAGGAGTGGCTCTGGTTGTGGCTCCACAAGTTGGAGGATATAAGTTAGACAAGGTATTGATGGATGGAGGAAGTAGTATAAACATACTTTACTACGATACGTTCAAAAGGATGAACCTGCAAGAGAAATAGCTTCAGCCATCATCAACTGTGTTTCCTGGGATTGTACCTGGTAAGTCTGCACAGCCTATTGAAAAAATATTCCTTGAAGTTGCCTTTGGGGTGTTTGAAATTTACAGGACAAAGATGTTAGCATTTTAAGTGGTCAAGTTCAAAAGTCCGTACCATGCTTTGTTCAGACGGCCAGCTTATGCCAAATTTATGGCCAGACCCTGTTACGTTTACCTCAAGCTGAAGATGCCAGGTACCAATGGAAATATTACTGTCAATGATGACAGAGACATAGCTTTGGAGTGTGAGGAAGGTGATGCCACATATGCAGAGACCGCTTGTGCGGAAGAGGAGTTGAAATTGTATAAACTGCAAGTTGATCCAGAAGACACGACCTCGCTCAAAAAGTCGTCGGCTGAGTCTAAGGAAGAGGACCAAGAGAAGACCTCATTCATTACTCCCTTTGGAGCATTTTGTTATATGTCAATGCCCTTCGGTTTGAAAAATGCAGGGGCAACTTATCAAAGGTGTATCCAGAATTATTTGGAAAGTCAGATTGGGCGAAACGTGCACGCTTATATGGATGACATAGTAGTCGAATCTCAAAAAGGTGACACTTTGATCTTAGACCTGGAAGAGACGTTCGCCAGTTTGCGCAAGTACCAGATGAAGCTCAATCCAACAAAATGTGTCTTTTGGAGTACCAGCTGGGAAGTTATTGGGTTTCATTATTTCAGAGAGAGGCATTGAAGCAAACCTAGAAAAAATTTAGTTATACATAACCTAAAAAGGCCGTTTTGCCCGAAGGACGTTCAGAAGGTCACAGGTTGTGTTGCCGCCTTGAGCCGGTTTATAAGCAGATTAGGCGAAAAGGCTATACCTTTATACCGACTCTTGAAGAAAACTGACACGTTTGTGTGGAATCAAGAAGCCGATGAGGCGTTGGAGGCCCTGCAAATACAACTTTCCAACGCACCTATCTTGGTTGCGCCCGAGGAAAAAGAGCCCATGTTACTGTACATAGCAGCAAATAACCGGGCGGTTAGTGCGGTGGTAGTTGTAAAACGTAAGCTGGAAGAAAAGGAAGGCCTTGTCCAGCGGCTGGTTCACTATGTGAGCGAGATCCTGACAGAGTCTAAACAACATTACCCATATTGGCAGAAGATGGTCTTTGGAGTGTTCATGGCTAGTCGTAAGCTGAAACACTATTTCCAGGAACATCCTATTACTGTGGTTAGTTCAGCACCTTTGTCCGATATTATTCAGAATAGAGAAGCGACATGGAGAGTTGCAAAATGGGCTATTGAGACGGGGCCGTATCATATCAAATATGAACCAAGGACTGCAATAAAGTCCCAAGCCTTGATCGAGTTCATAAATGACTGGACACAATTACAGGTTCCACCGGACAAACCAGATACTAAATATTGGACTATGCATTTCGATGGGTCTCGACAACTGGAAGGTTCAGGAGCTGGTGTGGTGTTAACATCCCCAAGAGGAGATAAGTTTTGCTATGTATTACAAATTTCATTCAAATGCACTAATAACGCAGCAGAGTATGAAGCTTTTCTCCATGGGCTTCGGATTGCGAAAGAGATGAGCATAACCCGGATTCGATGTCTGGGTGATTCCGATCTTGTTTCTCAACAGGTTACAGGAATCTGGGACTCTAAAGACCTAGTTATGGCAGCATATAGACGGGCGGTTACCCAGCTGGCTGGACATTTTCAAGGATATCAGGTTGATCATATCGACCGACGTCTCAATGAAGCAGCTGACGTACTGGCTCGTCTAGGTTCCCAGAAAAAGAAAGTTCCACCAAATGTTTTTATGGATGAAATTCATAGCCCATGAGTTAAAATACCAACAGAGAAAGACCTAGCAAATCCAGATCCAGAATAAGAATTGGTAGCCGGCCTGCATATAATCCCAGAGTGGACTAAACCATACCTGGCATACGTTATGAGAGGCGAGCTCCCGCAGAACGAGGTTATCACTCGCCAGGTTACAAGAAGGTCCAAGTCATATATAATTATCATCGGTGAGTTACACAAGCAAAGTGCGGCTGGAATTTTTCAGAGATGTGTCTCTCCGGAAGAAGGATGTCAAATTTTAAGAGAAATCTATTCAGGAGATTGCGGCCACCATGAAAGTTCTAGATCTTTGGTCAATAAAGCTGTCAGACATGAATTTTTCTGGTTAAGCGCAAATGCTGATGCAGAACATATAGTAAGAACGTGCGAAGGATGTCAACGATATGCAAGGCAGGATCACGTGCCAGCTCAGGATTTACGCATGATTCCCATAACTTGGCCTTTTGCAGTTTGGGGACTTGACATGGTAGGACCATTCAAACGGTCAGCTGATAAAAAGACCCATCTACTGGTGGCAGTTGACAAGTTTACAAAGTGGGTAGAAGAATAACCAATTAGTAAATGCGACGCGATTACAGGAGTCAAGTTCTTAAAAAAGCTGATTTTCAAATTTGGTTGCCCACATAGCATTATAACAGATAATGGGACAAATTTGTCAGAAGGAGAAATGCAGAAGTTTTGTGAATAGAACCATATACGGCTATACCTTGCTTCAGTGGAACATCCATAGTCTAATGGATAAGCAGAGCAGGCTAACCAGGAATTACTTAAAGGTATCAAACCTAGGCTTCAGGTTCCATTGGAAAAAACTGCTGAATGTTGGGTTGAAGAGTTGCATGCTGTTTTATGGAGTATAGGAACTACCCCAAATAGGTCAACATGTTATACACCTTTCTTTCTGGTTTAAGGAGCAGAGGCGGTATTGCCAAGTGATATTTGTCACGATTCACCACGAGTGACTGCTTATGTGGAAACCCAGAATGAGATGGCTCGCCAAGACTCGCTAGATGCTTTAGAGGAAGCACGTGACCTCGCATCATCTAGGTCAGCTATATATTAGCAGGACCTGCGTCGCTATCATAGCCGCAGGGTTAAGACTCAAAGTTTCCAGGAAGGGGACTTGGTTTTACGCCTGATTCAGAAAAAGGACGGGATGCACAAGCTAAGTCCTCCATGGGAAGGACCATTTGTGGTAAGTAAAAAACTACATAATGGATCCTATTACCTCATTGATATGCGTGATGCCGATAAATCACGAACATCTGAGGAAGAAACTGGAAGACCATGGAACATAGCCCAGCCGAGGCCGTACTATACATAGGATCATTGTAATCACTATGTTATTTTGGCAATAAAAAGCAGAGTTAACAATATCTGAGTTATTGGGATTTGTTTCATATCATTATGACAGAAAGTCAAACCTTTTTACATCTGATTACTTGGGGGCTGATGCTAGAGCACAGTCTATATCTCAAGAATCTGACATAAGCCAAAATATATTGGTTATACTTGTCTGCCAGTCAGTGGTTACACACAATTTTATGACCTAGATGTTTAAACCTGGTTGAGTCAATCATGTTATAACCCGGCAAAACCGGGTTACTATGACCCTGAACTCACCAGAGTTGTACACACTAGAATATGTCATGCAAAAAACCGGCTGAGTGATGACTCCCAAGTGCAGGAGATCAATTGTAGTACCTTTCGATAAGTATTTGAGTGTCGAACCCACGAGGAGCTGAAGGTAAGCTATCTATTCTCTAAATCCCTATAACCCTCTTATATGGCTGTTTATGCAAAGCAATAAGTTTGACTAAAAGGAACTAACTAATTAAAAGCAAGTGACGTGGAGTGTGGTTTGTCTAGTAACTAGTGAAGCAAGTTTCTAAGCAAGTTTCACAAGTAGCAAGCAGCAAATATCTCAAGTATCTCAAGGGAGCAAGTGTTCTAGCAATAGGTGTTTCGTTCGTGTGGTTGTCACAATTAGTGAAGCATTTTAGTCTTAGTTGTTTCTTCTAGGAAGGAGCCATGAATAGGTATAGTCAAGTAAATCTACAACCCCTTATGATGGATCATGTGGCCAAGTAAATGACTGCACAAGATCGATTAAGACATAAAGTCCCACCATAGCCTTACGTTCTAAGGTCCTCTATATATATCCCCCAATAACTTAACTTTGTGGCTCGGTCTCAGGTTACTGTCACTCCCAAGTCACCACCACTCCATTATGCTACCGGTGATCACCTTACATGCATTCCCCAACATATGCATGCACTCATATATTGTACATAAAGACAATCATAGAAGATAACAAACTTGTATGCAACTAATCAACGAACTATTTCACCATTGCCAAGAACAATTCACTACTCAAACATAGACGGGGAGACACAATACATCAAGGGAATATAGTATTGCATCATACATCGTGTTTGCCAAGAGATTACAGTGGAGATATGGAGTTGATCTTGCTGTAGATGTTGATGATGAACACGCCGGAGGGGGGTGGAGCCCTCCGGGGGTGATCCCGGCGGCGTTTCCCCCTCCGATCTTCTCCGGCGGCAGCCTTCTGTCTCTCTGTTTCGTGGTTTCATCTCTCGGCGCCGCCTCCTCCTCGAAAAGGCTAGGGGACCCTTTATATAGTCGTTTTTAGATCACGAGATACTCGGGAGAAGAAAGATCGACGGCATCGGAGCCACGGGGGCAAAAAGGGGGCCTCTCACGCGGCCAAGGAATCTGGCCGCGTGGAGGGTCCTCTTTGCCACCTGGTTGGCCTTTTGGCCCTCTAGTTTGGCCCATGGTCTTCGTCTCGAAAATTCTGAACCGTGCTCTTTGGCCTTGCCCTTTTTGGAGTCCCGAAGCTCCCGGAAAGTCTGAAACACTAAAAAGTACGTTTTCTGGAAAAACAGGGTTTAGAACCAAAAGAAGGGGGATTGTTTAGAAAATCCCCCAAATCATTATAAAACATGAATATAAGTTGCTAATATGTAGGAAAAACAAGTAATAACATGCAAAGTTAATGTATGCATTTTACATGCATCAACATCCCCAAGCTTAACCCATGCTCGTCCTCGAGTATGAAGGTGATAAAACTAACATGGACTTTGCATATTGAAACAATCATGGGATATCAAGGGATTATTCATGCTACATATAAATCAAATGATTAATACTAGAAATGAGTAGCAATATACAATTCATGTTGTAAGAAATATCAAATATGCAAGCAAAGATGCTTCATGAAAGTTCACAAAGTGTATAATGAAATAAAAGCACTATGACCAAATGCATACACAAAATGAAAAATAAAATCCTATATTGGTCAAAGAATAGCATAATGGAAAATAGAAAATATGGTGGACACTTTGGAGAAAATTGAGTAGAGGTAAAACATGATCAAGTCTTATTTAACCTCTAAATTATTCAACTAAAATTACTAATTGAAATGTGGTATCCATTGATCTAGGACTCTCATTGCCCCTTTATCACTAGCATCTTAAATGGTGAATGTTCGCCAGCGCTACGCATATTACCGCTGGCGAACGTGCCACTTTGTTCGCCAGCAGTAACGTTGGGGGTGAGGGTGCGGGCAGCCAAACCATACCGCTGGCGAAGAGGGTTGCTGGTTCGCCAGTGCTACGTAACTTAGCGCTGGTGAACAGGCAGCTTGTTCGCCAGCAGTATACTTACCGCTGAGCAACATGGAAGTTCGCCAGCGCTAACTTTACCGCTGGCCAACCACTATTTTGGTTCGCCAGCGGTAAGTTTTGAAAATTTTCGCTCCACACCCCCCCTCCCGTGGACCGCCTTTTTTAGTTTTCTAAAGCAGAAACGAAAATGATAAAATGTTCAAAAAATAAATTCCTTTAATATGTGGGTAGAGTGCACTGTCTAGTTGATATACAAAATTTGAAATACTCCATTTGACCTTTTATGCAAAATTCAAAAATAAATCGTAAAACGGCCATAACTTTTGCATACGAAGTCGAAAAAACGCGTTCAATACTTTGGCCTGTGAGGTTTTTTCAGAATCGTCAAATTCCAAAAGGAAAAAAAGTTATTTGAGACAGACTAAATTTTCCTACATAATCAATTTAATTAAATAAATTCAAAATTCAAAAAAAAAATAAAAAAATGTTCTTTTTTCGTGAAAAGATAATAAGGATGTCATATTTGGATTCCTCATATTCTTCTGATCAATTTAGACATATCATTTGTCGAATTTGGAATTACGGATTTGTAGATATGGTGCAATAGTTAAGAGGTTTGATAGTAGTATACTAACAAGAAAGAATGAGGGAGTCATAGATAGAGTAGTGGGATGGAACTAAGAAGTTAAGCGTGCTCGGGCTAGAGTAGTGGGAGGATGGGTGACCGAGCGGGAAGTGGGCATTCAAAGTTGAAAAAAAAAGGAAAAAAAAAGAAAAAATTCTATAGCGTGGTTAGAGGTTCCCCAAATTCAAATGTTTTGAAAATTTGGAAAAAAAATAATGCAAAAAAATTTATTTACGAAATTTCAAAATTTCAGACTTACCGCTGGCGAACAAGACTGGTGTTCGCCAGCGGTAACTTGATAGCGCTGGCGAACAGGCTTGTTCGCCAGCGCTAACCCCTTACCACTGGCGGTGTACTGCTGGCGAACACTTGTTCGCCAGCGGTAGCTTGTTTTTGTTCGTCACTGGTAAGCGTTTTCCTATTAGTGTAAGATTCCTAATAAGCTTTGTACAATCATAATAAGTATTAATGACATCATAGAGAACCGCAAAGAGGTACCTATTGCCCCATGACATGGAAACAAGCCCATGTCACAATGACAAGACAAACAAACGGAGTAGACTCATCATCCTTTTTATTTTCATTCACTATTATGCATAGCTTCTTATTTTATTGTAGGATGTGTTGTAGAGTCACTCAAGTTGTAAGTAAATTTCCACCATGATAAAGCATGGCTTGGGTTAGCGACCCAATGCGTTTCTCTAGTCATATAGATACTTACTCATCAAAACTTACTATTCTTCTATTTCATTTCGGCATGGCAGTAGTCCAAAAACAAAAGTACATGATATCAACCAAATGTAACTTTTTGTGCAATGTTGAAAGCTTTCCAGTGATACACGTTTATAGCTAGCTCCCAACCACACACTTGTCAAACGCAAAACTTGTGGCTCCCATTATTGGGTCATGTTTATTAGATGCATAAAAAGTAAAGTGTGCCTTCAAAAGTTCGTGAGAGTCCTATCCCAAGTTAAGCTCATGACAATTAATAAAGTGAATATCTTAATTTAGAACATAAATAACACTATAACATGGTGAACATACTCGGAATAGTTCTGAAGCTAATAGGTAGATATGGTGGACTCACTGGAAATACTTGGCTAAAGGGTGTTGGAAACAAGTTTATACTTGTTGGAATTTTTACTTTTTTGGCTAGCAAGAGGGAGATAGTTGACCAGCTACTATGCATGCATTAGTGTCCATAGAACTACCCATTTCATGACAAACTAAGTAAACTAACAATTAACATCAAAAACATGAATAAGAGATAGCTCATGACAACACTATT
The DNA here is from genome assembly GCA_028641055.1 of Alopecurus myosuroides. Lineage (NCBI taxonomy): Eukaryota > Viridiplantae > Streptophyta > Magnoliopsida > Poales > Poaceae > Alopecurus > Alopecurus myosuroides. The sequence continues at coordinate 765,200,473 of CM054057.1, forward strand.
GCAAATTTCTACACCTAAAACAGCATATAAATCATGCAACTATAAGTAGCTTTTATAATCAACTAAAGCATCCCTTTCCCAATAAATATAACAGCATCCAACTTAATTCAACCCATTATTCTAGTAGCTGATTCTCATAAAGATAACTGTGGTGGTGGTCTCACAAATAAACTAAAAAAAACAAAACTAGACGCTTCAAGTTTCTGCGATAAATGCTTTGCTTAGAAAAACAGAAAGTAGACATGTGCTAACCAAAAGAGTGTTGGTCCAGGGGGGTGTTCACCACATCCCCAAGCTTGTGGTTTTCACCACTCTTGGATCTCTCTTGGCGCAGCTCCTCTATTCCCTGTGAAAAAACTTTACAAAACATGTTTCTCCCATTCTTTTTCTGTAGGGTGAGATTAGCAAGGACAAACAAAACGTATGCATGCTGCGCAAAATTCCAAAACAAATGCTCCAGAAGATAGTCAATAAGGTTCATAATGTTGTATGTTCACTCTCTAGCTCGAAAAGATCAAGGAAATTCAAGTCCCAAACCCAAAGAGTGCATCCAACAAAAGAAGGCAAAATCTGTCCAGAAAAGCAATAGCAGAAAAACGAACGTTTTCCCTAAGCTAGACTCATCAAAAAATTAATCCAATTTTTGTGCTTACCAAGTACGCAAAGTTGCAGAACATACTAAAAAATTAGCTCAATCCGACTTACAGATAAAAAATGAAAAATCGTACGGTGAGCAGAATCGTGCTGAAACAGAAATTCCAAGCACTAGGATAGCAACTTTTAAATCCAAATGGGTGAAACTTGACACTTTATTGAAAACTCCAGAAACTAAACTAAAGACTAAGTCTCTTGTTACAGCAAGAGGAAACTAGGAAAAACCAACTAAGAACAACCGGGTTGCCTCCCGTAAAGCGCTTTATTGATAGCCGTATAGCTAGGCTTTTCTTACTTAACATCATGATGGTTGGAGTGAGGTGGCTCGGCATCCCCAAGCTTGGATTCTTGTACTTATTTGATACATTTAGGGTGAGCCCATGGGTACATCCCCAAGCTTGATTGGTTGTCCCTCTTGATCTTTGTTCATCTCACTCAACTCTTCCTCCTGAAAAATTCTTTTTACACAAATTTCAACATAAAACTTGATTAGAGGGGTTAGTGCCTCCATAAATAAAATCCACATAGGTACAGCAAAGACACATCATGAGTTGATTCTAAATATTAACTACTGTTACTACAGTTGTGCATTGCTCCTTGATCAAAAGAACCACACAAAACACAAGTAATGAGAGCAATGCAAAATAAAGACATAATCTGCCAAAAACTGAACAACCCGTAAAGAGTGAATTTTTAGAGGCACTTAAGTTGCTCAAATCAGAAAACTTAAAACTAACGAAATATGTAGTGATAACTAAATATTCCTGTCGTAAATTACCAGGTCAAAATTCCACTTCTGTGATTTTATACATTTTTCGCAGTGAAGTTCAGGAATCTGTTTTCTGGACAGCTGATTACTATTGTTTAATCCTATCTCTCATATAAGATTATTCTTGCCATTTATGATGAGAAATAAGACAGAAATATGATGTTACAGTAGTGAACTAATATTTTTATTGTTTTTAGCTTTGGAATTTTTTTTAATGATAGAGACTTTGTAATGGTTTGATTGGCATGAAGAACACATGTTCAAGGTCGACCCCAACTTCTCCATTACTCATCCTTCTCATTTACTTTCCCAAATTTTTTATAAAATGAAAATCTTAAACTAAATCATAGATAACAGTAGGTAAAGGTATTTTACATGTTGAAAAGACATAAATGTGTGCTCAAACCGAATAGGGAATTAAAGCATAAGGAACACACCAAAAAATATTAAACAATTTATTTTTAAGTCTAACCCATTTCCTATGCATTGGCATTTTGTAATGAAACAAATAAAAGAAGCACATAATAGCAAGCATAGAAAGGTAGATCAAGTGCAACTTCAATACTTTCAGCATAAAGAGGGGAAACTTAATATTGTTGAAATATGTGTAACCATGTTTCCATCTCTCATAATAATTTTCAGTAGCATCATGAATAGATTCAACAATATGAATATCACATAAAACATTCTTACCATGAGCCACATGCATAAAAGAATCACTACTCTCCACATAAGTAAAATCCTCATTAGTGATAGTGGGAGTTAAACATTCATAATTTTCATTGCAATCATCATATATAGGAGGCATAGTATCATCAAAGTGAATTTTCTCCTCCAAGCTTGGGGAACTAGAAATATCATGCTCATCAAAACCAACTTCCCCAAGCTTAAAACTTTCCATAGAATCAGCAAGTATATCATTTTTATCCTCAATAGTAGGGGGACTAAAAATATCATATTCATCAAGACAAACTTCCCCAAGCTCAAGGTTTTCCTTAGAAATAAAGGTGTTCAAAGAATTAGTACTACCACAAATATGATTGTTGTGCAAATATTTTTTCAATTTCTCCTCAAACACTTCATGTCCTAATTCAAGGTAGATATTATATAGTTCTAAAATTGTTTGGTTGTTTTCCATTTTATATTTTTTTTGTGTTTTAGGTTTATATGTTAGTATGCAATGCAAACACGAATAAAAGTTTAGCACAACGCTCCCCGGCAACGGCGCCAGAAAAGTGCTTGATGACTCCCAAGTGCAGGAGATCAATTGTAGCACCTTTCGATAAGTATTTGAGTGTCGAACCCACGAGGAGCTGAAGGTAATCTATCTATTCTCTAAAGCCCTATAACCCTCTTATATGGCTGTTTATGCAAAGCAATAAGTTTGACTAAAAGGAACTAACTAATTAAAAGCAAGTGACGTGGAGTGTGGTTTGTCTAGTAACTAGTGAAGAAAGTTTCTAAAGCAAGTTTATAAGCAAGTTTCACAAGTAGCAAGCAGCAAATATCTCAAGTATCTCAAGGGAGCAAGTGTTCTAGCAATAGGTGTTTTGTTCGTGTGGTTGTCACAATTAGTGAAGCACATGTTTTAGTCTTAGTTGTTTCTTCTAGGAAGGAGCCATGAATAGGTATAGTCAAGTAAATGATCTACAACCCCTTATGATGGATCATGTGGCCAAGTAAATGACTGCACAAGATTGATTAAGACATAAAGTCCCACCATAGCCTTACGTTCTAAGGTCCCCTATATATATCCCCCAATAACTTAACTTTGTGGCTCGGTCTCAGGTTACTGTCACTCCCAAGTCACCACCACTCCATTATGCTACCGGTGATCACCTTACATGCATTCCCCAACACATGTGTGCACTCATATTGTCGTGGGATAATCACGGCAGACGTTACCGAGGGTAACTGATCTTGGGGCAAGACGACACAGGCGTTTGGGAGAGGGTTTAGCTCAGAGGAAAACATGATGGTACTCGATCTGGTAGCCGGCAATCAAGTCGCCGAGTCTCCGATCTCGATATATTAACTCAACTTTCGTGTTACACTGGATGCTCGATATCAAACGATATTGCTAGAACTCTTGGATCTCTAAACTAGACCGAGGGGCCGGTTTATAAAGCACCCGGACCCCCTGGCTTGCCCCCCAAGGCGCACCCTGAACCCTACCCGGACACCGCATACGAGAAACCCTAACTTTCCTTACCGTAACCCACAATCCGGGTTACGAGGCTTACGAACTTGGGCCTTCCAGAAGCTCCTTTATCTTTAGCCGGATCTTGCGCAGCGTCCATCGGGCCGAGTTACACCTTGGCGGTTGCCTACCGGGTTATCATCCCTCCATCAGTAGTCCCCAGAATAGCTTGGGCTTCACGAGATTCTCTTTGAAGCGCACGCTATTCCCTGCAAAATTATCAAACTTACAATTTCAATGGAGGCCGGGTTAAATTGCTTTAATAAACAGCTAGGCCTAACTCCAAGGTGGCCATATAATAACCCGGCTTTCTCCAAGTCCTTTGCTCAGCTTTTCCGGGTCAACACCCTGACAAGAATGTTAAAAGATCTGATTTATTTTACTCGATAATTGATCCTGATGTTGCGGAGGAGATCTCTTTCTTATGTCTATCCGGATATCTCGTCCAGCACTTAAGGCATATCTCGCAAAATCCGTGCAAATGGCCGTTACTCCGAAATTTTCGGTTCCCGCTCGTTGAGCCAGGTTTATCCACCCGCACCCTTATAAATAAGTGCTTAGGGGAAAACCTAACCCAGACGGCTCATTTCCCCCTTTCCTCTTTCTCTTCACTCCTGCACTCAAGTTCACAGAGCACCATCACGGAGACCTCACGCGCATCACCGGAGCCCATCCACCGCCGGCTCCGCTCCGCCACGGTTCGCCCCGCGCCACCGCCGGAACCCGCCGTCGCGCCCCCGACCCGCCCGCCGGGAGTCGCAAAGGGGCACCAAGACTGCGCCATTTGCCTCCGCCGGGCTTTACTCCAATCTCCTCCAGTAAGTTTCCTTTATCCATCAACTTGGCCTTGCAATTTCTCGATCTATTTCAGATTGGATCTGAGTCAACCCGCCGGTCGTTTTTTCTTGTCACGCCGAATTAGGCCGCTTGAATCCATTCTAGCTCATCCAATAGATTGAGTATAGACTCCACTTCATCCCCCTACTGCCTATAGTCATTAATTTCACCATGAATCTGGAAATGAAATCTCCAATCTAGGCTCGGGCCGCCCATAATTTCCGCGCTTGCCGTTGACACCCGGAAAATTCTCTTCTTCCGGCTCTTTTGTTTGCAGTAGATACATGGGTAACCATCCATCTTCCCCAAACGCCTTTCAACACGTAAGCCCTTCATAGTTTCTGTAACGATGTTTGATACCCGGATAACTTGCAACCTTGCTCCACAGAATGATACTCGGATAATTCTTTGCTTCCATGTTTTCTCGATATCACTCGCAAATATTCGGGTGACTCACGGTTTCCGAGTCTTATTTCTTGTACCCTTCTATGTTGTGCTTTGCAGGTTAATCCTATGGCTCCCAAGAGGCAGGGGAAACAGCCGGCCAAGGCCAAGACCACCAACTTCATATCCACCAACTGGGCGCGGTCCACGGTTACGAAGGCCAAGTTGGAAGGCCTCGCCGAGTTAGGGGTTCTCCCCTCCCAAAAAGATATCCATTGGAGGGTGCCGCGTAACGAGACCCGGCCCACACCTGCCGATGACGAGGTAATATGTTTCGTAGAGCACGTGACCCGGGGGTTCCGTCTTCCGGGTCACCCTTTCTTTCGAGATATTCTAAGCCACTATGGCCTCCGGATATTTGACATAGGGTCTAACTCTGTGTTAAATATTTCCCACTTCATTGTTCTTTCCGAGTCATACTTGTGCACTCCGCCAAGTTTGGCTCTCTTCATCGAACTTTTCCAGTGCAAACCGTGCCGCGAAAGCGGTGACGAGTGCTTGCGGTCTCAGCGCCGCAAGAATTCTCTAATGCCACCTCTTACTCTTAACTCCCACGTCAAACACTGGCAACTCTCATACTTTTATTGCCGGGACACCTCCCCACCCGGCGAAAAGAGGTTGCCGAGTTACTCAGAGGGCCTCCTCGATATCTCCAAGACCTTCAACGCCTTTGCCCCTGACTCGGACAGGGAGGCAATCCAACCCTTGTTGGCCAAAATAACTATCCTCTCGGCCCAAGGTCTCATTGGGCTCAATCTGGTAAAGACTTGGGTCGATTTCCGGATCCAACCCAACTCCATCCGCACAAAGTTAATGTGCGAGTATTCCGGGCACACCACGGACTCGCTCCGATACTCCACCCATAGCTTTGCAGCCGGAGATACCAACAAGACTATCAAGGGCTTCTTGACAGAGAAGCTGGAGGTAATCCGGAATATAGCCGGGTTAGAACCCTTCACTCGTGAGAACCCGGCGCCTGAGGTAAATATCCGACTTTCATACTCTTACCTTCACACTTTCCACTCGATACTGCCGTTAACCTTCATTCTTACGTCTTCATCTCAGGCCGATGATGCTTTTTGGAAGATTGATACTCCCCCTAACTCTGAGCGCCCAGAGGAAAAAGAGGACGCCGTTAACTCGGATGAAGGTACATTCCGAGTTTTACTTAGTTACTTTAAGCTCGTCGTTGCTCTTTCGTCATTTTCCAACTATAAACCTTGATAATTTTCAGAACAAGAGGACAAAGACGAAGAAGAAGAAGCTGAAGGCAAGGTAGAATCCGCCAGCGACGAGGAAGAAGCCGAGCCGACGGTCAAGGCCGGAACAAAGAGGAAACCCCAAGGGGTCGTCTTCAAGGTTCCATACCTTTTCCCTGCCTCTAAACCATATTTCTTTGATAACATGCACGAGCTAAGCCGGAAATTATCCACTTGGTCGTATTTGAAGGAACCGCTCGTGACCAAGCGCCGAATAACTCGGAACTTTCCAGGTGATGGGACTCTTAATCCGGGTATTCCGTCGTCTCCGGCTCGACGCGCTGGTATTCTCTTAATCCTTTATTAAGTATCAAAGTTTTCCCGAACCATCCCCTTACGGGACAATTCCACATTTCGCTCGATGTTTTTCAGTTTCGTCCGGGTCCAGCAGCGAGTTCCCCTTGGACTATATGGTGAATCCTGGGTAAAATTCCTTTCCTGATGCTTTATCGTTTTTTCATCACTTTTTCCCAGTTGTATGCTAACCGCTTTACTTATACTGCCCGTAGGGCCACGATCACTGTCAGCGACCAAGATGATATGGAAACTGACGATCCGGGTAAAGAGAACCTGACTGGTGATATGCATGCCGCAGCTGGCGGAGAAGAACAACAAGTGCCACCAATAAACCCGGCCGACCGAGAGGCCGAGTATCCCATAGCCTCGCACGTACTCGAGGAGGAAGAAACTGCAGGCTTGGGCACGGGAGGAGGGGCACCAGACTCCGATACTCGGACGACCCGGATACCCTCTTTCACGAAGAGAGCCCCTTCTCCAAGTCCCCAAGATCCCGGGTCTTCCAATTTGGGCAATGATACTTTTGACCAGATGATGAGCACTCTCCTTACTATGAAGGCCTCGGAGAGAGATGTGCTAGAGCGCATGGCAGCGGAGCACCAGGTAATGTTACCTAATTTCTCTTCTTATCCATCTAGTCCCCAAGTGCCGAGTATAATTTGTTGAAATTGTGCTCGGTATTCTGCGCGATAATCGGCTTGCCATGATACCCGACTAATTCTCATTCTTTGGTTTCTCACAGGCACAGGCCACCCGGTCTGATGAACTTTTGCTCAAGACCGAACAACTGCTGCTTGCCGAGGTAAAGCGGAGAGAGGCCCTTGAGGATGAAGTGGAAACTTTGAAGAAAAATGTTTCCAAATATAAGAAAAGGTGCACCACTGCTCGAACCGCCCTGAAAAAGCTGTCGGAGCAAATTACCGATACTTATCGTATTTTTCTTAGTAAGTTTCTTGCTGCTGACTGCTTTCATGCCTCTATTTTGTTACATGATACTCGGAATTACTGATATGGCCTTTCTTTCTTTCAACTGCAGGTGCTAACCTTGCAACCCCAGAAGAAGATGCTGTTGCCAAGGCTAAAACTTTAAAGACTGTGCTCCGGACTTTCTTTGCCGGCACCAAGTGGATATTGGATGCCGTGCAGTGGCCAACTGAGGTATATCCGGGTGAAGAAAATCTTATCCAAGCCTGCTCCACCGTGCCTGCATGGATCGAGATCTGGAAGCGCTCGGCATGCCGGATTGGTATGACCCGGGCCTTTGCGCTAGCTAAGGCTTACTTCCCTAAGCTTGAGCCGGCAAAGGTTATATCCGGGTTTCCAGAATTCAAAGCGGATGGCTCCAAGTTTGGGCCCAAGGACTTCAAGGCCGTACAATCCGCGGTGCGCCACTCGGCAACCACTTTGGCCGATAGTATGGATCTGCGTACGCTTATGAGTTCGTACGATGCTGAAGACAAAATCGTGAAGGAGGAAGCACCCCCACCGTTCGACATTTTGGCAAAATGGGCTGCCGATTCGGCCAGGAAGAGGGAAGAAACCGCGAAGAGGGAGGCCGAGTTAGGATCAGAGCCAACCACCTCTACACCGGCTGTCCTCCCGCCTGTCCGTCCTGATGCGAAGAATCCGGGTAACGATGCCGGGAGAGCTGCAGAGCAAGCCCAGGACCAAGACCCGGAGGGCAAGGGCAAGGGTATGGACCCTATTCAAGAAGCCGAGTAAACAGATGCCATCACAATACCTTGGTCGTTTCGATGCTCTTGTTCGAAACAGATGTTCTTTTGTCGGTGCACCTATGCACCTTTGATACTAGTACCGAGATTTGTAACGTACTCTAATTCCTTGATATACCTCGTGCCTCTTCTGGCCTCTGGATGAACTTGATATTTATCTGGTTTTTGAGCTTATTCTCGATATCCGACTTTCTTTATGGCTCCTTTTGTGAGACTCGGTTTCCGAGTTTCATGGATTTTGACAAGCGGACTTTTCTCTAAGTCCCCGAGTCCCCAAGACTCGGATGTTTGGGTTTTTTGAGTTTTAGCAACTAAGCAACTTTTCCTTTTTTCAAAATCCCCAGTCCCCAAGACCCAAGATGCCGGGTCTGGGATGTATGGTTTTTCCAAGGGAACAAGTTGTTTGCTGCTAAGCCCAAGCCCAGAGCCGTTTCACATAGGTATTGAAGTTATGCTTGATAAACGTTGAGTTTCCGGCTATTAGCCCTGTACTCTGCATAACTTGTGGTTTAGATGACCCTTTTGACTATCTTGTACTGTAAGACGGCTTTCGCGTGGATACCATGTTGTTACATCTATACGAAAACAGGGTCAGGCAAGTCCCGTTGGGCTTCATGGCTGATTGTAATCGTAAGCGAGCAAATCATGCCACTTTAGTGCGAGTCACATCGAGCTTAAATAAGAAAAGTCAAGAAAATTTGGCTCCTTTGTCCGGTTATAAGATTGCAGCCGTACTCGTTTGCGAGTAATCGGCCCTTATAACTCATAGGCATCAAGGCCGGGTCTTTGAGTTTGTAACTGTGCTATTCAAGCAATCAGCCCTCAAGACCTATATATATGCAACATACTTGATGATACTGATGTACTGATAATACTTATCTGTAACCGGAGTGAAGATCATAACAAAATAAGACTTGATAACCATCTCTTTATTGATACGAGAAAGTTTTGGGTCAGCAGGCCGCCTCATTAAAAACCTTCCAGTCCCCTTAGGTACCCTCGATAGGAAAAGAGTGCGTCTGAAACCTGCTGCCCGTTACATTGTTTAGTTCTTCTTGGGAATCTGTCCGGAACTGTCATAATCGATACACATTCTCCACTTGTTGGTCTTTTTTATTATGAGTACCGGGTTTGCTAGCCAATCCAGGTGAGGCGTTTCCATGACGCGGCTGGCTGTGAACGGCCGTGCAATTTCTTCTCCTGTGGCAGATTGTTTGGGAGTATCCTGCTTGATGAAAGCCACCATCTTGGTGTCTTGTGCTGCTTTGAACTTTGCTCTTTCATCCTCAGTACTTGGCCTTTTCGATGCTGTCCTGTCATCCGGGTCTGCTTGAGACCGGTAATTTTTGAGTTCCTCTTTTCTACAAGCTTGTTCAGCCATTGCTGCATCTCCTTCATCGCACTCAGCCGCTATGTCCCGGCTTCCATGTATGGTGATGGTCTGCTTAGGACCCGGGATTTTTAACTGTAGGTACACGTAACATGGCCTAGCCATGAATTTAGCATAAGCCGGACTTCCGAATAGCGCGTGATAAGGACTGCGTAATTTGACCACCTTGAAAGTGAGCCACTCAACTCGATAATTATCCTTTGATTCCCCAAAAGCTACCTCCAATGCGATTTTTCCCTTGGGGCACGCTGAGTGACCCGGCACAATCCCATGAAAAATTGTTGAACTTTTTTGTAGCTGAGACTCCTTGAGACCCATGCGTAGAAAGGTTTCCCAATATAGTATATTGATGCTACTTCCACCGTCCATCAGGACCTTTTTCAGCTCATACCCATTGACCTGCGGTGCAACTACTAATGCTAAAACTCCCGGGTGTTCTATTCTTTCCGGGTGATCCCTTCTGCTCCATGTTACGTCCTGTTCTGACCACCTCAGGTATCTTGGAACAGCCGAGGACACCGAGTTTACCGCCTGTTTCAGTATCCTCTTGTCCTTGTTGGAATTTCCTGTAGTATGCACGTGATATTGACCCAACTGCTTGGGGTTGGCCTGGAAACCTCCAGCTCCCCCTTGGTTATTACCTTGATTTCCGGCTGCCGGGTTACCGGCTGGGGGTGGGCCGTTGCCCGGGTTTCCACCTGGACCCGGTCCTCCTCCCCGACCTGCACCTCGCATGGCTCTGTTTACTTCCTCATTCTTCCACCTCTGTAGGTCGGCGCACTGCTCCAAGGAGTGGTTAGCTGGCCTACCGTTCCTGCTGTGCTTCGGGCATGCCATTCTGAAGATGTCCCAATTATTACTCGGCCTTGGTGGCCCTTGATAGTTTCCTCCATTGTGATTTCCGGTACTGAAGTTTCCTTCTGCCCTGGGTCTTGAAGATCCAGCTTCAGTGTTGGCGACAAACTCGGAGCCTCCCTCAAACGGGCGCTTGTTCTGGCTGTTTCCGTTGTTACCCGGCGCTGATCCATTGCCGGTTCTTCCATTATTACTTGTGTTTGCTTTTCCTTTTTTATCGTCAGTTTCCTCTTCCGTAGTGTCCGTTGCAGCGTGTTTGTTGCATGCATCCATCAGCTCTCCCATCGTAACCTCTGAAGCATTCCGACTAGATTTCATGCGAGTTAACTTTTGTACTAAAGGTGTGTACTTGCAGGTCTTTGCCATAGCTTGCAGCGCATCCTTGGGCTGAATATCTGTAGATGAATGAAGTATCTCCATAACCCGGCGCACCCAGCTGCGCGCCGATTCTCCCTTCTTCTGAACACATCGCTCTAGGTCATCAATAGTGAATAACTTTCTGCACGTCCCGTGAAAGTGCTTGATAAACGCAGTTTTCAATTCTCCCCATGATTTGATAGATCCTTCCGGTAGATTGGTGAACCATAATTTTGCTGCTCCCTCTGACATCATTAGATACATGAATTTGGCTTGAAGATTCTCGGACGCATTGCGAATCGACATGGCCATCTCATAACTGCTCAACCATGTTTCCGGATCCATAGTCGGCTCATAATTCACTACTTTACCCGGTTCTTTGAACTTTTCTGGATAAGGTTCAGCCCTGATGCTATCCGAAAGACACTTAGGTCCTGCGAGAATGGTCGAAGCTGGTCTTACTCGGTAAACGTGTGATCCTGCAGGGGGTACAACTGGACGCGGTACTGCTGGTATCCCATGTACCGCAGACCCGGCCACGGCTCTCCTGGCTCTGGAACTGTCCACGATGGCCTGTGCTGCTGATGCTGCTGGTACTGCCTGAATGTGTGGAGGAGGCGGCATTTGCTGCTGCTCTTCCCTCCGCCGTGCCGAACTTGTCTGGATATTGCCGTCATTGCCTCGCTGTTGGCTGACATATGGTGTCCCATGCATTCCACTTCTGTGATCCGGGTAATTAACTTGTTGTGCTACCGCAGTGCGCAGCATATCTATCGCCCGCCGGGTCTCCTCTGCATGGGGTGACTCTCTCACGGGGATTTGATTCAATGCAAGCGTTGTCGCGTACACGTTGTCCATGGGATTGTTGTAATGACCCGCTGGTGTGCGAAAACGTGATGGTGGTGGTGGTGGTGGTACAGTATTGCCGGTAGTAACTCCAGTCTGTGGTACGGGTAACCCGGCTTGCGTGTCTACCGGTTGTACTCCTCCGGTTGTTGGCTGAGGGGCGGTTCCTTGATTTGCCGCTGGGATCGGCTGATCCTGAGGCGTGATAAATAGCGTAGCCGGGTTTATGACTCCTCCCAATGCTGGCAATCTGGTTTGGTGCCTTTGATGTATTCTAGTCGTTTCCTCTCGGAGCCGGGTTTCCAGTGCATCCAGCTCGCGTTGTCGTGTGGCCATCCCTTGTCTTTCTGCTTCTACTTGCCTTCTCTGCTGCTCCAATGCACGACGGGCTACGTCCAAATCCCTAACACGTTCCGCCGCGTTCTCTGGAGTGATAACTGTGGCAAGAACTGTCGGATCTAGGATCAGATTGTTGTCGAACAGGGCCGGATGTTGTGGATTGGAAGGACCCGCTCCTGGTGTCCGGTTTGCTAGGAATCCAAACGTGTTCGCGTGTAACTCGTTTTCTGGCGCTTGACTGGTAACTGATGCCGACTCTTCGTCAACCTGGGCCAAAACCGTGTTTCCGTTAGCCGGTCCTTGCCGCCGGGTCAATGCTTGTGCTGTCCCGGCTGCGGCCGCGGTTACGTTCTCTTGGTTGAGATTGGTCGCGGGAGCCGTGTAAACCGCAACCCGGCGCACACTGCTTGGCGCGAGTTCATACTGTTCCTCTTCGCTGCTATTTTCCTCGTACCGGTTCTCCAGCAGGCGCAGGATAGACTCGGTATCACCTTCTTTCTCGATCCGGCCACGCGGGGTCCATGCCGGCTCCTCCGACTGTTCCCTCTTCGTGGTGGGTTCTTCCATTGGATCCGTTGTCCCAACTGATTCTTCTCCATCTGATTGGATATAGGTGGTCTTCCCTGACATAGAATCAAATCCAAAGTCGTCAGGGATCGAACCGGAAGTACGTACCATACCGATGAAGACGCTGATCCGGCCGATTGTCATGATAGATCCGAATTCGAGGTGATCCGGCTCTGGTCCCCAGCCGGAATCGTCCACCATCTTCTCTCCTTCGTGGTCGATGTAGATCTCACCGATGACTAGATTCTCCATGCTCTTCCGAGCTTCTCCCGTGATGTAAACACCTTTGGACGCAGGCCCCACGGTGGGCGCCAACTCTCGTGGGATAATCACGGCAGACGTTACCGGGGGTAACTGATCTTGGGGAAAGACGACACAGGCATTTGGGAGAGGGTTTAGCTCAGAGGAAAACATGATGGTACTCGATCTGGTAGCCGGCAATCAAGTCGCCGAGTCTCCGATCTCGATATAACTCAACTTTCGTGTTACACTGGATGCTCGATATCAAACGATATTGCTAGAACTCTTGGATCTCTAAACTAGACCGAGGGGCCGGTTTATAAAGCACCCGGACCCCCCTGGCTTGCCCCCCAAGGCGCACCCTGAACCCTACCCGGACCCCGCATACGAGAAACCCTAACTTTCCTTACTGTAACCCACAATCCGGGTTACGAGGCTTACGAACTTGGGCCTTCCAGAAGCTCCTTTATCTTTAGCCGGATCTTGCGCAGCGTCCATCGGGCCGAGTTACACCTTGGCGTTGGCCTACCGGGTTATCATCCCTCCATCACATATATTGTACATAAAGACAATCATAGAAGATAACAAACTTGTATGCAACCAATCAACGAACTATTTCACCATTGCCAAGAACAATTCACTACTCAAACATAGACGGGGAGACACAATACATCAAGGGAATATAGTATTGCATCATACATCGTGTTTGCCAAGAGATTAGAGTGGAGAGATGGAGCTGATCTTGCTGTAGATGTTGATGATTAACACGCCGGAGGGGGGTGGAGCCCTCCGGGGGTGATCCCGGCGGCGTTTCCCCCCTCTGATCTTCTTCGGCGGCAGCCTTCTGTCTCTCTGTTTCGTGGTTTCATCTCTCGGCGCCGCCTCCTCCTCGAAAAGGCTAGGGGACCCTTTATATAGTCGTTTTTAGGTCACGAGACACTCGGGAGAAGAAAGATCGACGGCATCGGAGCCACGGGGGCAAAAAGGGGGCCTCTCACGCGGCCAAGGAATCTGGCCGCGTGGAGGGTCCTCTTTGCCACCTGGTTGGCCGTTTGTACCTCTACTTTGGCCCATGGTCTTCGTCTCGAAAATTCTGAACCGTGCTCTTTGGCCTTGCCCTTTTTGGAGTCCCGAAGCTCCCGGAAAGTCTGAAACACTAAAAAGTACGTTTTCTGGAAAAACAGGGTTAGAACCAAAAGAAGGGGGATTGTTTAGAAAATCCCCCAAATCATTATAAAACATGAATATAAGTTGCTAATATGTAGGAAAAACAAGCAATAACATGCAAAGTTCATGTATTCATTTTACATGCATCACTGAGCTAGAAAGCAAAGAAAAACCAAGTCAAGAAAAATTTCACTTGAAAATAGAACATGTTGCAAAAATGAAGTAAATCGGCAACTCTTTGCATAACCTCGCAGGGAAACCGAGTTATTACACACCAGATTGTAGCATAAGTGCACATGCGCACTTTCAAAAATAGAGCTAGAAATAAAGCAGTTCAGCTAGCCTATTACAGACCCATCAGGTTCAAATTATTGTTTTTGCAGAAATCAAATGATTACCCTACAACAGATTTTCCTTTCTGCTGGGCCGCATCTTGAGTCGCCGGGTCTTCAGGCTCTAGGTCTTGCGTCTCCGGCTCGGCTGTCACTTGGATGGCCTCTGTCCCTCCAACCTCATCGGCAGGAACGTACTTCCACTCTAGCTGAGCCAGAGCATCAGTAATGTTCTCCGGTTCATATAAAGGGCGAGGTGGAGCAGAAATGGAAGGACTAACAGATTGAGGCGCACCAGATGAAGAGGCTATAGAGAGCCAACTCTTCTGCGGGGCTTGGCGGACAACATCCACAACTTGAGGAGATAATGGCATCTTACGCTCACCCGACGAGGTATAACCCGGACATAGATCGTTTAGTTTAACCTTTTCAGCAATAGTGCTAGCTTGAAACCGGCACTCCTTCTCGATCCTGGCGAAGTCTTTTCTGTCATACTTGGACATATCCGCTTTATATTCTGGGAATCCCTTCACGAGAAGATCCGGATTCAATTCCGGGTGATAGGCTTTCGCCAGGGACATAACCTTGATGGCTCCGCGACGACAGGATGATAGTTTATGCTCTTCTATCCATTGAGGGACCTGAGTTAGCTCCACAAGAATCTCACTAAGCCTCTTAGGAGGATTGTCCCAGTTCCGGACAACTTTAGTACATTCTCCACCTCCAATGTATAGCTGCCGGATCAAGGTGAACAAAGCCTTCAGTTTCAGGTCAGGCAGTTGGAGGTTATTGCCATGCATTCTGCCTACACGTTACAAGAATTTTTTTGATCAGAACCAAGCTATTGATAACAAGGCAAAGGAAATACTGAACTAGAAAAGCGATGCATTGACAAAAAGAATAATGAACCAAAAAACTTACCAAACACACTGCAGGTGATATCTCTTAGCAGATCTTTGACCTTGAAGAGGCTGGTCCGGGTTTCCTCCAAGTCCTTCTCAGCAGTTTCTGCTCTGGTTATAAGAGCCTTTTCCAGTTTTCAAAATCGTGCTGGAGAACAAACCAAGTTTCGGCTGCCTCAGTGATTTGATCTTCTAACTCCTTCTGCCGGGTCCTGGCCTCCTCAGTCTTCTTAGCCTCTTGTGCTAGCAGGCTCTTCAAATTTGAAACCTCCTTTTGCGAGGAAGATTCAAGACTCTGCACATTCATTGATTACAACAGAATAAAGTTATCAGCAGGTTACAGTCATAACTTGAGGAAAATCCGGCTTATAATAACATAACCCGGAAACTGGCGAACTTATAGTATATTCCAGAATAAGGTTAAAAGTCCCGAGTAGCCGCTGGCTGGCAAACTCGGCACTTGGGGGCTACATTATTTCAGGTTCAAGCATTGGGTTATAAATTATGACTAAGTCCCGGCCAGCTGCAGGCTCGCAACCCGACACTTGGGGGCTACACGATTTCAGTCTAAGTTCCAGTGGTTAAAAACAAAAGCAGAATAAGTCCCGGTTTGCAATGAAATTATAAATCGTCACTTGGGGGCTACAACTATTCAGTTTACAACATTCAATGATAAATATCCAAGTATATATTACAAATATAAACTAGAAGATTGAGGGCTACAGGTTATGCATATCAAGGTTACCTCATATTTCTGCTTCATAAATTCTAAAATACCATCAACACGGTGTCGGTTCTCAGAGAGTTCTTGATCTAACGTATCAAAATCTTGGCCTTCAATATTCAAGCTAGGAGGAGCCCTCTTTTCTTCCGGTTTCACTTTCAGGTCTTCAGTAATTTTGGAGAGCACTGTGGAAGTCCCAGTAACCTGGGCAGCCTGAGATCCGGTTATGACCACATCCGGGTCTTGAACAACCACCTCTTCAACCGGAGGACCTGTTGTGGGATAATCACGGCAGACGTTACCGGGGGTAACTTAGATTGAGGCGAATCGACTCTGGTGTTTGGGAGAGGGTTTAGCTCGGATGCTATCATATTAGTTGGTGATCTAGGGTCTCAGGCTGCAATGTCGCCGAAACTCCAATCTAGGGTTACAAGCTCGAATTCTTCTCTTTCTCTTGATCTCAAAAAACTTGGTCTCTTTGCCCTAGAAGCCGGTTTATATAACACCTGGCTTCCTGGCCTTCCGTACAAGGTACATCCAGAATCCTACTCGGGATCCACACATAACCCTAAATTTCCAACCGTGACCCCCAAGGTACGAGTTACAAGATCTGCGCTGCCTTTTGGGTCTTCTAGAACTTCCTTTCTCTTGGGCCGGGTCTCGTGCAATCTCCCCTTGGCCGTGTCTCACCCAGGCATGGGCCTACCGGGTTATCATCCCCCCAACAGTAGTCCCCAGAATAGCTTGGGCATCTTGGAACCAACCATGAAGCGCACGCTATTCCCTGCAAAACAACAAACATTCATATGCACAACATAACGGGTTAGGTAGCTTTAACTATAGCCAGGCCTGCTCTTTTGGCGGTCCATATAATAACCCGGTTCATCATTCTGGCCGAGTATCGTTACTCGGATCAAATTTCCAGAGGTACGCTTGTAACCCTGCTTTCATCTTTTCCGCAAGTTAGTCCGAGTGACAATTTTTAAGTCCGGCTCTCTTGGCGGGCTTTGACTGAACCGGCCATTTCGCAATAACTCCTAAGATCCTTATCCCATAACTTACATGCCGGATCATATCCTCCCGCAAATCACTCTACTTACCATTTGGTTCCTAGGGTTTCTCTGCGCCTATAAATAGGCCCCGGGGGAAAAACCCTAAAATTCCAAACACCACCACTCCTCTTCTCCTTCTTCCTCCCGCTCGCCATTCACTCCCAAGAGCCCGAGGTCAAACGCGAGCCGCCGGACCCACGCGCACGCCGTCGACCCCGATTACCGGTCGCCGCTCCGCATCTCCGTCTTGCGCCGCCGTCCCTCACCATTGGAGCTCACCGGACTTCGCCTCGAGAACCTCGCCGCGCCATTGGAGCTCAAGACCAAGCTTGGACCCGGAACGCCCGCCCGCACTTGTGCTGCCGTCATCTTCAAGGACCAGGCCGTCGCTGCCGCTGAGCATGCCGGGCCTCACTCCGCCGCCGTTTCCGGTAAGCACCTTTAGATCTAAATGGTAGATTCGTTTCTCTAAATCTTGGCTTCATGTTCATCGCGCGCCTAGCCTCCATTTCTTTTTCCTTGCTTTATTCTTAATTTTTCGATTTTCTCTAGATCCATTTCCATGGCGCCCAAGGCTGCACCCAAGTCCAAGGGCAAAAACCCGGTTCTGAAGCAAAAACCGGGTCAGTCGATCTCAGCCAACTAGACTAAGTCGACTGTCACCAAGGCGAAATTGGAGGAACTAGCCGAGTCTGGGGTCCTCCCAGCAGAGTCGGAAATCTCCTGGAGAGCGCCAGAAGAGGAGACCCGGCCTTCGCCTGGTTCAGGTGAAGTTGTTGTCTTTTTGGAGCACATGACCCGGGGGACCCTTTCTTCCGCGAAATCATTCACCACTATAAACTCCGTATTTTTGATATCGGTCCTAACTCGATTTTGAACATTTGCCACTTCATCGTCCTCTGTGAGGCTTATCTTTGCATAGCCCCAAATCTTGCCCTGTTTTTAGAGCTTTTTCAATGCAAACCTTGCCGTGAGAACACGGATGGACCCCTCCTCGTCTGTGGGGATGTGTCCATCCAGAGGCGCAAGAAATCCTTGATGCCGACTCTCAGCCTTCACTCCCACGTGAAGCACTGGCAAGAAACATTTTTCTACTGGAAGGACACTTCCAGACCCGGCGAAAAGCCTTTGCCGGGTTTTTCCACTGAGGCCTTCTCTCTTAGCGATAACCTAAGTGGTTTCGCTTCAGAGCCCGATAGGAAATCCATCCAACCCCTGCTCCACAAATTAGCTGTCCTAGCAGCCCATGGCCTCTGCGGGCTAAACCTCATCAAAACCTGGATCAGTTGTAGCATCCAACCAAACAGCATCCGTCCCAAGCTCATCTGCGATTACTCGGGTCACCTGACTGACTCTCTCCGATACTCGGAGAAGTCATACCCGGCCGCGGACATCAACAGGGTCATGAAAAATTTCCTGGCCAAGAAGATGGACTCCGTCAAGAGCGTTTCCGGGCTCTCCCCCTTCACTCGCTCAAACCCGGCTCCTCCAGTAAGAACCGACTTATATTTTTTTGCACCGGCTGATTTTTCTAACCCACACATACTAACTTTTATCTCTGCTGTTTTTCACCCAGGAAACCAATGAGTTTTGGAAGATTGTCACCCCGCCCCTTCTGAAAACTCGGAGGAGGAAGAGCCGAGTGACAGTGATGAAGGTAATTCCGAGTCACTACTAAACATATACTTTGTCAATCTATTAGACCAAAATTCTCCTCTTTCCAACAATGCACCGCAATAACCAGCACCAACTGACAAGGACGGCTCTCAATCGGAGGAGAGTGAGGCAGAACCGGAAGCTGAGGTTGGCAAGAAGAGGAAGCCCAGAGGAGTTACTTTCAAGGTGCCATACTCCTCCATGACCATAGAGCCGTACTCCTATGCCGGTATGTGCAAACTTAACAAATATCTAACCACTATATCGTCTTTGAAGGATGCATCTCCTCCACCCAAGCGACGGGTAACCCGGAACTCTCCGAGTGACGAGCTCCTCAATCCCGGGCTCCCTCAATCGCCCGTTCGCAGAGCCGGTACTCATTCCACTTATCCTGACAGTACTCCTCGAAAATTCCCATATCCGAATTATCCTTTAGTCGGAACAATCCGTGTCTCACTTTCCAACTCTCTATCAGTGTCTTCCGGGTCTAGCAATGAGCTCCCCAGTGATTTCGTCGTAAATACCGGGTAATTTTCATGACTTGACCACATCCCTATGCTTTGCATGCTTTTCCTCTATAGCATACTAACTCCGAATTTTTCTTTTCTCAGAGCCTGGGTCACTCTTAGCGATCCGGTGGAAACTCCCGCTGATGAACCTCTGATGGAAGACCCGGTAAGCGCTGCCAACCCTCCACCTCCTGAGGAGCAAGGGCCGACTAACGCCACCAGCCCAAGAACCGAGTCTCCTCCTCACATGGCCCAACCGGATGATCCTGAGGTCGAATATATCGGGACCCAGAAGAGCGCTGCCACTCCAAAGACCGCTACTGCCAGGTATGACCCTGAGGAAACAAAGGCAGCAACCCAACCCACTAGCTATGGCGCTAGCTCTTCCAGGTCGTCTCTCGGCAGCCAAAAGGTTGAAAAGCTTCTGGAGGAGTACCGGTCTTTGAAGACCACTGAGGAGGAGATAATCGAGTCTCTGGCGGCTGAGCACCAGGTTAATCTTGCTAACACTAGTCACACACTTATCCTAGTCCCCAAGTTCCAAGTGTTTTGTACACAATCACTCGGTACTTACTAATATGCCGACTAACTCTTATCTGTCGTTTTCAGGCTTATGTTGCTCTCACTGATGCGCTTTTGGCTAAGACCAATGAACCGCTGCAAGCGGAGGTTAAGCATCATGAGGAACTAGAAGCTAGCTTCAAAGATCTCACCAAAAGGCATAAAACACAGAAGAAGAAACTCCGGACTGCAGATGAACTTATCAAAGAATACTCGGCCTTCATCGGCAACTTTTTTGATTCCCTCATTGGTAAGTCTAGGTTCTCTTTGCCGCTTCATGTTACCCGGATTTCCCTACTCAGCGATGTTTTTGACTCGGTATCTGGGTGTGTTTTTGTACCGCATGTCCGGCAGATATTGCAGAGGTGAAAGATCACCACCACAGGCTGAGGATACTCAAGACTGTCATCCGGCAATTCTCAGCGGGAACTAAGTGGACTCTTGAATCTGTGAAGCTGTCAGGTGATTACCCGTGCATTACCAAAATGCTCGAGGCATACTCGACTGTCCCTTCCTAGATTGAAACCTGGAAGCGCTCAGCCTGCAGGGTTGGAGTGGTACGTGCTCTTGCACTGGCCAAGGCCTATTATCCCAAGATCGAGCCGGCAATGCTTGTAAACGGGTTTCCCAAATTGAAAGCTGACGGCTCTAAGTTCTCAGGAAAAGACTTTAAGGCTATCAATGTCCAGATCCGCCACTCGGCCAACTTGATCGCAAATACCCTTAACGTGAACAAGCTCACTCCCGCCTATGATGCTGAGGACCAACCTGTGCCCATCGAAGACCCGGAGCCTTTTGACATCTTGACCCGTTTCAAGGCGGAACTTGCAAAGAAAAAGGCTGCGGCAAACCCGCCATCTTCCACAACTCCGGTTGTCCCTCCTCCATCACGTGCTGCCTCCGGGGATAACCCAGACGCTGAGAAGGGGAAGGCGACGGAGGAAAATGCTGAAGACCCGGCTGCCAAGACCACTCCCGATGACTCGGCTGAAGAAACCGAGCAAAGTTATCACCCTTTTACCTGCAAACAATCATTCGGCCAATAGGCATTGTAATATGCCTTTCACACTTGTTTATTTGATGGTGCGCCTGTGCACTTTTGATACTATTCTCTCTGGTTTGTAATACGCTTAAACTCCTGTGGTTTTGATGACCCTTCTGGTCATCCATTTGATATGCACTTTTCGACCTTATGTTGGCATAGCTTTACTTTTTGTATACTTTTTTTTGCGATAGATGCCGAGTGTTGGTTGTGGGACGGTGAAAATTTTCTTCCAAGTCCCCAAGACCCGGACTTTGGGTTGAGGGTTTTTTGGCTTGGGAAACTTTGCTTCTCAAGTCCCCAAGACCCCAAGACCCGGGTTTTGGGTCTTGAGATCCTTGGCTTAGAAAAATTCTCGCTTTCTCAAGTCCCCAAGTCCCCAAGACCCGGATTTGGGGTCTGGGAATTAATGGATTTAAGAAAACTTTTTGCTTTCTCCAAGTCCTCAACCGTACTACTATCTTTTATACACTTTGAAGTTTATGCTTAATGTATTATGAATTTCCGGCTGTTGCCTTTACTCTGCATAACTTATGGTTTGGATGACCCTTTTGACCCTCTTTGTTGTAAGCCGGCTTTCGCGTGGATACTCAATGTTGCTATAACTCTATGAAAACAGGGTTAGACAAGTCCCCATGGGCATCATGACTGATTGAATTTATAGGCTAGCAAAACATGCCACTTTGTTGCGAGTCACATCAAGCTTAAACAAGAAAGGCCAAGAAAAGTTTGGCTCTATTGTCAAGGTTATGAGATTGCAACTGTACTTATTGCAAGTAATCAGCCCTCATACCTTAATGGCATCGTGGCCGGGTCTGAGTTTGTAACTGTGCTATTCAAGAAATCAGCCCCCAAGACCTATACATATGCTCTGCAATAGTAGGGCTTCAGCTCTACCAGCTTACAGATAACTTGAATAAAAGCAAAAGGTGTGTAAACTTAGAGCTTATTAAACTATATTCCTTACAGTTGAATAATTATAATTAACTAAACATACTATACTTACCTGATATAAATCATGATCAAACATAGAAAAGTATGCAAAGAACTAACAAAAATACAGGAAACACAGGAACTATAATGATTTAACCATCTCTTTATTGTTATGAAAAGGTTAGGTCAGCAGGCCGCCTCATTAAAAACCCTCCAGTCCCCTTAGGTACCCTGGATAGGAAAAGAGTGCCTCTGAAACCTGCCGCCTGTTACATCGTGTAATACAACTTGCAAACCTAGTCTATACTAAATATAGTAGGGACGCAGCTGAGCCACGTTCCATGGTCTTTCACGCTCTTGCATAGATGAAGTGGAATGAGCAGTATCCTTGGTGGAATTCGACTCTTCCCTTGCGTCTATCAGGTAATACGATCCGTTGTGCAGATTTCGGCTTATAATGAATGGACCCTCCCATGGGGGGAGATAGCTTGTGCCTTCCTTCTTTGGATTGTACTAAGCGCAGCACCAGATCTCCTTCCTGGAAAACACGGGTTTTGACTCGGCGACTATGATACCGCCTCAAATCCTGCTGATATATGGCTGATCGTTCCAATGCTTGCTCAGTGTGCTCTTCTAGCATGTCCATGACGTCCTGCCGGGTCTTCTCATTTTCCACCTCAACATAAGCCGCCACTCATGGCGAGTCATGGATGATATCACTCGGAAGGACCGCCTCTGCACCATAAACCATAAAAAACGGGGTCATCTGGGTAGATCTGTTAGGTGTAGTGTTAATTCCCCAAACCACAGAAGGTAACTCCTCAACCCATGCTCCAGCGGCTCGAAGACACGGGACTCGTAATCGCGGTTTCAATCCCCGAAGTAACTCCTGGTTTGCTCTCTCCACCTGCCCATTGGCTTGCGGATGAGCCACCGAGGCCACGTCAAGACGGATACCGTTATTTCCACAAAACTTCTCCATCTCTCCTAAGGACATGTTGGTTCCATTGTCTGTGATTATGCTGTGGGGGTATCCAAACCGATGTATGATCTTCTTCAAGTACTTCACAGCTGTGGCCGCCTCACAATTTGTAACAGGCATGACCTCAACCCATTTTGTAAACTTATCAATAGCCATCAACAAATGGGTCTTTTTGCATGGATACATGGGGAAAGGACCTACCATGTCCATACCCCAAACAACAAACGGCCAAGTCGAGGGAATTGTCCGTAACTCCATAGCCGGCACATGAGTTTGCCGAGCGTACCTTTGGCATCCATCACATCTTGCCACCAAGCGTTTTGCGTCTGCTATAGCCGTGAGCCAAAAGAACCCATGTCGATATGCCTTAGCCACAAGGGATCTCGTGGAGGCATGATGTCCACAATCGCCTTCGTGAATCTCTTTCAGTATTTGACGACCTTCTTCTGGGGCAACGCAGCGTAGAAAGACACATGCATCGCTTCTCTTATAAAGCTCTCCATTAATGATAGAATAACCCTTTGCTCGTCTCAAGATTTGCCGGGCTAAAACCTCCTGTTGTGGTAACTCGCCCCGTAACAGGAATGCTAGGAACGGCTCTGTCCACTCCGGGATAGCACGCACCGCGGCCACAAACTCCAAATCCGGGTCTTGACTAGCTGCTTCTTCCTCTGACTCGGTTTTAACAGAAGGCCGCCATAACTCATCCAGGAAGACATTATGCGGAACAGGCTCTCAACGGGAACCGAGCCTCGAAATGCATCCGCAGCCTCGTTCTTTCGCCGATCAATGTGCTCCACCTGATACCCGGAAAAAGACCTGGCTACCTTGTCCACCTCTCTACGGTATGCTGCCATCGTTGCATCCTTTCTGTCCCATGTTCCTGAGACCTGCTGTACTACGAGATCCGAGTCTCCGTAGCACCTTATACGCCTGATGTTCATCTCCTTTGCTATTCTTAGTCCATGTAACAGGGCCTCATACCCGGCTACGTTGTTAGAGAAATCGAAGTGAATTTGCAATACATAACTCAACTTATCTCCTTTTGGCGATGTGAGCACCACCCTAGCTCCTAACTCTTCATACTGCTTGGAACCATCAAAGTGCATCACCCAGGAATCTGAACTTGGCACCACTAAAGGCATGCTTGTTTGAGTCCAATCGTTGACGAAATCGACCAAAGCCTGAGACTTGATCGCAGACCGGGGCTCATAGTTGATGTGATAGTCTCCCATCTCGATGGCCCACTTGGCTACCCTTCCGGTTGCGTCCGAGTTTCTTATGATATCCGCCATGGGTATGGAACTTATCACCGTAATGGGGTGTTCTTGAAAGTACATCTTCAATTTCCGACTGGCCATGAATACCCCCAAAAACCAACTTCTGCCAATGCGGATATCGCTGCTTTGCTTCTGATAAGACCTCGCTTACATAATAAACCGGCCGTTGCACCGGGTGATCCTTTCCATCCTCCTTGCGCTCAACCACAACCACTGCGCTAACTGCTCGAGGCCCGGCTGCAACATATAGCAACATAGGCTCCTTAGGACCCGGCGCAGCCAGAATCGGTGCCTTAGATAACTGCTTTTTTAGAGCCTCAAATGCCTCGTCCACCTCTTGATCCCATACGAACTTGTCTGTTTTCTTCAAGAGTCGGTATAGGGGTATCGCCTTTTCTCTGAGCCGAGATATAAACCGGCTTAACGCTGCCACGCATCCTGTGCGCTTCTGAACATGTTTCAGCTCTTCCGGCTTTTTCAAGCTCTGGATGGCTTTGATCTTTTCCGGGTTAGCCTCGATCCCCCGCTGAGAAACGATGAAACCGAGTAACTTTCCCGCAGGAACCCCAAACATGCACTTTGTTGGGTTGAGCTTCATCTGGTATCTCCACAAATTCTTGAATGTTTCCTTTAGGTCATCAATGAATGTTTCTGCTTTCCTTGTTTTGATCACTACATCATCAACGTAAGCATGGATGTTGCGTCCAATCTGACCCTTGAAGCACTTCTAAATACACCGTTGGTATGTTGCACCTGCATTCTTCAATCCAAAGGTCATGGTTTTGTAGCAAAAGGCCCCCAAAGGGGTTATGAATGATGTTTTCTCCCGATTCTCCCTTTTGAGTTTTATCTGGTGATACCCGGAATAAGCATCCAGGAAGCATAACATGTCGCTTCCCGCCACCGCGTCTATGATCTGGTCTATCCTCGGGAGGGAAAACAGATCTTTAGGGAAATTCTTGTTGAGACTCGTGTAATCTATGCACATTCTCCACTCATTATTCTTTTTCAACACTAAAACCGGGTTTGCCAACCAGTCAGGGTGAAAGACTTCCATGATAAAGCCGTCCGCTAGGAGCCGAGCCACCTCTGCTCCTATAGCCTTTCTCCTTTCTTCGTTCATTTTTCTCAAACCTTGCTTCACTGGCCGGGACTTAGGATCGACATGCAAACTATGCTCAGCGAGCTCAGTCGGGATACCCGGCATGTCGCTAGGTGTCCAGGCGAACATGTCCTGATTCTCGCGAATGAACTTTATGAGTGCCTCTTCCTCCTTGTTACCCAGGTTAGAACCTATAGCGAACTGTTTGGAAGAGTCGCCTTCAACAAAAGCCACCATCTTCGTATCTTGAGCTGCTTTAAACTTAGCTCTCTCGTCGTCCGTATTTGGATTCTTCAAAGCTGTTCGATCCTCCGGGTCTACCTGAGACCGGTAATACCTGAGTTCTTCCTTCGCACAAGCTTGTTCTGCAAGTGCTGCATCTCCCTCATCACACTCTGCTGCCACATCCCTGTTCCCATGTATAGCAATGGTTTGTTTAGGACCCGGGATCTTTAGCTGTAGGTACACATAACAGGTCTTGCCATGAATTTGGCGTAAGCCGGCCTTCCGAACAGCGCATGATAAGGACTGTGCAACTTCACCACCTCGAATGTGAGCCACTCTACTCTGTAGTTATCCTTTGATTCTCCAAAAGCGACCTCTAGTGTTATCTTTCCCTCAGGGCAGGCCGAGTGTCCTGGTACAATTCCGTGGAAAACTGTGGAACTTTTCTGCAGCTGAGACTCCTTGAGTCCCATATGTAAAAAGGTCTCCCAATACAGGATGTTGATACTGCTTCCACCATCCATCAAAACTTTCTTCAGTTCGTAGCCATTGACCTGCGGCGCTACCACCAAAGCTAACACACCCGGATGTTCTATTGCTTCCGGGTGATCTCTCCTGCTCCATGTTACCTCCTGATCTGACCATCTCAGGTATCTTGGGACGCCCGAGGAAACCGAGTTTACCGCTCTATTGAGTACCTTTCTCTCCCTTTTGGAGGTCCCACTGGTGTGAACATGATATTGTCCTAACTGCTTTTGGTTAGCCTGAAAGC
Source organism: Alopecurus myosuroides (assembly GCA_028641055.1). Lineage (NCBI taxonomy): Eukaryota > Viridiplantae > Streptophyta > Magnoliopsida > Poales > Poaceae > Alopecurus > Alopecurus myosuroides. Next base: position 765,226,499 of record CM054057.1, read on the forward strand.
CACCCGCACCACCCTGGTTATTACCCGGATTACCGCCTACTGCGTTGCCTGCGGGGGGGGTGGTCCGTTGCCCGGGTTTCCACCCAGACCCGGCCCTCCTCGCCGGCCTGCGTCTCGCAGGGCCTTCTGTATCTCCTCGTTTTCCATCGCTGTAAGTCCACACACTGCTCCAATGAATGATTAGCCGGCTTGCCATTCCTACTATGACGTGGGCAAGGCATCCTGAAAGCTTCTATGTGGTTAGCCGGCCGTGGTGGTCCTTGATAATTGCCTCCTCCGTTGAAGTTTCCATCTACTCTAGGCCTTGGGAACCCGGCCTCGGTATTGGCGACTAACTCGGAGTTTCCCTCATATGGACGTTTATGCTGGTTGTTTCCGTTACCACCTCCATTGTTACCCGGCGTGGCACCGCTGCCGGGTTTTCCATTACTGCTCACGTTAGCCTTTCCTTTCTTTTCCTCGATGTCCTCTTCCGTGGTGTCGGTGGAGGCATGCTTGTTGCACGCATCCATCAACTCCCCCATAGTGATTTCCGACACATGCCTACTAGATCTCATGCGCACCAATTTTTGTACCAAAGGCGTGTATCTGCATGTATTTACCATAGCTTGTATCGCGTCTTTTGGTTGAATATCAGTGGAAGAATGAAGTTCATGACCCGGCGTACCCAGCTGCGTGCCGATTCTCCTTTTCTTTGGATACACCTGTCTAAGTCGTCGACTGTATAGTTTTCTGCAAGTTCCATGAAAATGTTTGATGAAAGCCGATTTTAACTCACTCCACGAATTGATGGATTTTTCAGGCAGATTGTTGAACCATAGTTTTGCTGATCCTTCAGACATCATAAGATACATAAACTTGGCTTGGAGTTTTTCTGAAGCATTGCGAATAGACATAGCCATCTCATAACTGCTCAACCAAGTCTCAGGATCCATGGTTGGCTCATAATTGACAACTTTACCCGGTTCCTTAAACTTATCCAGGTATGGTTCAGCTCTGATGGCATCTGACAGACACTTGTGCCCGACTAAGTTTTTCAGTACCGGCCTTGCGCATGAAACATGAGACTCGGTGGGCGCTACAGGAGGCATGCCACCTGCTGGCCCTCGCGCCGCAGACCCGGCCATACGCCTCGCCCGAGAACTGTCAACAATTGCTTGCGCCGCTGAGACCGCAGGAGCCGCTGGCCTGTGAGGAGGAGGCGGCATTTGCTGCTGCTCTGCCCTCCGTCGCGCCGAGCTTGACTGAATATTCCTCGTATTTCCGGGCTGCCGGCTGACATACGGCGTAATGAACAACGCGGCCGGCTGTAGGTTTCCACCTGCCGCCGGTAGCCTCGTCTGATGCCTCTGATTATATATCCTAGTTGTTTGAGCTTGAATACAATCTTCCAACTCTTCCAACTGGCGCTGGCGCTCGGCCATCCCTTGCCTTTCAGCTTCTACTTCCCTTCTTTGTTGTTCCAATGCCCGGCGGGCCACATCTAGGTCTCTGGCACGTGCCGCCGCGTTTTCTGGCGTTATTACAGTCGCCAACACTGTGGGATCCAAGATCAGATTATTCTTGAACAGAGCCGGGTTTTGTGGTTGTGACGTTTCTGCCCCAGCTGTTCTGTTCACCCTGAATCCGAACATGTTTCTGAACTGAGCACTTTCCCCCGTTTCGCTGGTAACGGAGGCCGGCTCACCATCGACCCGGGCTACGGCCGGGTTTCCATTAACCGGTGCTTGTTGCTGGGTCAGCGCTTGCGCCGCACCAGCCGCGGCTGCTGACACATCACCCTAATTGAGATTTATCGCAGGGTCTGTGTAGACCGTGACTCGGCGCGCAATGCCTGGTGAAGATTCATATTCTTCCTCTTCGCAATTGTCTTCTTCGTACCGATCTTCAAGCAGATGCACGATAGATTCGGTATCATCCTCCTCACCGACCCGGACACGCGAGGTCCATACCGGCTCCTTCGGCTGTTCCCTCTTCGTGGCGGGCGTCTTCTCCAAGACCGTGTTATCCGGCTCTGCTGTTCCTACCGATTCTTCCCCATCCGACTGGACACAGGTGGCGTCTCCTGACACAGATTGTCGAGACATCGTAGTAGTTTTTATAGACGGGGGTGCCATGAGACTATGAGTAGAGACGTGGGGGAATGTGGTTGCGCTAAAGACGAAAACACAGGTTTTACCCAGGTTCGGTACGTCGTAATAATACGGCGTTCCTACTCCTGCAAACTCACTATTCAGGTCTAAAGCCTGTGTATACAAGTACAATGTGAGGTTCTGTTTAGCTATTCGCTGAGGATCAACTTCCCGGCGAGTTAGCCTCTAGCTTCTTTTCTCTCTATCATATCTCCCGTCTGGCTTTATATAACAGCCGGGTTAGGGCATACAGAGTAGGAAACCTAGAAGACTATGGCGACTATTAACTTGGAAAGTAAGGAATCCGCCTTCTACTCCAAGCCAGATCACGTGGGCCGTGATCCGGGTTCTTCTAGAATCCGGCTTCTGTGCGTCAGCTTACTGGGCCGCCCAATGGACCGTAGCCCACTACCATTCGGGCCACCCGGGCAATCGGGCACTTTAGACTACCATCCGATATACCCCTATTTGGTATATATCCGACAGTAGCCCCCAAGAAGGATCGAGACTCCGTTTTCGCCGTCTTTCGTCAAATGCATCCTTCCAAGAAATACCGGCCTGGAGTCTTGATTCTTCTTTTCTTCCTTTAAAGGAGATGGTAACGTAAAACTCGGAATCCAGAAAATCCGGCTTTTCTCACACGATCCTTCGCGGAGAAGGAACTTCCTACGTTAGCGCTTAAAACTTGCTGACGCAAGGGACGTTTGGGTTACAGGCGAGAAAACCCAGAAACATCTTTCTGACAGATTCTCGTGGGAAACGAGGAGATAACCATAATCATCCTGTCGACTCATTTCCCGGATTTTCCGGCGAGTGACACGCGTTGGACATCCAACGGTCAAAAAAGCCGTTAGCACGCATCCTGACGGATTTCCGGCTATAAATAGCCTTCTTCGTCCTCTGGAAAAACCGTCCGCTCCTCACTTCGCACGCCATTCCAGCGCCCAAGCTCACAGCAGAGAAACTCTCGAACGCGAATCACGCCCAAGACCTCACCGGAGTCGCCCTAGCGCCGCCCCTCGATGGCTTCACCCCCGTCTTCCCCAGCCCGTGCTGTTGCCAAAGAAATCGACGACATCATCAACACAAGGGACCCGCAACTGGATTCACGAGTGCGGTCCACCGGCGACGAGCCGGCGAAGACGACGGACACCGTGGCGGGCGAAGGAAACTTCTCCGCCACCGTAGATTCTGCGGGTTCCTCCTCCGCGCCCACTCTGCCGCTCGCTCCCGAAATAGCGGAGGAGAAGATTGAACTTGTCGGCGACGAGCTTGCGGCCACAGAGGTCGCAGCATTTACCGCCGCCGGAGTTAAGGAAGAGATGGAGATTGCCGGCAATTGGATTTCGAGTAATATTTTACCATCCCTCCTTCCGACAATGGAAAAGGAAGGGCTTATGGTTAAAGACAAATGGCGGAGCCCGGAAGACGAATCCGAGCCCATGCCAAAAGACGGAGAACGCGTCCTCCTTACTTCTCATATTGCGAGAGGTATGGGTTTGCCACCTTCCACCTTTTTCTTGGACGTCCTTAACCATTAATGCATTCAGCCACACAATCTTCCACCAAACTCCATTCTCTACCTAGCTGGCTTCCAAGCCCTTTTTGAAGGGTATTTAGGAATAGCTCCCAGACTAGATTTTTGGCAATATTGCTTTGGAGTGAAGCACAACCCTACAGAGGGTGTTCTTCCCGTCTGCGGGACTATTTCTTTAACTCTTCGGAGGTTCAGGGAAGATTGGTACCCAAAGATAAAAACATCAGAATCCGTCAAGTTTTGGACGGGTTCCTTCTTTTACCATCATGACATCCCGTTTCCCGGAAAAGAAAACGGGGTTCCTCCATTCGTCAATTCCGCCGCCATTCCTCAAGATAGTTGGGCAGTCGAAACAGTGCAATCTTTGCCGGAAGACCTGATGAAGATAAAACGGCGTATCGCCAAACTTACCTCTTCCCAGCCTCCCTTAACCGGAACAGATACTGTCTTGTGCTGGTTTGGACGCCGTATTCAACCTCTCGCTTTTCGTTCCCGACTCCTTTGCGAATACGAAGGGCCAGAAGATAACATGAGAGGGACGGACAAAGCCTTCTCCAAAAGGGACTTCAAAAAACGAGTTAACCAATTGGTCGCTACTCGTGTCCAATACATAGAAAGTTTGGAAATGTATCACGAGGAAAACCCAGTCCGTAAGGTACTTATATTTTCCTCGATTTTGGGTTTCTCTCGGATTATCTCTTTTTCCTGACTTATTCGGATCTTTGCCATCTCCATAGTTTGAAGAACTTAAAGGAGTCGATCTTGCTTCCGACGCCGAGCTCGACAAACTACATGCCAGCTTTTATGGCGGCCGGAAACGCAAGAGGCAGGTGGCCTTTGAAGAAGTGATAAATCTTGACGGAACTCCCATCGCCGCCTCCGGGTATTTTCCTGGAGCTTTATATTTATCATTCCCTTACGGTTGTTTTGAGATATTTATTTCTCAGACGTTTCCCTTTTCAGCCTTGCTCCAGTTCCTTCAAAGGCAAAGAAATTGAAGAAACATAAGGCTACTGCCAAAGGAGAACCATCTTCCGCTGCAGTTTCTCCCCCTTCAACTGTATTCAGCGGGGAAGAGAAAACCACAAACCCGGGCGCAGAATTTCAGCGGTCCAGCCAGCCTATTGCATCCAACATGGATGCGAGGGAAAGGGCGGGACCAGAGATGGGTAGAAATCTTCGAGCATCTGGGGAGGACGAACCCATTCCCACTTTTAACAGGAATTTCCAGGTAAAGGAAGAACCATTCGATGAACTCGGATATATTCACCCAGAAGCTAGAAAATTCTTCGCTCCTGCCCCTCTAATCCGTCCTTGGCCACAAGGTGGGCTAATTGTACGCAATGACTTCGTATTTTCACCTCGTCAGGTCATTCAGGATGGCCTTTACCACGTTGGAATCCTTTTCTCTGAATATGTAAAGGATTTCAACGAAACCTTGTCAAATTTGCAGGAAATGAGCCAGCTAATATCTCTTGCCCCCAAGCAATAAGTCGAAAGCATGCTGTCCACTTACTGCTTCTTATTACACTTGTTTTTAACTTAAGCGTCTTACGTTCATTTCCGCGTTTCAGCATACTGCTGATAAGATAAACTTGAAATTTTTTAACAAGCTTAACATCAAGAATGAAGAGGTGAAAACCCTTCTATCTATTATTGATGTTAAGAAAGCAGAGCTGGCATCATCTTAGCTAAAGCTGTCGGAAACAACAGGTATATTTCTCTGAAGTTCCTTATCCCATTTTTTGTCTAAGTACTTTCCCGAATTTTTCTAAACTCGGAATTTTGTTCCTTGCTTTCCAGCTGCTTTGGCTAAGGCCAAGGAAATAGCTGAAGATGCCGGCAATGCCGCGATTCTCCAACAGGAGAATTTGTACCTTCATAAGGATCTTATGAAGGCTCGAAAGGATCTGGAGGCCAGCAACATGGCCCTTGGGATTGCTCAATTCAAGGCCTCCCAGCAGGCGGACAAGGACAAGGCTACTATCCAAGACTTGGAGAATGCCTTAACCCTACGCCTTGAGGAAGGCTCCGAGATGGACAAGATTCTCGGTAAGTTGCTGTCATTTACCGGTTTTTCCATGTCTTGATTTTCTTCTCTGTTTTTTCGCTAACCTTTTGGTTGTTTGTTTGAAAAAACAGGAGATAACCCAGAACTTACTCGGATTGAGAAAATCCGAGCTTTTGGGAAGGTGTGGACTGCGATCAGGGCTGCAAGCATGCAGCTGGTCAACAAGTTCCTTCCCTCAAGAACTGTGGAATTCTCGGAAGTTGAAAAACTTCCGGAAGCTATCCTGGAGGTGGCGGAATCCAAGGAGTCCACCTTGTGCTCCGCAGCACGGGGTGGTGCACGCATGGCCTTAGGCCTTATGCATATGCATTACCCTAGTGCCAAATCTTGGCGCGTGGCGTCCGGTATCCCCCTTGGATACTCAGAAACCGAGCGGACCACCATCTTCGACGAGATCAAGGGTCACGCCACCAAGATCGCCTCCATGGTGAACATCTCCATCACCTATCCAGAAGAAGCGATTCCCGAAGCCCCCGAGAACGACAACAGCGATGAAGACTCGGATGCCTGAAGGATTCTTCTTAACCTGGATGGTGGAAGTAGAAAATAGGAGCATTACTGCACTTTACAATGTAAACTTATATTGTAATGCTTCTATCCTTTTGTATAAACAAGTACTCCGCCTTTTGCAGTTTAATTATGAAATCCTTTGCAAGTTTTCCGGGTATTTATATTCCTTTATCTTCTAAGTTCTCTGGCTTATGTGTTTTAACTGTCCTTAGTGTTTGAAATGGCTCAATAGTATTATGAATCGTCATGCCGAGTTACTGGGTGAAACCAATCAGTTCAAACTCGGAAACATGGATCATACTAAGGGCATTTTTACTAACTAGCTCCAGTGACCCAACACACAAACAATCAGATAATTCTTAGAGAATAGTAAGGAATTTTTTGAATGAAACTTGGGCACGTAGGCACAATCCGAGTTTCCTTTAGCCTTTGGTAGGCTGAAAATCATTCAGTTTTTTAAACGCCGAGCACGCAGGCACAATTCGGGTTAACATTGAGTATTTTGTAAGATCATTGGGAAATAGATAAGGTGGAATCATGTTTTGAACTATAATAAACTTGTAAAAAATATGGATATAAGAATTCCGACAACTTTATTTCATGATCTCAAAGATGTTTACATAGAATTGAACTAAGTATAGAAGGGACGTAACTGCTGGATACTCCAGGGCCTTTTTGTCTCTCCTAGCTCATCTATCTTTCTCTTTCTTTTGCGATTCGGCTTCTCGGGATCATCTTCCGTATCACGAATGTCGACAAGATAATATGATCCATTCTTCATGGCTTTACTGATGACAAATGGTCCTTCCCATACTGGGGCCAATTTGTGCTTTCTTTGCTGCACCAATCTTAGCACTAGGTCACCTTCTTTAAAAGAACGATGCCTGATTTTCCGACTATGATAGCGTCGTAAACCTTGCTGATAAATGGCGGATCTTTGAAGCACAAGTTCTCGTTCCTCTTCTAAGAGGTAGACGACATCCTGTCGTGCTTTTTCGGCATCCGAGTCATCGAAATCTTGCACTCTTGGGCTATCATGGATCATGTCCGTTGGAAGGATTGCCTCCGCACTATAAACTAAGAAAAACGGGGTTTGCCCTGTTGACCTGTTCGGTGTTGTTCGAATACTCCAAAGCACGGAAGGTAGCTCTTCTACCCATGCTCCAGCTGCTCTATGAAGAGGAGATTCAAGTCTTGGACGTATTCCTTGCAGGATTGAGCTATTCATTCTTTCAACCTGTCCGTTGGATTGCGGGTGTGCCACAGATGCGAGATCTAGGCGAATTCTCGTTTGTCGGCAATATTTTGCCAACTCTCCAATGGAGAAATTTGTCCCGTTGTCAGTTATTATGCTGTGTGGAACGCCGTATCTCATGACTATGTCAATGATGAAATTTCTGGCAGTTACACCGTCAAGTTTTTTGATGGGTTTAGCCTCCACCCACTTGGTATATTTGTCCACAGCTATAAGTAGATGTGTAAGTCCGCCTCGTGCAGTTTTGAATGGTCCCATCATATCTAGCCCCCAGACCGCAAAGGGCCATGTAATGGGGATAGTTTTGAGTGCTTGGGCTAGCATATTGGTCTGCTTGGCGTAATACTGACATCCTTCACTTGTATTTACTATGTACTCAGCATCTGTCTTGGCTGTTAGCCAGAAAAACCCGGCACATAATGCTTTTTTGACTATGCTTTTTGATTGAGAATGATGTCCGCAATCTCCGGCATGGATTTCTTGCAGGATTTCTCGTCCTTCTTCTGGCGAAATACATCGCAGAAAAATTCCGGAAGTACTGCGTTTATACAGGCAATTGTTAATTACTGTGTATCCTTTGCATCGACGCTGTATTTGTCTTTGCAAAACTTCATCTGCTCCTTCCGGGTACTTCTGATTAACTAAGAAGTTTATATATGGGATTGTCAAATCCGGGTTAACGAGCATGACTTCAATTGACTCGGAAGCCAGAGGATAATCAACATCTCCACCTTTTATCGATGGTTCGTACAAATGTTGGACGAAAACACCTGGTGGTAGGATTTTTACCCTTTCTGATCCCATGCGGGCTAACGCATCCGCGTTCCAATTCTCCTCCCTTTTAACATGGAGTACTTCGAATCCGAAGAAACAAATGGCGAACTCGTCCACCGTTCTCCGATATTCGGCCATTATAGGGCTTTTTGCGTCCCAAGTTTGGTTGAGATGATGCTGTACCAAATCTGAATCTCCATAGCACAAAATGCGCTTGACCCCTATTTCTTTTGCAATATGCAAGCCATGAAGCAAAGCTTCGTATTCTGCCACGTTGTTGCTAGCGTTGAAGTGTATTTGTAATACATACTCCATTGTGTCTCCTTTAGGGGATTTTAAAACTACACCAGCTCCAGCGCCCCCTTTCATCTTGGATCCATCAAAATGCATGATCCAGTACTCGGACTCCGGCATTGGTGTTTTCTCCATTGCTTCCGTCCAGTCGGCGACAAAATCTGCCAAAACCTGGGATTTTATTGCCGTCCTGGGCTGATACTTAATGTCGAAGGCTGCTAACTCGATGCCCCATTTGCCGTCCTGGGCATGATCCAGTACTCGGACTCCGGCATTGGTGTTTTCTCCATTGGTGTTTTCTCCATTGCTTCCGTCCAGTCGCCTCCGCATTGTTTATTATATCCCCTCGTGGTGCTTTACATACCACCGTTATGGAATGTCCTTGAAAGTAATGGCGAAGTTTTCTGGATGCGAAAAATACGCCATACGCCAGTTTTTGATAGTGTGGATACCTTTGTCTGGACTCGGAGAAAACTTCGCTTATATAATATACCGGATGCTGGTCTGGTATGCTCTGTTCCTCTTTATTCCGTTCCACCATAATTACTACGCTGATAACCCGGTTTGTAGCCGTAAGGTACAATAACATAGGTTCTTTGTCTTTTGGCGATGCCAAAATCGGAGCTTTCATCAAAGGTTCCTTTAACTGGGTTAACGCTGCATCTGCCTCTTCTGTCCACTCGAATTTGTCGGATTTTGTTCAGCAACTTGTAGAGTGGTAAAGCTTTGTCCCCCAGCCGACTAATAAATTTGCTGACGGCTGCCGCGGAACCCGTCAATCTTTGGACATCTTTTACACACATAGGCTTGGAGATGTTTAAGATTGCTTTGATCTTTTCTGGGTTAACTTCTATTCCTCTATGAGAAACGATGAAACCCAGAAGTTTTCCCGAGGGAACCCCGAATACGCACTTTAATGGATTTAACTTCATCTTGTAAGTGCGCAAATTTTCGAAGGTTTCTCGTAAATCCTCAAGGAGTGTATCTCTTTCCTTGGTTACGACAGCAATGTCGTCCACGTAAACATGGACATTTTTGCCAATCTGACTATGCAAACAACGTTGCATGCAACGCTGGTAGGTGGCACCTGCGTTCTTCAGGCCAAATGACATGGTTATGTAATAGTACGTCCCATAGGGGGTTATAAAAGAACTCTTAATTTGATCTTCCTTTCTCATGCGTATTTGATGGTACCCGGAATATGCATCCAAAAAGCATAAGAGCTCAGAGCTTGCAGTGACATCTATTATTTGATCGATTTGCGGTAACGCAAACCTATCTTTTGGACACAGTTTGTTTAAACCGGTGTAATCTATACACATTCTAAGGGCAGTGGTATATTTCTTCGGTACTAACACCGGATTTGCGGACCAATCGGTGTGTATAACTTCCTCGATAAAGTCTGCTGCTAAAAGCTGGATAATTTCCTTGCCGATAGCCTTCCGTCTTCTTCCGTCAAATCGACGGAGACCTTATTTGACGGGTTTGGAGCCTGGAATCACCTTAAGTTGATGCTCAGCAAGTTCCCTGGGTACGCCTGGCATGTCAGCTGGACACCAGTCGAAAATATCCCAGTTCTCACGGAGGAACTTGATGAGCTCGTCTTCCTATTTGTCGGTCATCCCAGTTCCCACTACGACAAATTTTGTCGGATCGCTGGGATCTAGGATTACCTGTCTTGTGTTCTCGGAGGCCTTGAAGCTGTCTGCTGGCTTCCGGGCTTCTTTTCCTGCCGGCATTTCTGTCGGCGATACCTCTTTGGCCAGCTCCTTCAACTCTTCCTTTGCTATGATTTTTTCGGCGCAAAGGGCGTTTTCTTTTTCCAGCTTGTTTGCCAACTTGAAGTCTTCCGATATGGTGATTACTCCTCCTTTTGGCCCTCGCATCTTCAGCTTGTTATAGATATAACATGATCTTGCCATAAATTTGGCGAAAGCTGGACGTCCGAGTATCGCGTGATACACGCTTTCGAACGGCACCACTTCGAAGGATACTTTTTCCTGACGGAAGTGATATTTTTCTCCGAAAGTGACATCTAGGGAAATTTCTCCTAGTGATCTTGCTTGCCTGCCAGGAACAATGCCGTGAAAACGTATGTTGCTATGGTTGAGCTAGGTCTCGTAGATTTTCAGATGCCTCAGTGTATCCAGGTACATTATATTAATGCTGGATCCTCCATCCATCAGCACTCTTCTTAGCCTAGTGTTCTGGACAATAGGGCTTACAACAAGGGCTTGCGTGCCGGGTTCAGGGATATTCCCGGGATGATCAGACTGATCCCAGGTAATTGGTGTATTTGAATACTTCAAGAATTTCGGGGTTGCCGGAACAACCGCGTTTATTTCTCGAAGCGTTCTTTTTGCCACCTTTGCTGACGGAGTTGCCAGGAAAGTTAGGGCACATTCTCCATCAACCCTCGGAAATTTGGGCTCGCCTTTTAGCTGCTGTTCTTGGATTTTTTCATCAGTGTCCGATTCACTGTCTTCTTTCTCAGCTTCTGGCTTTTGTTTGGAAAACTTCCTTTTGGAATTCTTCCCCTTATTTCCGGATCCTGCACTGCCTTTCATATGCTTGTTCATCCGGCATTGTGCGTTAGTATGGGTGGGTTTCCCAAATTGCGAATGGTGGATGCAGGGTTCCGACTTAATCTTTTCCCATTCTTCCTTGGTGTAATTGATTGGTTCTGAACTGCGTCCTTTCCACCTATTCCCTTTTTCACTTCCAAAGGCTATGTTAACTTCTTTGGGCTTTTGTGTTGCGTCTGGAGCTCCTTTTTTCTCAGGGCGAGGATTCTTTTTGGCCTGTATCAGTGTGTCGATACTGCCTGCTCTAGCTCTGATGTCGTCTTCGGCTGCAGCATGTTCGTTGGCGGTTGTAAGCATAGATCCGAGATCTTTGTGCTGTTTGGAACCAACCATGAACGGTACAAGTCTGGGTTTTAGGCCATTGACGAAAGCATGCATTGCTTGTACGTTAGTTACTCCAGAGAAGCTATTCTTCATTGCAGTCCATCTTGAGATAAAATCCACGTATGGTTCGTCTTCAAATTGGGTGCAACGGTTTAGCTGGTTGATGCTATTCGGGCGTTTGTAAGTTCCCCGGAAGTGCTGAGTAAATACTCGAGCCATATCATCCCAGCTGTCGACAGTTCTGGAAGGTAATCCGTTAATCCAATCTCTGGCTCCGTCCAGTAACATCAGGGGAAGAAACTTTACAGCCTCCAGGTCCGTCCCATTGTTAATCTGGACGGCTGTATAGTAATCTGAGAGCCAGGTATCCGGGTTTGTACTGCCGGTGTATTTTTGGTATGTTGGACCAACTTTGGCGAAGCCAGAATGCAGAGTTATCCTTCGGATCCTGTCTGTGAAGCACTTAGGTCCAAAGTATAAGTCGTCTCTTTCCGTCCTATCCATGTGCGCGGAGTACCTGCCGGCTGAATGGACAGAAGGGGATCTACTCCTTTCTTTTCCATTGTTGCCCGGACGCATTTTTCCGGGATCGTCTCTATTTCTTCCGATATCACGTCCCTTTGGATGAGGTGGAGTTCTACTCCTGTATCTTTCCTTGTCCTTGGGGGGTGTCCGAGATCTCTCACGCCTGTGAGGTATACCCTGTCTTCCGGCTTTTTCAGCTGGGTTTCTCGGAGGTGGCATTGCTTTGCCGTCATTCCGGTGTTTTTCTTCTCGATCGTGGGTGTTAAGTCCACCTTTTGGGAGATGGGATCCGGTTCTAGACGCTTCATTCCTGTTATCGGGATTTTTCTTGTCTTTTCTCGAATCCGTTTTCCTCTCATTTGGATCTCTCGGTTCCTCCGGTCCGGGTGCTCCAGCGGCGCAAGTAGCTGTTTTGCATAGGGCGGAGTCGTCTTGCAGCCTCCCTGATCGCTTTTGCCCCCGGTGTTGTTGCTGCAATGCCTTTCCGAGGAAAGCATACACCCCTTGAAGATTTTCACCGTTTGAGTACATATCGTTGTTGAGGATGGCGAACGCTGCTTCCACGTTTTCTGCTGCGGTTTTGTATATTGGTTCGCCTCTGGCATCTTTGCTGTTTACCTGCTTTTGCCAAGATGGGTTGTGAAACCTTTATTTTGGCGGCAGTACTTCTGGTCTTATGATTCCGGGTAACCTTCTAGGTTTTAAGGCAGATCTATTCTTTTTCTCGTACTCCTCGATTACTTCCTTCATGAGCTTGATGTCATCCTGGGTTTTTTGGAGGTGCTCACGAGTTCTGAATAGATGTTGTTGTTGCCTTTGGAGAGCTTGTCTCCTGGCTTCTAGCACTTCAGGGGGTTCGTGCAATCCCACTGGTGTTTGTAGCAACTCTTGTTCTTCTTGTTCTGTCATTGGCGGAACAAGGATTTCTTTAGTTTTCTTCTCCGCAAGTTTTATTCCGCTTGCATCTCCTACTTCCGGGCTTTCATCAGCTGGATCAGCTAATTTCTTCTTCCGGAGTTTGTATTGGAGTTTTTTAGCGGCCTTGTGCTTTTTCTTGGAAGCGGGAGGCTTTTTGGCAGGTTCATCCTCTGTCAATTCCTTGACATTGGGGAATATTGGAGAAGTTTCTCCGTCTTCTCTCTCTTCCTCTGGCGGAGGAGTTTTAGGGCTTTCCTGACTGCCGGCGTCCGTGTTTTCAGCCGGTTTCGCCATTAGTACTTCATGGAATCCCTCCTGAAAAGATTTAACTTTTCTTTCGAAGGCGTCAACGTCTTCGTCTTCGGAGTCAAAGTCACCTGATCCGGTTTATGACTCTAATCTTGCCTCAATGGCGGCTAGCACAGAGTCAGCTTCCGAGTTCATCGCTGGATTGGCGCATGTCGGATCTTCCACCTCAGTAGTGGGTTTTCTGTTTTCTGCCTCTTGCACGGGATTGCTTTCATCCGTGTTTTCGGCGACCTCGGATTGCACCATACCGATAAAGTGTGAATTACTTTTTTGTCGGCGATCTGAGAAAAATCCGGTATCGTAGTCATCTTCGACTGGGTATAGGGCGGGTGGGAGAGATTTGCTTCCACCGCAAAACCCCATGGCCTCTGTAGTTAGTCTGATAAAGATATTGGTAGATCCAATCGGTAACACGCAGGCATTTACCAGATGATTTTGCGCCGGTATGTAAGATCCATTGTCGAGGAAGCGTCCGATGTCGCCGTCGAACTCCAGGCTTCCGACGGTTATGGAACTGCTGATTCCGCCCAGTATCCCAGATCGAAATTTTACGCCTGACGCCATTTGCCCCACAGTGGGCGCCAACTGTCGAGACATCGTAGTAGTTTTCATAGACGGGGGTGCCATGAGACTACGGGTAGAGACGTGGGGGAACGTGGTTGCGCTAAAGACGAAAACACAGGTTTTACCCAGGTTCGGTACGTCGTAATAATACGGCGTTCCTGCTCCTGCAAACTCACTATTCATGTCTAAAGCCTGTGTATACAAGTACAATGTGAGGTTCTGTTTAGCTATTCGCTGAGGATCAACTTCCCGGCGAGTTAGCCTCTAGCTTCTTTTCTCTCTATCATATCTCCCGTCCGGCTTTATATAACAGCCGGGTTAGGGCATACAGAGTAGGAAACCTAGAAGACTACGACGACTATTAACTTGGAAAGTAAGGAATCCGCCTTCTACTCCAAGCCAGATCACGTGGGCCATGATCCGGGTTCTTCTAGAATCCGGCTTCTGTGCGTCAGCTTATTGGGCCGCCCAATGGACCGTAGCCCACTACCATTCGGGCCACCCGGGCAATCCGGCACTTTAGACTACCATCCGATATACTCCTATTGGTATATATCCGACACAGATTGATACTCATTATTGTCAGAAACAAAACCAGGCGCACGTACCATGCCGACGAAGACGTTGACCCGGCCGATCGTGATGATAGATCCGGTTTCCAGCTGATCCGACTCTGGCCCCCAGCCAAGGTCATCAACGATCTTCCCTCCTTCAGGTTTGGTGACGATCTCGCCGATGACGAGGTTCTTCATGCTTTCCCAAGCTTCTCCCGTGATGTAAACACCTTTGGACGTAGGCCCCACGGTGGGTGCCAACTGTCGTGGGATAATCACGGCAGACGTTACCGGGGGTAACTTAGATTGGGGCGAATCGACTCTGGTGTTTGGGAGAGGGTTTAGCTCGGATGCTATCATATTAGTTGGTGATATAGGGTCTCGGGTTGCAATGTCGCCGAAACTCCAATCTAGGGTTACAAGCTCGAATTCTTCTCTTTCTCTTGATCTCAAAAAACTTGGTCTCTTTGCCCTAGAAGCCGGTTTATATAACACCCGGCTTCCTGGCCTTTCGTACAAGGTACATCCAGAATCCTACCCGGGATCCACACATAACCCTAAATTTCCTACCGTGACCCCCAAGGTACGAGTTACAAGATCCGCGCTGCCTTTTGGGTCTTCTAGAACTTCCTTTCTCTTGGGTCGGGTCTCGTGCAATCTCCCCTTGGCCGGGTCTCGCCCAGGCATGGGCCTACCGGGTTATCATCCCCCCAACAGGATCATTACTCGGGATATTATCAACCGGGTTCACCTCTTCTTCACGTTCTTCAACCATAACATCCATATTACCCGGAGATGGAGCAGCCGGTTCATCACTTTCTTCTCCAAGGACTCTCTCCTCAAGATTTACAGCAGGAGCAGCAAATGAGACAGGGTTTGCTTTCACTACAGCTTGGGCTCTGCAGTGAAAAGGGAAGCATAAGTTAGATTGCATGATTAAAATATTAGGAGTGATAAAATAGAAGATGGAAAGGCTAGCTTACCCAGAGTTAATGGAGAACTCACTAGCCCCGCTAAAATGAGATGAGTCTGAGTTCGGAGAATCTGAATGAAAACGACGACTCAGCTCAGGCCTTATTTGTCCGGCCAAGCGATGTGAAGCAGTGGGTGAAACTCGAACTTTGGAGACCCAACGAAGAGGAGTTTTCTCAGGCAAACCTGTTTCTAACTCACTTGATCCGGAGCTCCAGGTCCTCCTTATTTTGCTGCCCTCCTCCTCATCCTGCATTTTGTCTATATGTGAGGATGGTTTCAAGGGATTTTTGGACAATCTAGAGATAGGCACCTTTGCAACTGCTTGCCGGGTCCTCTTGTGGCCTGCGGGGGAATCTTTCTCAACCACTACATTGGAACAAGTGATGGGAGTGGAAGGGTTAAGCTCCGGAGAATTGCAAACCAGAGAATCCAGATCCCGCGCTTCATCATTGGCCTGACCTTGGCCTAACCCGGCGTCCTCCTGCTCTGTCGGTTCATCCTACGAGTAACCAGCATCAGCTAATTGATTGAGAAAGTGACCGAGGGAGTCAAATTCAGAAACCTCTTCCTCTTCATCACTTGGCTCTTCCGAGTCATCGTCCTCAGGAGGAGAGGCTGGGTCTTCGGTGATAACCCAGAAGGGGTCTGTGAGCTATAAACCGGACAAAATCAAGGTTAGATTATGCACAGTTTTGAAAGGAGAAAATTACTTATAACAAAAATAAACTTATAGGAGGAGTCGGGTTGGAAGAGCTGTAGGGTTCTAGGCCAACATCAAAGAATTTATCTTGCTTTACTCTAACCAGGAGCTTTAAGGAGGTTACCATATCTAACTTAGACACTAGACACTAAGAATATCGCATAGAATCTGATAAACCGACATATTGATGGAACATCCGGTTCCTGATGCTGAGGGGTTGGATGCGCCAATCTACCCAGGTTTTGGTTAAGTCTAAACCAGTAAGCCCGTGAACTATCAAAAAAGTTACGCGCTTCAGGAGAGGCCGGATCTTAACTCGGTCAGAAGATTTGGCGTAGGAGTTCATGGTACTGGTGTAGACTAAACGTTCAGGGCGATAACCCGAAAGAGCCGGTTCACCTTCAGGAGAAGTATTTTTTTATGTAGAAGTAAGATTTTTGCCACAGTTTAGGGTGACTGGCCAGAGGAATGCCCGGATAGGAGATATCTTTTCGCCTCTGAAACAAAACGCCCCCACAATGAATGAGCTCACCCCCAGCTATTTTCGGGTGTTTGTTGCAATAAAATTACTCAGGAAAGAGATCTATGTTGGGCTCTACTTGGAGGTAGTCCTCACAGAGGACTACGAAATTTCTAACGTTAAGGATGGAATTTGGTGGAAGGTCTTGAAGGTGGAGGCCATAATAACTTAGGAGCCGGCGAAAAAAGAGAGATCCGGGTGGACGAAACCCATGGAGAATGTGGGATTAAAAGCTATTACCTCACCCGGCCCAGGTTCGGGCCGGATCTCATTCCCAGGGGCACGCCAAGATAGGTTCTTGGGCAAGAACCCGGAGTCTTCCATCTCCGTAAGTCGGCCTTGGGTTATCTCCGACTTGCACCAGTTGACTTGCATTTTCCCTCTCCCTGAACCAGCAGCTCCAAAACCGGAAGCACCTCCGGCTTTCTTCTTCTTTCCAGCTCCGCCGGTCTTGGACACCAAGCTTTTCTCCTTCACCATCTTGAGATGAACGCCGGAGATGCTCCGGCCGCGGCGGCGCAGGAGAAGAGGTGGAGCTCTCGAGCTTGGTCTGGAGGAAGAAGATGAAGCGGGGGGCGCGGGATGCGAATGAGCCCTGGGGGCCGTACCCTTGACTATTTATAGGCGGGGCCTAAACCCTAGGGTTAAGTGGCGATTTTTGCACAAGGGTCCCTCAAGATTAACCTTTTTGCCGGAAATATACAACGAGATTGGATCACAGGAGGAGATTTTCTCTGAGAAAATGCAGTAATTGCATGGAGAAAAATCCAGATTAAGTTAAGATTTTTTCTGGTTCCAGAGATTTGGGAGATGAAGACGCGGGAGTTATCTTTCCAAGAAGCGGAAATATATGATCTTAGAGATAAAGATCTTAGCCCGTAAAATCCGGATTGGATATTTCTTTGAATGTTATCTTATAAAGGCAAATGATTTTTTTGCCTGGACTGCGCTCCAAGAAGTTTAACGTGAACATCGTAAGTCTCAACTTAAGTGTTCATGTTAACCCGGGGGCTAATGTTGGGGAATAGGTGAGGGGGAGCCTCACCTACCCCTCATATAAACCGGAACCCACTTAATGGGGCTCAAGACTATTGGTCCGGTTTATAATAAAGAAATCCGGATTATGATTGTCACTCTGAAGAAAGAAGACCCGGGTTACCAATTCCGTAACCCAGGGAAGATAGAGGACCGACCCAGAGTCCTAGTTAAGAAGCATAAAGGCCCAAGGCCTGGAGGTCAGCCCAAGGCCGGACGGAGACGACCAGGTCACGGGGTGAACCGACAAAGGATAACCTAGAACCGGATTAGACCAGGACTCTGATAACGGGTGGAACCCGGATCCTCTGTAACCCGGAGGTATCGTCCAATATATAAGGCGAGACCCTGAGACATAGAAAGATAATATCTAAGTCAATAGCAAGGTAACTCGAGACACCGAGAGCCGGAATCGCCCTTTGTAATCGAGACCTTGTTTCCTGATAGTAAGAAGGCAGGAGTAGGTCTTACCCTCAATCAAGGGGCCGAACCTGGGTAAACTCGCGTCTCTCGTTTCCGCCTTAACCCTTTCGAAGTATCACTCAGTAGAAATGACCTCGCAATCTAGTTCTCGCATGAGGACACTTGCCGTGACAACACCACGACAATACTTGTGTGGGAGAGACACACGCTCCGTTTTTATTGCTTAGAAGACTCTAGTTTTCATTCTTATGGTTCTGTGAGTGTTCACTTTTTGCTAGTACTGAGTTAAGCCTTTGTTTTCATGCATCTCTTATTCAGAGTTGTTAGTTTTAGTAGTGTTATGTGAGTACTCCCATGTTTGCTTCCTGTATCATGTAGATTATTGTTGTTAAAACATATCTTGTATGGTGTTTGTTGGGAAAAACTGCTGCTTGAAGTAGAATTTTTAACGGTGCAAGTAGAAGCTTGTATAGACTGTGGCTAGAACTTTTTCATATCATGCTAGATATTATTTTAGTTTTAAAGCCTTGTGGATATTGAGTAGCATGACTAGCCTCAAATAGCTGAGAGTGTTTAATGTGCCATTGAAAGAGTCATGAGTTGTTCTTGTCATGTTGAAGCATCAATTTATGGTATTCTCTTTTGAATGTTTTATTTGGTTGACTTGGCGCATGCTCACACCATGTTTATGACTATGAACCAGTCACTAATAGCCTCTATGATCATTTAGTTTTTGAACTTGTGGTGCCACTTATGCTTTCATTAATGATGTTTATGTCGCTATGCATGATTATGGCTCTTATGCTCTCTTGATTTGTCACTCCCAGTCTTTTTCTAGCCTCCACATGTACTGAGTATGGATTTCTACTCGTCCATCCAACTCCCTAAAACCAAGTTTTCCCATTTTTCCACCATACCTACCTACATGTCGTATTTAACTGCCACTCAATTTCTCATGTGTTACCTTTAAAACCTTCAAAAATTCTCCTGTTTGTGTTCCTGTTTTTGCTCATGAGGACGTAAATAGAGAATCTTTATCTCACTTGTTGATTGGATTTCACACCCTGGACTAGTGGCTTCATCCGCTTATCCAATTGATAGAAGAGCTGGTAGCGGGGTGCCCAGCCCCAAATTAATACACACAAAATCTATTCACTATTTTGCCCCTGATTTATCAGTCAAAGCATAATTGTGTAAACAACAGAGAAAGAGGGATGACCTTCTACCCAGATGCGTCCTTCATATGGGTGCCACTCTTGTGAATTTAGTTGGCTTGTGATGTACTGTATTTTCTGTTTACCATTTGTTAACATTAGCATACATCTCCACAAATATAGACACTCCTCCATGGTATGTGATTGTTGGCAGGCACCCAAGGATTCGGTTAGCCATGGTTTGTGAAAGATGGATGGGGGAGTTTCAAACTTTTAATACCTCTGTTTAATAAAATAAAAAGCTCTAGCACATGAGTGATCCCTGCTTCCCTCTGCGAAGGGGTTGCTTGCGAGGGGTTGATACGTCCATTTTGCATCACTATTTTATATCATAATTTTCTATTATTCATCGATATATTTCATGTTATGATGCATCCCTTATTTTATTTTATCCTATTTTGCATGTTTTATAATTTTTGGAGAATAAACACTGGGACGAGAAATCTGATGGAAAAAGCACCGTCGAGATACCATATTTCAGAAGATCAGAAGAAGAAGGGGGACATCCGGGGGTTACTAAAAGACCAGAGGAGGAACTCAGCCAGAAGGAGAGCCGGAGGGGGGACACCAGGGGCCCACACCTAGGGGTGGCGCGCCCCCCTTGGCCGCGCCACCTAGGGGCGTGGCCACCCTGGCCCACCCCCAGGGGTTATCTTTTGTGTGCTTGGCCCGAGGGAACCCTAAGCCTCATTCCATCATCGAAGAATTATTCCGCCGCCGCTGCGGGGCGGAAAACACCCGAGAGAGAAAAGCTCTCTGGCAGGGAGAAATCTGCCGGGGAAATTCCTCTCCGGAGAGGGGAAATCACCGCCATCGTCCCCGTCATCACTCCGGGCATCATCAAGATCGTCGTCATCACCACTAGTACCATCACCCTCATCATCCACCTTCATCCCGCTGTAACAATTAGGGGCCTCTATCGTTGTTTTGCATTAGATCTCTCTCCCGGCGTGGATTACTTGTTAGTAGTTGATGCTTGTGAGATTTATCGGTGTTTGCACTTTATGAACAGATTGTTATGATCCATTAAATTACCTCTGATTATGATCCATATGATGTCTTGTGAGTAGTTCGTGTTGTTCTTGTGGACATGGGAGAAGTCAAGTTGTTAGTAGTGAAGTAATGTTGAATAATATTTAATGTTTGATATTTAAGTTGTGGTATTATTCTCCTAGTGGTGTCATGTGAACGTCGACTACATGATACTTCACCATTTATGGGCCTAGGGGAATGCATCGTGTATTTGGATACTAACTGTGGGTTTCCCGGAGTGACAGAAACCTAAATCCCTTTAGGAAACCATTACACGCGGGAGCGTAGGACCCGGAGTTTAAAGTTGTGGTTAGATTCATTTCTTAGTTACTTTTTGGTAGTTGCGGATGCTTAAAAGGGGTATAATCACAAGTATGTATTAGTCTTGGATGGGACGGTACATTAGCATAGGTTCACCCACACAACACTTATCAAAACACCGAACATTATTTGTTAATCATAAGTAAACTCACTGGATTGTCCTTTGCTGAAGAAAGGATTGGGCCACTTTCTGCAATTATTACTACTGCATTTTATTTACTCGCACTTTATTTATCTGCTATATCAAAAACCCCTACAAATCTGTTTTCTAGTATTTACAGTTATTCCTTTATCGAAATTGCTTGTCAACACAATCTGCTCCTCGCTGGGTTCGACACTCTTATTTATCGAAAATACTACGATACACCCCCTATACTTGTGGGTCATCAAGACTATTTTCTGGCGCCGTTGCCGGGGAGTGAAGCGCTATCGGGAAGTGGAATTGATAAAGGAAGCTTCTGCTATAAGTGATGTTTTTATTTCTGTCTACTGCTTTATTGCACTATGTTTTGGAACTCCTTTTGAGTCCTTATTTGCCGGCACTGCTACCACTACTAGGGTAGTAAGTGACCCACCGCATGATGATTTGGATCCTTATAAAATACCTATAAAGATTGTTAAACATGTTATGGATAACTGCTATTCAGGTGATGGAAACGTCCATCCTGGTGATCATTTGCTCTTTTTACATGAATTATGCGAGTTGTTCAAGTGTGCAGGTATTAGAATGAGCCAAGTGAAGAGGAAATTATTCTCTATATCATTGACAGGCCGAGCCGCTGAATGGTTCAAGTTGCTGAAAAATAGCCAGACTATTGAATGAGAGGAAATTGTACCTCTCTTTTATTCTAAATTTTATCCTCCAAGTGAAATCCATACAGATTGGAATTATATATATAATTTTTGGCCTCATGACGGAGAGAGTATTGCCCAAGCATGGGGGAGATTGAAGTTACTAATGCTCAAATGCCCCATTCATGAGCTTCCCAGTAATATCGTTATTAATAATTTCTATGCAAGGCTTCCTCTTCATGATAAAGATTTATTGGATGCTTTTTGTTCTGGATCATTTACACGTATGAAGGATGAAGCTAAATGGGATTTTCTTGACCGTATTCAAGAGAATACTGAAGCATGGGAGAATGACAAAGGTAGAAAGTAAGGTATAAATTATGACTATGAATGCATTAAAACCTTTATGTCATCTGAGGATTTTCATAATATTAGTGTTGCTTATGGTCTTGATTCTCAAGTTGTTGCAAACTTATATAAGGCTTTTGCTTCTTATTTTGATATTCCTAAAAAGGAATGGGACAAGTATCATGCTCCTTATAAAGATACTATTAATTGTGTTCCTCCTAGAGATATAGAAGTTCATACTGTTGATTCTATTGTGCCCGAACCTTATATTGAGAAAATGCCTTTCCCTGCTAAGGTAAAAGAACACTCTATGTTAGCTAGTGTGGTTAATAAAAGTGCAAGGAAACCTGTAGAACCTGAGGAACAAATAACTGTAGAACCTACAGTAGCAATAGTAAAGGACCTTGTTTCTGAAAATGTAGAAGAGGGACACATTATATTTTGCGAAGATGCTTCTAATATTGTCTCTCATCCTAGTAAATCTAGGAAACCTAGTGTTCCTGTGCTATCTGTTAGGACAGGTGATCATTGCTATTATGGTTTGTTTGATATTGGTGCTAGTTCTAGTGTTATTCCTTATGAGCTTTATAAAGAAACATGCATGAAATTGGTTCTTGTGAACTTGAAGACATTGATGTGATTATTCAACTTGCTAATATGGAAAATATTTCTCCAATTGGTATTGTTAGAGATGTGGAGGTCTTGTGTGGTAAAACTAAGTATCCTGCTGATTTTCTAGTACTAGGCACTTCTGCTAGTGATACCTGTCCTATTATATTTGGTAGACCTTTCTTAAACACTTGTGGTGCTGTTATTGATTGTAAAAAGGAGAAAATTCTTACAAAGTTTGATGAAGAGTCTTATGAATTTAATTTCTCCAAATTTGCTAAAGCACCTTATGAAGCTGAATTGCCTAATGAGAATTATAAAGTGGAACAATTGGCTGCTATTGCTCTTGCTCCTAACAATACTTTGCAGCAATACATGGAAGACCACGAAAGTGATGTCTTTATGGAAGAAAGGAATGAAATTGATGAGATTTTCCTACATCAGCCAGCAATGCTGAAACATAATTTGCCTGTGGAAGACTTGGGTACAACATTACCACCCAAGGAGGATCCTGTTTTTGATTTAAAGCCTTTGCCAGATAATCTTAAATAAGCTCATATTGATGATAAGAAATTATATCCTGTTATTATTAGTTCTCAACTTTCTGATAAAGAAGAGGAGAGATTATTGGGGATATTGAAGAAACATAGAGGTGCTACTGGTTATACTCTTGATGATTTGAAAGAGATTTCTCCTGCTATATGTCAGCATGCTATTAATATTGAACCTGATGCAAAGCCAGTTGTTGAACATCAACGCCGTTTAAATCCTAAAATGAAGGATGTGGTAAGAAATGAGGTATTGAAACTCCTTGACGCTGGTATCATTTATCCTATTGCTGATAGAAGATGGGTTAGTCCTGTGCATTGTGTCCCTAAGAAAGGAGGGGTGACTGTTATGCCAAATGAAAATAATGAACTTATTCCTCAAAGAGTAGTAGTTGGTTATAAGATGTGCATTGATTTTAGGAAGGTTAACAAAGTCACTAAGAAAGATCACTATCCTTTGCCTTTTATTGATAAAATGTTAGAAAGGTTGTCTAAGAAAACTCATTTCTGCTTTCTTGATGGTTATTCTGAGTTTTCTCAAATTGTTGTTAAAAATCTTGATCAAGAGAAAAAACTTTCACTTGTCCTTATGGAACCTATGCTTATAGACGCATGCCTTTTGGTTTATGTAATGCTCCTGCTACCTTTCAAAGATGCATGTCTGCTATCTTTCATGGTTTTTGTGAAGAAATTGTGGAAGTCTCTGTCTATGGAACTTCCTTTGATAATTGTTTGCAGAATCTTGATAAAGTTTTGCAGAGATGTGAGGAGACTAATCTTGTTCTTAACTGGGAGAAATGCCATTTTATGGTTAATGAAGGAATTGTTCTTGGACATAAAATCTCTGAAAGAGGTATTGAAGTTGATAGAGCTAAAGTTGAAGCTATTAAGAAAATGCCCTGTCCCAGGGATGTTAAAGGTATTCGTAGTATTCTTGGTCATGCTAGTTTCTACAGAAGGTTTATTAAAGATTTCTCTAAAATATCAAAACCTCTTACTAATCTTCTTCAAAAAGATGTACCATTTGTTTTTTATGAAGATTGTAAAGAAGCTTTTGAAATTTTAAAGAAGGCTTTAATATCTGCCCCTATTGTTCAACCACCTGATCAAAACTTACCATTTGAAATTATATGTGATGCTATTGATTATGTTGTAGGTGTTGTTCTTGGACAAGGGGTAGATAAGAAGTTAAATGTTATTCATTATACTAGTAAAACTCTTGATGCTGCTCAAAAGAATTATGCTACCACTGAGAAAGAATTCCTAGCTGTAGTTTTTTCTTGTGATAAATTGAGGCAGTATATTGTTGATTCTAAAGTTACTATTCATACTGATCATGCTGCTATTAAGTACCTTATGGAAAAGAAAGATGCGAAGCCTAGGCTTATTAGATGGGTGCTTCTCTTACAAGAGTTTGATTTACATATTGAGGATAGGAAGGGTGCTGAAAATCCAGTTGCTGATAATCTGTCTAGATTAGAAAATATCCCGGATGACCCTATTCCTGTTAATGATAGTTTTTCTAATGAACAATTAGCTGCAATAAAAGTGAGCTCTCAAGAGAGTCGATGGTATGCTGATTATGCTAACTTTATTGTTTCAAAGTAATTGCCTCCTATCTTTACAGCTCAGCAAAGAAGAAAATTCTTCTATGATTTGAGGCATTATTTTTGGGATGACCCACACTTATATAAAGAAGGTGTTGATGGTATTATGAGAAGATGTGTTCCTGAAAATGAACAACAAGAGATATTGAGAAAATGTCATAGTAGTGCTTATGGAGGACATCACGCTGGAGATAGAACTGCACATAAAGTTCTACAATCAGATTTTTATTGTCCTACTCTCTTTAAAGATGCTAGAAAATTTATTTTATCTTGTGATCAATGTCAAAGGGTTGGAAATATTTCTAGACGTAATGAAATGCCTATGGATTATTCTCTTGTTATCGAACCATTCGATTGTTGGGGTTTTGACTTTATGGGTCCTTTCCCTCCTTCAAAAGGCTATACTCATATTCTTGTTGCTGTTGATTATGTTACTAAATGGGTAGAAGCTGTACCTAGTAAAAGTGCTGATGGTGAAACCTCTTTAAAAATGCTTAAAGACATTATTTTCCCTAGGTTTGGTGTGCCTAGATATCTTATGACTGATGGGGGTTCTCATTTTATTCATGGTGGTTTTAGAAAAACCCTTGCTAAATATGATGTTAATCATAGAATTTCTTCACCCTATCATCCTCAAACTAGTGGGCAAGTAGAATTATCAAATAGAGAAATCAAATCTATCTTGCAAAAGACTGTTAACAAATCTAGAAAACATTGGGCTAAGAAATTAAACGATGCTCTGTGGGCTTATAGAACTGCTTAGAAAAATCCCATGGGCATGTCTCCTTATAAAATGGTTTATGGAAAAGCTTGTCACTTGCCCCTAGAATTAGAACACAAAGCTTATTGGGCAGTGAAAGACCTAAATAGAGATTTTAAACTTGCTGGTGAGAAAAGGCTGCTTCACTTAAGTTCTTTAGATGAATGGAGGAGTGAAGCATATGAAAATGCTAAGTTCTTTGAAGAGAAAGTTAAAAGGTGGCATGCTAAGAGAATTATTAAAAGAGAATTTCATGTTGGTGAGAAAGTGTTATTGTATAGGTCTCGTCTCAGATTTTTTGCAGGAAAATTACTCTCTGTATGGGAAGGACCTTTTGTTATCGAAGAGGTATATCATTCGGGGGAAATTAAAATTGTTTCCTTTGAAGACAACTCTTCACAAGTGGTGAATGGCCAAAGAGTCAAGCATTATATTTCTAGAGATCCTGATAATGAAAATGCTGATTGTATTCAAGCCATGATCCAGAAGGAGTTTATTAAGAAGCATATTTCAGAAACTCCAGAGTCCGTTTTCGAATAGGTAACAGTTTTGGTAAGAAAATGTTCGTGAAACATATTTCAACTTATATTTTTACTGTTTTTAGAACATATGAAGAATTATGAGCCGGAAACGAGAGGGAGACGGAGACCAGAGGATCCATACCATAGGGTGGCGCGGGCCCACCTCTGGTTGCGCCAGCCCATGGTGTGGGTGCCCCGGACCCCCTCTCCGACTTGTTTTCGACCTGGACTTTCCTTTCATCATGATTTCTTTTGCTACATAATCCCCCGGATCCCCCGAGGTCCGTATATCGTTTTATCGTCGTGTTTCTGTTTCGAGTTGTTTCTGCCAGATTACATCTTCCGATCTAGAGCAACAATGGCTTCTCCTGGATCTCCCAAAGACAGTTTCTTTGAGAACGTCGTCAACCCGTACTTGAACGAGTTGAAGATGCATCCCAAGGAATTGATGCTCAAGGATGGGAAGGTGCAGATTGAATATGTTCGATGCCCTAGATGAGAAGGCAGTCTGGAAGCTAGGATGGAAGAACTGGAGCAAGAAGTTTTCAGGTACAAGAAGATGGCGGAGCGTAAGGTTGAAATCATCGACAGGATAAAGACAGAACATATCGTTGAATATAAAAGGGAGAATTTGAAGCTTTGGGAGGATATTCTCTCACTCACCAAGGCCACCAATGATCTGCAAGCACAACTCTATGACGTGCAGAACCAGAACTGTGAGTATGAGAACAAGTTTAAACGTATAAGCTCTACTGCTAGTTTCGGGATGATGGAGACCATGACGCCATTTGTGGATGGAGAGCCCTTACCTTGGAAGATCGAGGATGAGAAGGATCCACCACCACCGAAGAATTGATTCGTCATTGGTTTTGGCATCCCCTCGGTTTGATCCAAGCTTGGGGGGACTGCCGCGGTATCACATCACTATATTTCATCTTTTTACTTTTCTAGTAGAGTCATATCATGAGTAGAGAGGTTATCATATAGGATGGTTTGCAGTATGGAAGTGTCTCTCCCTAGTTGGTGATCATTGTATCCGTTGGTGTGAGTTGCCGGTTTCAAATATTAATGAGAAGTTTCATCATTTACTTTCTATGCACATTATTTCAGTTTTCCACTTCTGTCATATGATTGAGCTTGTTATTAGTATTTGGTATCACTCTAGAGATCATCAAGTTAATCTAGTTAGTATTGGCAAACTTAGCTTGGGTCAGCAGAAATAATAATTTGAGTTGCTAGTATAAGAAAGAGGAATTTGCCTATTAGCTCATAAACTTAGTATTCACAAGTTAAGATCGCTTGTGCTTTCAATGAAGATTGCATGATTGGTTTCATCATATGTATATTTGTTTGTTTTCCTTCAACTCTTATGCTTGCTACCTAGCCTTGCTAGCCAAAAACCTTGTACTGAGAGGGAATCCTTCTCGTGCATCCAAACAATAAACCCAAAACCTTGCCATTCGTGTGCACCATACCTACCTACATGTGGTATTTCACCGCCACTCCAAGTAAATTGCTCATGTGATACCTTTAAAACTTCCAAATTACTCCTGTTTTGTGTTCCCGTTTTAGCTCATGAGGACGCAAATAGAGAATCTTTATATCACTTGTTGATTGGACTCACACACCTGGACTAGTGGCTGCATCCACTTATCGAAATGCTAGAAGAGCTGGCAGCGGGGTGCCCAACCCCAAAATAATAATACAATTTCTCTTCACTCTTTTTGCCTCTGATTTATCAGTCAAAGCATAATTGTGTAAAGAAAAGAGAAACAGGGATAACCTTCTCTACCAGTTGCGTCCTTCTATGGGAGCCGCTCTTGTGAGTCTAGTTGGCTTGTGACGTACTGTATTTTCTGTTTGCCATTCGTTGGCATAAATATACACTTCTCAAAATTTAGACACTCCTCTACGGTTTGTGATTGGAGAGAATTCCCTATTTGACACTCCCTTAAAATCATATTCCTTATTTGACACTGGGTAAAATTTTCTTCCTTATACGACCTCTAGTCTTAAATTTTTTTCCCTATATGGCATTCTAGTGCATTTTATACACGTGAAAAGACCTTTTTACCCCTGTGCATAATGTGACAAAAAAATGTCAAAACAAGAGCTGCGCCCAAAATTGTAATTGGCATGCTAGCTAATATGTTTTGGTACTAGATGTTGTTGTGTACCATATATATGCAAACTAGTGAAGATCGGTCTGTTAGCAATGCATTGACGTGAGTCAGTGCAAGAAGTTCTGGTTATGTATGCATACGATTACCCAAAGTTCACGTGAAAAAATATATTATATGTATTTGTTAGTGGCCCAATAAACCGTACAGCCTATTACCTGGCCAAGTCAAAGCGATAGAAGTACTCAGCGATCTCCCGCAAAAAGCGGACTCGTGACTGGCACAAATTCACGCTGCCATGGATGTTCTGCCTTTTCCACGTTGTGACTCGCACGCACGGTATAAACGTGGCCACATGGACGAGCCATCAATCTGTGAACTGTCGATCACGGCTACCAACGAGCGGTCTGGGCGGCGGCCAGACGCAACGCGGCGAGCCCGCAATCTGTGACCAGCCGATCGCAGCGGCCAGAGCTCGTATGTTGTATCGAGACAAAATTTACAATGAATATCATATAAAAAATTACAATGAATATCCGGCCTCAAAACTATGGAAAAAATTGTGACATATCAATTTGAATGGTGCTTCCGTTGGACGTACAAGTATAAGTCGTTGTGTTGTAAATACACTTGGTCGTAGGTTTACTAGACACCAGAGCATGAACACAGTACATAGACACTACTACCAACAAAACATATTAGCTAGCATGCCAATTAGATTCAATGTTGTCTAGCCCACGACAGATTTCTTGGGCACAACTATTATCTTATACATATTTCTTGTCACATTATGCACAAGGGTAAAAACGTCTTTTCACGTATGCAAAATGCACTAGGGTGTCATATAGGGAAAAAAGTTTAGACTAGAGGTCATATAGGGAAGAAAATGTTCTCCAGTGTCAAATAAGGAACATGATTTTAAAGGAGTGTCGAATTAGGAATTCTCTCTTGTGATTGTTGGCAAGCACCCGAGGATTCGGTTAGCCATGGTTTGTGTAAGATGGATGGGAGGAGTGTCATGCATTTTATACCTCTGTTTATTAAAATAAAAGCTCTAGCACATGAGTGTTCAATGCTTCCCTCTGCGAAGGGCCTATCTTTTACATTTATGTTGATTCAGTAAACTCATTTCCTTCTCTCTCCAGCAAGCATTTGAGTTGTTGTGATCCCATCATCTATATGTTGATTTATTCAATCATGTTTTCCATCCTTCTTTGTTTAGCACATGATTTATTATCTGAATGAATATTACTTTGAAAGCTATGAATCATTGTAAAAGAGTTGTTATAATTAAACATGTTAAGCTCTACAATATAAACCTTGTTATAAAGACCTCACCTAAGATAAGTATAATTTCATTAAATGTTCTTTGACCAAGAACGAAGTTTGCCATTACCAATTTTGAGTCTCTCCTTTGTATCTTTGTTTGTGTCTCCTTTTACTTGTTTCAAGTTAAGTTATATGAGAGGAAGTTGTTGTCTGTAATGATTGGTGCATAGGTAAATGTGATGCTGCTTGTCCGTATTTTATTTGTCAACTCTTCACTCCATAAACTCGTGGTCATGTTTTCTGAGTTCAGTTTCGCTTGGGGACAAGCGAGGTCTAAGCTTGGGGGGAGTTGATACGTCCATTTTGCATCACTATTTTATATCATATTTTTCTGTTATTCATCGATATATTTCATGTTATGATGCATCCCTTATGTTATTTTATCTAATTTTGCATGTTTTATAATTTTTGGAGAATAAACACCGGGACCAGAAATCTGATGGAAAAAGCACCATCGAGATACCATATTTCAAAGATCAAAAGAAGAAGGGGGACATCCGGGGGTTCCTAAAAGTCCAGAGGAGGAACTCAGCCAGAAGGAGAGCCGGAGGGGGGCCACCAGGGGCCCACACCTAGGTGTGGCGCGTCCCCCTTGGCCGCGCCACCTAGGGGTGTGGCCACCCTGGCCCACCCCCGGGGGTTATCTTTTGCGTGCCTGGCCCCGAGGGAACCTTAGGCGTCATTCCATCCTCGAAGAATTATTCCATCGCCGCTGCGGGGCGGAAAACACCCGAGAGAGAAAAGCTCTCTGGCAGGGAGAAACCTGCCGGGGAAATTCCTATCCGGAGAGGGGAAATCACCGCCATCGTCACCTTCATCACTCCGGGCATCATCAAGATCGTCGTCATCACCACCAGCACCATCACCCTCACCATCCACCTTCATCCCGCTGTAACAATTAGGGGCCTCTATCGTTGTTTTGCATTAGAACTCTCTCCCGGTGTGGATTACTTGTTAGTAGTTGATGCTTGTGAGATTTATCGGTGTTTGCACTTTATGACCAGATTGTTATCATCCATTAAATCACCTCTGATTATGATCCATATGATGTCTTGTGAGTAGTTCGTGTTGTTCTTGAGGACATGGGACAAGTCAAGTTGTTAGTAATGAAGTAATGTTGAATAATATTTAATGTTTGTTATTTAAGTTGTGGTGTTATTCTCCTAGTGGTGTCATGTGAACGTCGACTACATGATACTTCACCATTTATGGGCCTAGGGGAATGCATCGTGTATTTGGTTACTAATTGTGGGGTTGCCGGAGTGACAGAAACCTAAACCTCTTTAGGAAACTATTACACGAGGGAGCGTAGGATCCCGGAGTTTAAAGCTGTGGTTAGATTTATTTCTTAATTATTTTCTTGTAGTTGCGGATGCTTAAAAGGGGTATAATCACAAGTATGTATTAGTCTTGGATGGGACGGTACATTAGCATAGGTTCACCCACACAACACTTATCAAAACACCGAGCATTATTCAGCTGCATGGAACAAAAGAACTTGACAGAAACCTCCCATGTGTCCTCGAGAACGTTTGTTAATCATAAGTAAACTCACCGGCTTGTCCTTTGCTGAAGAAAGGATTGGGACACTTTCTGCAATTATTACTACTGAATTTTATTTACTCGCACTTTATTTATCTGCAATATCAAAACCCCCTACAAATCTTTTTTTCCAGTATTTACAGTTATTCCTTCATCGAAACTGTTGTCAACACCTTCTGCTCCTCGTTTGTTTCGACACTCTTATTTATCGAAAGTACTACAATACACCCCCTATATTTGTGGGTCATCAGGGATATCTTTGACCTCTACCTTCGTAAGTTTGATAAACCTTGGGTGATCCACTTAAGGGAAACTTGCTGTTGTTCTACAAACCTGTCACTTGGAGGCCCAACACTGTCTACAAGAATAGAAGTGTGTGTAGACATCACGTATCACCTACTCTCTTTAAAGATGCACGAAAGTTTGTTTGATCTTGTGATGAACGTCAAAGAGTTGGTAATATTTCTAGGCGTAATGAAATGCCTATGAGTTATTCTCTTATTATTGAACCATTTGATTGTTTGGTTTTTGACTTTATGGGTCCGTTTCCTCCTTCAAATGGTTATACTCATATTCTTGTTACTGTTGATTATGTTACTAAATGGGTAGAAGCTATACTTACAAAGAGTGTTGTTGGTGAGACCTCTTGAAAAATGCTTAAAGATATTATTTTCCCTAGAATTGGTGTGCCTAGAATCTTATGACTGATGGAGGTTCTCACTTTATTCATGGTGGTTTTAGCAAAACCCTTGCTAATTATGATGTTAATCATAGAATTGCCTCAGCTTATCATCATCAAACCAGTGGGCAAGTAGAACTATCAAATAGAGAAATTAAATCTATATTGCAAAAGACCGTTAATAAATCTAGGAAAAATTGGTCTGATAAGTTTAATGATGCTTTATGGGCTTATAGAAGTGCTTATAAAAATCCCATGGGCATGCCTCCTTATAAAATTGTTTATGCAAAATCTTGTCACTTGCCTTTAGAAGTATAACACAAAGCTTATTGGGTAGTGAGAGAACTAAATAGAGATTTTAAACTTGCCGGTAAGAAAAGAATGCTTGATTTGAGTTCTTTAGATGAGTGGAGAAGTGAAGCCTATGAAAATGATAGACTCTTTAAAGATAAAGTTAAACAATAGCATGATAGGAGAATTCTTAAAATAGAGTTTCATGTTGGTGAGAAATTTTTATTGTATTGGTCTCGTCTTAGATTTTGCAGAAAATTACTCTCTAGATAGAAGGACCTTATGTTATCGAAGAAGTGTATCGTTCGGGTGCAATAAAAATTGCTTCCCTTAAAGATAACACTACACAAGTGGCGAATGGGCAAAGACTCAAACATTATATTTCCGGAGATTCTTATGATGAATATGTTGATACTATTCAGGTGGTGACTCCGGAGAAGTTCATTAAAGAGAAGATTCCAGAAACTACAGAGTCTGTTTTCGAATAGGTAACAATTATGTTTAGAAAAGGTTCGTGTATTACTTTCCAACTTATAATTTTGTCATTTATGGAAAATATGAAAAATATTGAGTCGAAGAAGGGTAGGAGTCGGTGCCCAAGGGCACCGCACCACCTGGGGACGCGGTCCCACCCTAGTCGCACCATCCTATTGTGTGGAGGCCCCGAAGCCCCTCTCCGACCTGTTTTCGCACTGCACCTTTCTTTTGTTACGTATATTTTTTCTATATAACCCTTCGGAACCCCCAAGGTCCGTATATCGTTTTCTCGTCGTGTTTTCGTTTCGATCTCTTTCTGTCAGAATCTTTTTTCAGTTTTAGAGGCACCATGGTCTCCGACAACAACAATAAGGGCAAGGGACCGACGGAAGATGATCTGCAAAGCCCCAAACACAAGAACATGGAGCAGGGCGTCAAGAGGGAAGCAAAGAGTATGTCATCGAGTAACGCTAGAAGTGTTTCTTCTTGTAATATGCATGGACCAAGACCATCAGTTCTAGATGTCAGCCCTATCCCTGGAGTAGAGGAAGCTCTTCGACTAGCAGGTGAGTTCTGTGAGAGATATCGAGCTCTAAGGATGGAGGTAGAGATACTTCAAGAGGAGAACGACAAATTTTGCGAGATGGTGGAGCGCTTTTGTACCTTGAATGAGAAGAGTTCAGCACCACCACCGAAGAAGTAATTCGTCATTGGTATTGGCATCCCCTTGGCTTGTTCCAAGCTTGGGGGGTGCCTTGGTATCACACCTTTATCGTTCACCCTTTTACCTTTTACTAGAGTCATATCATGAGTAAATAAGTTATCATATAGGATGGTTTGAAGTATGGAAGTATCTTTCCTTTAGTTGGTTATCGATGTATCCCTTGGTGTGAGTTTCCGTTATGGAATATTAATGAGAAGTTCCATCATTTACTCTTTACACTTTATTTTAGTTTGAAATATTGTTATATGGTTGATCTTGTTGTTAGTATTGGTATCAATATGGGAGCATCAAGTTAATCTATTTGGTTTTGGCAAACTTAAGAAGTTATTAGCAACAATACTTTGAGGCTTAAGTAGAAAAGAGGGAGATGCATGTAGATATATTGTTCCTTGATCTTTATTTCCTATTGGCTCATAAGCTTAATATTCTCAAGTTAAGATCGTTTGTACTTCCAACGAAGATTGCATGATTGTTTCTATCACATGTATATTTGCTTGTTTTCCCTCAACTCTTATGCTTGCTACCCAGCCTTGCTAGCCAAAAACCTTTACTGAGAGGGAATGCTTCCCATGCATCCAAACCTTGAGCCAAAAACCATGCCATTTGTGTCCACCATACCTACCTATATGTGGTATTTCGCCACTATTCCAAGTAAATTAATTGTGTGCTACCTTTAAAACCATCGAAATTATTATGGATGTTTTGTGCTCATATTTTCGCTCATGAGGACTGATATCCCACAAGTATTGGGGATCGTGTGTAGCCTTTTCGATAAGTAAGAGTGTCGAACCCAACGAGGAGCTAAAGGTAGGATAAGTATTCTCTCGAGTTCTATCAACCACTGATACAACTCTACGCACACTAAACGTTTTGTAATATCTAGGAAATAAAACTAGAGTAACAATACGGGTAAACAAGATAGTTTGCAGGATAATAAATACATGAACGTAAAGTTAGTTGCTGTAACAATAACGTACACTAAATGACTATAAACTAACAGTAACATGAGTGTGGAAAAGTAGTGGAAATTGTGATGGATTTGTCCATGATCAAATAGTCAAATACAAGGTTGATATTCATATTTTATGTGAGAGAGGCAAAGCTAACAAGCTCTCACTATCCAATGATTGCAAGTACTTATGATTGGAACTCTAGCAAACATCCGTAACTGCTAGAAGATACATTAAGGTAAAAATACCAACCATATCATTAAGATCAAAAGTTTCTCTTTATCCCATATGATTTAATTACTAGATTGGGGCTCATGTTTGTGTCACTCAAGCAACCCTCCCTCTAGCTTTCTCCACATACTACAAACCCTATGATGTGATCCATGCACGCATAAACATATTATGGCACCATGTAACTGTAACAAATTCAGCATATAGCTCAAACCATCCATAGAGATTCAATAATCAATCATATGACAAAAGGGATCTACACAAACATGACATAGATGCAATAGATCATATGCAAATAATTTATAACGTGAAACACCATGTTTACATAGGGTGGTACGGAGGTGTGTGGGAGGATGAACCACTGTATACAAGGAGGAATTGGCGATGGATATGGCGGTGAAGACGGTGAAGAAGAGATCGCTGGGCGTAGGGCGGCGTCGGTGGTGGCGCAGTGAGTCCTTCCCTGCGACGCCGACATCATTGGGGAGCGCTGCCCCTTAGCCCTCTTCCTTCATGGTCTTGGTAGCCCCCCCATGGAGATGTGATCCATGAGGGAGGCTAAAACGTGGCTTTGGTGGCTGGAAATTCGTGGTATGGGGTGTCTCCCACGACCTAGGATTCCTACCTTTACATAGTCTCACGGATTTCCGCCATCCAATCTAGGGCTGCGGTAAATCGGGCGTATCTCATCCGTCCAGATTTGAAATCAGGCAAAGTTTAAGTCTGGATCGTTCGTCGCAAAATTCCCCACAATTTTGTCTTCTGAGCGATTTCCATTTGATGCCGTCTTCAAGCCGTAACGTGGCAAACTTTAAGAAGAGTTTTCAGACAGATTTCAGAATAGACCCAATTCGACTCCAACAAGGTTTCCTCTTCTATTTTTGATAAGTCCTACACATCAAAGTGTAAAACAAGAACATTGTGCACTTTTGCAACTACTAGTAGGTTAGTCCAAATAAATCATAAACTTATTATAAAAACAATTATCAAAAGCATAAAAGTAGTATGAAACCATCAAAAATTATAGATACGTTTTGGACATATCAACATCCCAAAGCTTAGTTCCTACTCGTCCTCGAGTAGGTAAACGATAAAAACAAAATAAAATTTTAGGTGACATTCTACCAACATAATATTGATCATCATATTGTAAAAGCATATGTAACCTGAGATCATAGTACTTTAAACACAGGCATGATAGATATAATTCTAACAATGAAACTTAGAGATCACTTTGCATCTTGAAAAGTAACACAAATAAAAGATCATAAATAATAATGCACTTGAAAGTTATACGTTTGTTTCGAGCATAAATAAAACATAGCAAAGTGATATTTTGTTTGTCCTTAAGAGTGGGGCAAAACATAAATACCAGGTACCTTCAAAGTTCAAGTGGACGACTAGAAAATAATAATTTGAGAATAGATAATAACACATCATGAATCAATCAATAATAATCTTTGGGACAGATGCACATTAAACTCAGAACGACAACTATACTCTCTTAGTTGTGCATAAAGTTAGAAGATGAAGACTCAACATAAAAGTAAAAGAAAGGCCCTTCGCAGAGCGAAGCAGGGATTAACTCATGTTATAGAGCCTTTTATTTTATTAAACAGTGGTATTGAAAACATTTTTTTAGAGAGGTGTATGCTTATGTCAACGAATGGTAATAGATTTCTTGTCATCTTCCATACTAAACAAGTTGAGAGCGGCTCCGGATTATTTATATTGGGCACTTATAGCATGCACTTTATATAGTATGACACTCCTAACCACCTTGCTTTCGCAAACCATGGATAACCGAATTCTCGGGTGCCTGCCAACAATCTCATACCATGGAGGAGTGCCTATTTATTTGTTTAGCTTTTTGATGTTATAACAGTCTAACCAGCTCTTTGCAAAATTAATGACAAGCAGATGAAGCATGCAAGTCGGGGTACTTAATTAGTATGGAAGACAACAAACCCAACTACTACTTCCTCATGAGCTAAAACAAGAACACAAAACATGAATAATTTGAAAGTTTAAAGGTAACACATGAGCAATTTACTTTGGAGAAGCAGTTAAATATCACATGTAGGTAGGTATGGTGGACACATTTGGAAAATTTTGATTTTTGGGAGTTGGATGCACGAGTAAATCTCATACTCAATACAGGTGGAGGCTAGCAAAAGACTGGGATCGACAAATTAAGAGAGCAATAATGGCCATAATCATGCATAGCGACAAGACATTATTAATCAAAGCATAAATGGTATTACAAGTCGAAAAATAAATGATCATAGAGGATATAAGTGACTGGTTTGTAGTCATAAACATGGTGTAAGCATGCGCCAAGTCAACCAAATAAAACATTCGAAGGAGAATACCACAATATTATGCTTGAATGTGATAAAAAACTCATGATTCTTTCAAATTGCACATTAAGCTCTTACATGTTTGATACAAGTCATGCTACATCAATAATTACTAAGCATTAAAATAATATCTAACATGACATGTTAAAGTCTAAGCCACAGTCTAAACAAGCTTCTATTTGCACCGTTATAGGCATGAAATATTTTCTTGCTTTCCAACAATATCACTTTATTTAAACAAAAACTCTCCAAATGATATATCAATGAAACAAGAGAGTAACACTACGCTACAAGAACTAATAGCTCTGAATAAGAGATGCATGAAAAATAAAAACCTAAAAAAGAGGAGGAGTTGCAGCGGCTAGACGAAAAACGAAGAATACGAGTATGATAGGAATACGAGTATTCATATGAAAAAGCGGAGCGTGTCTCTCCCCCACACAAGAATGCTAGGTTCCAACTAAGTTTATTGCAGCAAGGAAAACAAAACAAAAACAAACAGACGCTCAAAGTAAAGTGCATATGATATGACCGAATAAAAATATAGTTTTACTAGAGGTGACCTGATAAGTTGCTGATGAAGAAGGGGATGCCTTGAGCATCCCCAAGCTTAGACGCTTGAGTCTTCTTGGAATTTTCTGGAATGAACCACAGAGGCATCCCCAAGCTTTGGATTTTCACTCTTATTGATCACATTATATCACTCTCTTCTCTTGACCCTTGAAAACCAAACTCAAAGTAATTCTCATTAGAGGGTTAGTGCACAATCAAAAACTCATATGTTCTCCTTGGACACATACATTATTAATACTTATTAAACATTAGCTACAGCCACTGATGTTTTTTGGAGCAAAGAAATTCACTCAACATAGTGAAAGAGAGAATGCAAAGAAAAAAGGTAGAATCTGTCAAAACCAGAACAGTGTGTAAAGACGAATTGTTTCGGGGCACTTAGGTTGCTCAAATCGAAAAACACAGAACTGAATTTTTTTCCGGAAAGAGCTGAGTATTAAGCACAATTTGTTTTAGGTCATTTTGATCTGTCTACGATTTTATACGAATTTAACAGTGGATAGTAGAATTTTGTTTCCTGCGCAGAAATCAAAATCTAACCTCAACTTTTCACTAGAGACTTTACTTGGCACAACAAATATGAGAAAGTAAAGATACGAAGGAGTTGCTACATGAGTCTTCAACACCTTGACTCAAAGAAAACAGAAGAAAATATTGCAAAAATAAAAACATGGGTTATCTTCCAAGAAGTGCTTTTCTTTAACGCCTTTTAGCTAGGCCCGATAATATTCCCAAAGTGCTGCTATTAAGCCAAATAAAACTTTGTTTTTGAATTACATAAAGGTTGCTTAAGTGACCAACTTATAAATTAAAGGCAAGACCCAAAAAGACTCAAATGAAAATGCAAATAGGCCAGTCTTACAACAAAAGTCAGAATCTGTCCAGAAAAACAACAGCTGAAAAATGTATTTATTAGGTGCACTTAAACATGTCATAATTTTTTGCGAATTTTTGTGCATGCAGAGGGTTAGATGATACATAACCAGTTAAATTTTCGTGACATTTTGAGTTTTCAGTAAAATATGAAAAATCATACAGTGAGCAGAAAATGCTGAAAACAGAAAAAGCCCTTAAATATGCATCAACTAAAACTAAATGCGCAAAACTTGGTACTTTATTTTTTTAGAAACTAAAATAACATAGGCTAAACAAAAACAAAAATTCATACTAATAGCAAAGAAACCCAAAAATAAATGAAAGCAAATTAAAATACACGTTAAGACAATACATATCATGTGAAAAGGGTAATATAGATCATGAATGAGACAACCTCATTTTTGTTGATGAATAGGGGGATAACTCGGGCATCCCCAAGCTTAGATGATTGTATCTTCTTACATATGTTCTTGGGATGCACCTAAACATCCCCAAGCTTGAGCTCTTGCGTCTTTTTGTTCATCTCATATCACCATATTGGTTAAATATTATAAGCTATATCCTAATAAAACTTCACAAAAGTCATTAGTAGGGTTAGTAGTCATTAAATAAAATCCACTCATGTTCAAGTATTGGAAAGTTCCATGATATTTATTAAACATTAGCCACTGTATATACCGAGGTTTCTTATAAAATTTTCGTTGTCCGTCGAAAAACTAAGGAAACAAAGAACACTAAGTACAATATTGAATAAACAAAGAAATCTGCGAAAACTGAACAACTTGTACAGATGGCACTCAATGAGATGCTTACATAGCTCAAATCAAAAAACTTAAATGTAACATCCCTGATTTTTGGAGAATCTAAAAAATCACAAAAATTTAAAACTATTGTTTTCTACTAATGCAAGCCACAAAAACAAATAAAACTCAACACAAAAGAAATAAAATGTTTATTCCAATGTTATTGGAATTAAAATTCCAAATATGGATCTATTTCCTAAACCCTAAAGCCTATTAAAAATGAATATTCTTTATTCAAAGTAATTGTTTTCTTTTGAAAACCTAATTATATATAAAAAAATAGTTAAAAAAATTCCTTGAAAATGTTTTATAGCTTTTAAACTAGAGAATTATTACCTCTAATAATTTTCTATGCCTCAAAAATGTTTTATGGGAATAAAAGTATTTATATTGAAATATAATGATATGCCAAATTTAACCATAAACTGTATTTTATAAAAAAAAAGTTTATGAAAAATGAGTTAAAATACTTTGAGAAAACAATAAGTGAAGATATGATATTTTCTAGCCACTTTTCTTTTATTCAAAATTTTCTATTTTTTAAATGGGAATAAATATAGAATTACACAAATATGCATAATTTGGAATTTCCGACTTTTAAATGTGTTCAAGATTGCCTAAAAATATTCTCCGTTGAAATGTTTCGTTTTTACTAGTATTCATAAATCAAATTGAGGTCATTTAGATGCTTAAAACAAATGGTCATTTATCGAATTGCCCACAGCGGACCACTTCTACTCAGTTTTACCCCTAGCGCCGAATCGACCTCAGTTTTGCCCCTAGTCTGTGCGCAACTACTATGGAGAGGCTGGAACGGTAAGTTTGGAGTCGAATCCGTTCCGCGAAGTGGGTCCGAGGAGTCAGACTCCGTTTCGCGAAGTGGGTCCGGGTGGGACTGCCAAGTTCTTCGAAACCGTCCGGAGCTTACAGGTGGGACCGCGCAGTTTGA
Source organism: Alopecurus myosuroides (assembly GCA_028641055.1). Taxonomy (NCBI): domain Eukaryota; kingdom Viridiplantae; phylum Streptophyta; class Magnoliopsida; order Poales; family Poaceae; genus Alopecurus; species Alopecurus myosuroides. The sequence goes on from CM054057.1 coordinate 765,266,160, forward strand.
ATAGTCCACACCCAAGCTTCCCGCTGGGTTCAGCGACGCGTGGGAAAACCGCGGGCCCCGCGTCGGTGTGACGCCCCGAGATCGGGCACTATGCAGATTTCAGCATTCCCGCCAAAATCCACATAATAACCGATTCCAGGTTGCCACTTGTGATAACATTACAACAGTTCACGAATAATCCACAACAACAATAGAAAAGATATATACACGATGACTCAAACGAGTCAGGGATACAACTGATACAATACAAAGGTCCAAATAGCAGCGGAAGAAACAACATAGTGTCCGACTACGGACAAGATACAAATTGGACTAAGAGTCCTGAAGATAACCGATGGCGTCCAATCCCTGCCCAGGCCAAGCCGGAGGGATTCCCAAGCTAACGTCGTCAGACTTCAAACCTGTTGACTGCAATATTGAATATGCAGCCACGAAAAAGGATTCGTGGGTCAGTACGGTTAAGTACTGGCAAGTGGATAAACCCATACTCACAAGATACCGGCGTAGCCAGTCATCACAAGATACAAATACTTTGGGTTCAACGGAAAGGGAAAGATTATTGCAAAGAAGCGGTAGCGGGCTGCACTAACTAACTACAGAGACTCGATACAACATCCGGCTAAAAGAGGGGGATAAGATAGCGTATCGTAACCAACTACAACTACATCAAACAAACCATCCTGGATCTCGCCCCTTATCCAAAGAAGCAATCGAGGATAACTCACACAGTTGGGATTAATGATGGTTCAAGTTATTGTGTCAATAAGACTATTACTAGTCAAGTTATCATTAGTTAGGTGTAAGTTGTTCTGAGTATTGTTAGCCAGTACTTTCACCAAGTCATCCATAACGCGGAAAACACGGCTTCTCGAGAAGATTTAACCCTGCAGGGATGCACCAATTTGGCCGTACACGTAAGAATACCCGCCAGATAGGAAATGCACTTCCACCAAGCGAGGCACTCAACACAACCCAACTCTTCTTCGCATCAGCTCAAAGAACCACATGCTGTGCGTGCGCGGCTATCGAGCCCCCACGAAGAAAAGGGGACCCTCATAGCACTCTAGACCACGCCGCCCTAAATGCCGACTACAAAAGTTCCACCCTGGCGCCAAGGGTTCGCACCTGCACATGCATGCATCAAATGGAAAGCCCGAACTAAGTGTGGCGATTTGGACGAGATGCGAATCGAATCAAGTTGAGGGGGGCGCCCATACTCACTTCCCACATGCGGTTAGTGCGCTCATCATGGATCAGTGGACAAAACCCTTTTCCTAATTAGGGTCGACACTAGCAGGCCTCAAAACCACGCCGGGCCTCCTGCCGGTGCCTTATCATTCAAATTATTATTACCCGAAACATTAACATGTTATTGATTGAATTGAAACCCAACTATCAAACTAAACAGGTGATAAGAAGGACAACAAGACTTGAGCGCAAACAACACTAAGCATGCAACTACGACACAAGGGCCAACAGGGTAAACAAACAACAGTTGATAGGAAGTGGAAGGAAGGCTATAGCATGGCTGCAAGGTAAACATACGATAGGATCGAGACACAAGCATCGAATCAAAGGCTAGAATAAGAATAATGGAAAGAATCGGAAACAAGTGATGAAAGGAAGCCATTAAACAAGGTAGAGGTGATCTATCCAATATTAAATGGAATAGGGCATGATTTGAATTTAATACCCCAACACATTCCATATTTATTTAATAGGTGGACATGCATAACACAAACTAAGATGCAACATACAAAATGCAAACATGAGCATGGATGGCATGAACAAATTAAGTGCATTTTTCTGGTATGAAAACATATTTTATTTGTTGGATTTGGAATTAAAATGAGCAAGTTATCAAATTAGCAATTTTAATGCATTATTAAGAAAGTTGTTCTCAGCAATTTAATTTATTCAAAATATAAAACAAAGTTTATATTTGCAAAGTTTAGAGAATTTTGATTGGAAAACATATTTTACTTTTCAAATTTGGAGTTGAAATGAATTAGTTATGATTTATGCAATTAAATCAATTTAAATTGAGCCGGAAGCCCAACATCTAATTTAGGAGGTTCGAGTTATTTATCTACCCATCAAGATTAAATTTTGTTTAACATGGAGAGATAATATAAAGATGAGCTACACAATTTAAATGGAACCGGGACAATATTTAATTATCCCAACTCATTCCATATTTAATTATTAGGTGATATTATTATTGCCCGCACCCACAATATGCAATGCAACAATATGAATGATTTAATATGCACGATATAGATGTCATTTAGAAAATAGGCATATAGGTATAGGGTTGGGGTTTTGGGTTTGCACGTTGGAAAGAGGATCGCCGGGGTCAACGCCGGAAACTTCGGGACGTAGAGGAAGTAGCCGACGTCGAGGAAGTAGTGGAGGTAGTCGTTCACGTCATCGGTGGTCGTTGTCGATCTTTTCATCGTGGTTCGAAGAGGAAGTAGACGTAGTAGTTGTTCTCGCTCCGTAGTCGAAGTAGTTGTGACCGAACGCAACATAACCTTCAATGTCGAGGGGTAGTGGAAGTAGACGTTTTCGTGTCATCTAAAAAGTAGTTGTTCTCGGGTTCCGAAGTAGAGGTAGTCACAACACATGGTCATCATCGTCGTAACGGTACTTGGCGAAACCACGATGGTCGTTCTTGGCGCACGTCTGGACGATGACGAACTTGGCGACGGGTCACGGACACGAAGATCTTGACATGGACACGACATGAAAGCCTCGACCCCAACAAACCAAACATGAGCACGAACGGGAGCCCGCGAGGAGTCCAACCTCTTGCGGGATTTTTGTCGAACACCTGCAGTGCGTCAAGACGGAGTGAGCATGGGCCATGGAAGGCGACGGGCAGGGGGGTGCAGAGCGAGGTGGAGGTCCTCGAGGATGCCTTGGTGGGGGAGGAGCACACCAGGACGCGCAGGGAGGCGCCGAAGGTCGTCCACGTCGGCCACGGCGGTGCCCGGCGCGGGGCAGTTGTGGGGGAGCTCGGCTCCTGCCCTGGAGGCGGAACTCGGGAGGAGGGCGCGCCTGCGAGGGGCGCTCCTGGCCGCGGGAACGGGGGCGGCCGGAGACGGCGCTGTCGGAGGGCGGCCGGGAAGGCCGGCCGCGTCGCCGTGAGGACAGGAGGCAGGGCGGCCGGGCGGCAGCGGCCGGTGAGGAGCAGGGGCTCGGCTGTCCGGCGGGAGCAGAGGTGGAGACGTCGGCGTCGAGGCGTTTGCCGGCGGGAGCTAGGCGGCAGGGACGGTGAGCTCGGGAGGGGCGCGGCGGAGCCCTGCTCCTGCCGGCGCCGCGGACGGAGAGGAGGTGAGGGGCCAGGAGGGGGGCAGCGAGCAAGGGAGGGGGAGGTTCGATGGGGAGGAGGGCGATGGGGTCGAGGGGAAGGGGGATCGAGTGGGGGCTTGGGGCGACGGGAGGAGGCAGGAGGTAGCGACCGGGAGGTTGGGGATCGATGGGCTCGAGCGCTGCTCGCTCTCTCCCGTGCGTGCGTTCGGTGAGGGAGTGGAGGGGCCCGATTGCGAAAAGGAAAAGGGGCGGGGGGCGGCTGCAAAACTGCCAAGGGGAGATCGGTGGGAGCTAGGGTTTCCTAGGGTTCGGGCTGGTGGCCTCCGGTTGGGCCTTTGGGCCTTGCCGGTTGGCTGCCTCCCCAACGGAAACATTTTTTTTTGTGTGTGTGTTATTATTTTTCAGATTCGGAAATTGTTTTGGCATTAATAATAAAAAATAGATTTAGGCATCAAATGAATTGCAGGAGATTTTAGAAAAACCAGACTCGATGAATTTTTAATTTGTTTGCAAGTTTTGAATGAATGGTGATGCATGATGGTATGATGTGAATAAGGAAAACAAACAAAATCTAATGGAAGAAAAACCCCGGGTGTTACAGCCGACACCACTAACAAGGGGATTGCGCCCTCGCAATCCATCCAAAGGCAAGGGGAAGAGAGGTTTCAACTACGGAGTCTTCGTGCTGCGGTTGATTTCCCGGGTCAGTGGGTGGATCTCTTTTCGACACCACTAACAAGGGCTTCTCGACACCACTAACAAGAGATTCTTGCTCGGAGTGACGACGATGTTCTTCCACCAGGGATCTTACGATGATCGAACCTATTAGGTTAAAGGCTCAGAAAACGTCCATCCACGTAGGATCCTATCACTTTGAAAGATAGACAAGAGGGGAGACTCCAAAACAAATAAGATGGGAGGGGAAAGGAATAGAGATAAGGAGAAAACAAGAATCCTATTGAGATGTTTCCAAAATAGTTTAGCAGAAATAGTTTTTGACACTCTAGAAACAACGACCGTTAGCGAGGTTATCCTACAGGCTTTGCGGACCCGTTGCTTCGATAACCATTCGTATCGAAACAATATCGGGAATCGGAAACCATGCTCTGATACCATTTGTGACGCCCCGAGATCGGGCACTATGCAGATTTCAGCATTCCCGCCAAAATCCACATAATAACCGATTCCAGGTTGCCACTTGTGATAACATTACAACAGTTCACGAATAATCCACAACAACAACAGAAAAGATATATACACGATGACTCAAACGAGTCAGGGATACAACTGATACAATACAAAGGTCCAAATAGCAGCGGAAGAAACAACATAGTGTCCGACTACGGACAAGATACAAATTGGACTAAGATTCCTGAAGATAACCGATGGCGTCCAATCCCTGCCCAGGCCAAGCCGGAGGGATTCCCAAGCTAACGTCGTCAGACTTCAAACCTGTTGACTGCAATATTGAATATGCAGCCACGAAAAAGGATTCGTGGGTCAGTACGATTAAGTACTGGCAAGTGGATAAACCCATACTCACAAGATACCGGCGTAGCTAGTCATCACAAGATACAAATACTTTGGGTTCAACGGGAAGGAAAAGATTATTGCAAAGAAGCGGTAGCGGGCTGCACTAACTAACTACAGAGACTCGATACAACATCCGGCTAAAAGAGGGGGATAAGATAGCGTATCGTAACCAACTACAACTACATCAAACAAACTCATCCTGGATCTCGCCCCTTATCCAAAGAAGCAATCCGAGGATAACTCACACAGTTGGATTAATGATGGTTCAAGTTATTGTGTCAATAAGACTATTACTAGTCAAGTTATCATTAGTTAGGTGTAAGTTGTTCTGAGTACTTGTTAGCCAGTACTTTCACCAAGTCATCCATAACCGCGGAAAACACGGCTTCTCGAGAAGATTTAACCCTGCAGGGATGCACCAATTTGTCCGTACACGTAAGAATACCCCGCCAGATAGTAATTGCACTTCCACCAAGCGAGACACTCAACACAACCCAACTCTTCTTTGCATCAAGCCCAAAGAACCACATGCTGTGCGTGCGCGGCTAATCGAGCCCCCACGAAGAAAAGGGGGACCCTCATAGCACTCTAAGACCACGCCGCCCTAAATGCCGACTACAAAAGTTCCACCCTGGCGCCAAGGGTTCGCACCTGCACATGCATGCATCAAATGGAAAGCCCGAACTAAGTGTGGCGATTTGGACGAGATGCGAATCGAATCAAGTTGAGGGGGGTGCCCATACTCGCTTCCCACATGCGGTTAGTGCGCTCATCATGCATCAGTAGACAAGACCCTTTTCCTAATTAGGGTCGACACTAGCAGGCCTCAAAACCACGCCGGGCCTCCTGCCGGTGCCTTATCATTCAAATTATTATTACCCGAAACATTAACATGTTATTGATTGAATTGAAACCCAACTATCAAACTAAACAGGTGATAAGACGGACAACAAGACTTGAGCGCAAACAACACTAAGCATGCAACTACGACACAAGGGCCAACAGGGTAAACAAACAACAATTGATAGGAAGTAGAAAGAAGGCTATAGCATGGCTGCAAGGTAAACATACGATAGGATCGAGACACAAGCATCGAATCAAAGGCTAGAATAAGAACAACGGAAAGAATCGGAAACAAGTGATGAAAGGCAGCAATTTGGCAACAAGTGAGTATACTTGCCTGGAATCCAGCAAGTAGAGGTACATCCACAGAACTTGTCGTTGCTCACATCATCTCAACGTCATATCCGCAAAGAAGCAACGAACTAGGACAAACACCGGATGCAACAATTACTTCTACGGCAAAAGATCCAGCATGATCCTATTTTATATGCATGACATGCGGGATGCAACACAAAATTACAACTTAGACAATTTAATCGGACCCGGAGTCCGGACAAATAATTAAGGTTTAAGTTGTTTATCTAACCATCAATATTAAATGTTGATTAACAGGTTTAAACAAGGTAGAGGTGATCTATCCAATATTAAATGGAATAGGGCATGATTTGAATTTAATACCCCAACACATTGCATATTTATTTAATAGGTGAACATGCATAACACAAACTAAGATGCAACATACAAAATGCAAACATGAGCATGGATGGCATGAACAGATTAAGTGCATTTTTCTAGTATGAAAACATATTTTATTTGTTGGATTTGGAATTAAAATGAGCAAGTTATCAAATTAGCAATTTTAATGCATTAATTAAGAAATAGTTGTTCTCAGCAATTTAATTTATTCAAAATAGAAAACAAAGTTTATATTTGCAAAGTTTAGAGAATTTTGATTGGAAAACATATTTTACTTTTCAAATTTGGAGTTGAAATGAATTAGTTATGATTTATGCAATTAAATCAATTTAAATTGAGCCGGAAGCCCAACATCTAATTTAGGAGGTTCGAGTTATTTATCTACCCATCAAGATTAAATTTTGTTTAAGATGGAGAGATAATATAAAGATGAGCTACACAATTTAAATGGAACCGGGACAATATTTAATTATCCCAACTCATTCCATATTTAATTATTAGGTGATATTATTATTGCCCGCACCCACAATATGCAATGCAACAATATGAATGATTTAATATGCACGATATAGATGTCATTTAGAAAATAGGCATATAGGTATAGGGTTGGGGTTTTGGGTTCGCACGTTGGAAAAAGAATCGCCGGGGTCAACGCCGGAAACTTCGGGACGTAGAGGAAGTAGCCGACATCGAGGAAGTAGTGGAGGTAGTCGTTCACGTCATCGGTGGTCGTTGTCGATCTTTTCATCGAGGTTCGAAGAGGAAGTAGACGTAGTAGTCGTTCTCGCTCCGTAGTCGAAGTAGTTGTGACCGAACGCAACATAACCTTCAATGTCGAGGGGTAGTGGAAGTAGACGTTTTCGTGTCGTCTAAGAAGTAGTTGTTCTCGGGTTCCGAAGTAGAGGTAGTCACAACACATGGTCATCATCGTCGTAGCGGTACTTGGCGAAACCACGATGGTCGTTCTTGGCGCACGTCTGGACGATGACGAACTTGGCGACGGGTCACGGACACGAAGATCTTGACATGGACACGGCATGAAAGCCTCGACCCCAACAAACCAAACATGAGCACGAACGGGAGCCCGCGAGGAGTCCAACCTCTTGCGGGATTTTTGTCGAACACCTGCAGTGCGTCAAGACGGAGTGAGCATGGGCCATGGAAGGCGACGGACAGGGGGGTGCAGAGCGAGGTGGAGGTCCTCGAGGATGCCTTGGTGGGGGAGGAGCACACCAGGACGCGCAGGGAGGCGCCGGAGGTCGTCCACGGCGGTGCCCGGCGCGGGGCAGTAGTGGGGGAGCTCGGCTCCTGCCATGGAGGCGGAGCTCGGGAGGAGGGCGCGCCTGCGAGCGGCGCTCCTGGCCGCGGGAACGGGGGCGGCCGGAGACGGCGCTGTCGGAGGGCGGCCGGGAAGGCCGGCCGCGTCGCCGTGAGGACAGGAGGCAGGGCGGCCGGGCGGCAGCGGCCAGTGAGGACCAGGGGCTCGGCCGTCCGGCGGGAGCAGAGGTGGAGAGGCCGGCGTCGAGGCGTTTGCCGGCGGGAGCTAGGCGGCGGGGACAGCGAGCTCGGGAGGGGCGCGGCGGAGCCCTGCTCCTGCCGGCGCCGCGGACGGAGAGGAGGTGAGGGGCCAGGAGGGGGGCAGCGAGCAAGCGAGGGGGAGGTTCGATGGGGAGGAGGGCGATGGGGTCGAGGGGAAGGGGGATCGAGCGGGGGCTTGGGGCGACGGGAGGAGGCAGGAGGTAGCGACCGGGAGGTTGGGGATCGATGGGCTCGAGCGCTGCTCGCTCTCTCCCGTGCGTGCGTTCGGTGAGGGAGTGAAGGGGCCCGATTGCGAAAAGGAAAAGGGGCGGGGGGCGGCTGCAAAACTGCCAAGGGGAGATCGGTGGGAGCTAGGGTTTCCTAGGGTTCGGGCTGGTGGCCTCCGGTTGGGCCTTTGGGCCTTGCCGGTTGGCTGCCTCCCCAACCGGAACATTTTTTTTGTGTGTGTGTTTTTATTTTTCAGATTCGGAAATAGTTTTGGCATTAATAATAAAAAAAATAGATTTAGGCATCAAATGAATTGCAGGAGATTTTAGAAAAACAAGACTCGATGAATTTTTAATTTGTTTGCAAGTTTTGAATGAATGGTGATGCATGATGGTATGATGTGAATAAGGAAAACAAACAAAATCTAATGGAAGAAAAACCCCGGGTGTTACAGTCGGTCAGAGACTGCCGGAGTAACGTCACGCGCTACAAAAGGCCCCTCGCCGCTCTCCCCTTCTAGCCGTTAATCTCGCCCTCACCGCACTCGCTCTCATCGCTGCATTTCCACCTAGACACCCCGAGACGATGCCTCGCCGGCTCCGTGCAAACCGCAACTCGCCGTTGTACTGCCGCCCCGCGGCCGCGATGCTGGGCCACAGTGACGCCGATAGCGACAACGAGTTATTCTACGAGGAGAACGAGCAGCAGCCGCAGGAGGAGGCGGCGCCCGAGCAGGAGCCGCCGCAGGAGGAGGCTGCGCCCGAGCAGGAGCCGCCGCAGGAGGCGCGGCGCTGGAGGAGGCTCAGGAGGAGGCAGCCTATCTGGCCCGAGCAGCACGCGGCCGTCTACTCGTTCGAAACATGGCGGAACGAGGAGGCGTTCCACACGGTCCGCTCCTGGCTCAAGGAGGCGGCGGCAGCGGCCGAGGCTGCCGCTGTTCGTGCATCCCTGGAGACCCACCAGAGGGAGCATGCGGAGCGCCAGGTCTACCGGCAGCTCGCCGCAACCGCGGCGTCGGATGAGCAGCAGGCGGTCGTCGCGCTGTACGAGAGCGACCGGCGCAAGGCTGCCCTGCAGAGCGAGAGGCGGGAGCGCCGCCATCCCTCCGAGCAGGCGCAGCTGCACCGGCTGCGGATCCGAGGCACAGCGGAGCGGCATGCGATCGCTACGCTGGCGAACCCATCGCCCTTAGCCAAGAACGACCACGAGGCGGGGCCCTCCAACATGCTGGCCTACGACGACATCGATGAGAACGACGAGGAAGAGGAGTAGAGGACGACGTCTAGGAGGAGGGCGACGACCAGGCCGGGTGATCGCGGCGAGCCTCGGCCAACCGTAGTTTCTTTTAAGTTTTTTCAATGTTTTTAGTTAAATTATGCCGTCTAGCTTTCTGTAAAACTATCGTCGAATCTATGAATTTGAGCCTATTTCAACGAGTTCGCGTTTTTTAATTAATTTTGAGTATTTCTGAACAAAATCTCGAGCCAGAATGTAGATTAAAAGCGAAAAGAATGTTTGAATAATGTTGTATGATGTTGAACTAAGTCATTCCAAAATTTTGGGCAAATGTGCTTCAAATGAGGTCTGAAGCTAGAGTACACACCCCCGTTTCAAATTTCATGAAAGATTCGACCTTGCCAAAATTATCCAAATAAATTTGAGGAGCAACTATATCACATATAACAACATTGTGTGTTGGATTCATGTCATTTTGATTTTTTTATAATTTATGCTCATTTGAAACCATCGCTCTATTCTCATGAGAAATGTGCTTCAAATGAGGTCTGAAGCTAGGGTAAATACCCCCGTTTGGAATTTCATGAAAAAATCGACCTTGTAAAAATTATCCGATCCAATTCAATTTGAGGAGCAACTATATCACATATAACAGCATTGTGCGTTGGATTCATGTCATTTTGATATTTTTATGAATTATTTATGCTCATTTGAAACCATCGCTCAATTCTCGTGAGAAATGTGCTTCAAATGAGGTCCGAAGCTAGGGTAAATACCCCCGTTTATAATTTCATGAAAAATTCGACCTTGCCAAAATTAACCAAACAAATTTGAGGAGCAACTATATCACACATAACAACATTGTGCGTTGGATTCATGTCATTTTGAATTTTTTTGAATTATTTATGCTCATTTGCAACCATCGCTCAATTCTCGTGAGAAATGTGCTTCAAATGAGGTCCGAGGCTAGGGTAAATACCCCCGTTTATAATTTCATGAAAAATTCGACCTTGCCAAAATTAACCAAACAAATTTGAGGAGCAACTATATCACATATAACAACATTGTGCGTTGGATTCATGTCATTTTGAATTTTTTTGAATTATTTATGCTCATTTGCAACCATCGCTCAATTCTCGTGAGAAATGTGCTTCAAATGAGGTCCGAAGCTAGGGTAAATACCCCAGTTTATAATTTCATGAAAAAATAGACCTTGCCAAAATTATCCAAACAAATTTGAGGAGCAACTATATCACATATAACAACATTGTGCGTTGGATTTATGTCATTTTAAATTTTTTTGAATTATTTATACTCATTTGCAACCATCGCTCAATTCTCGTGAGAAATGTGCTTCAAATTAGGTCCGAAGCTAGGGTAAACACCCCGTTTATAATTTCATGAAAAATTCGACCTTGCCAAAATTATCCATAGAATTTGAGGAGCAACTATATCACATATAACAACGTTGTGCGTTGGATTCATGTCATTTTGATTTGTTTTGAATTATTTAAATAACATGGTTTAATAAAAAATCATATGTAAAACTGATAAAAATCATCGTTGTAGTAAATCTGAAGTTTCATTATACTTTTTTATTTAAATAACATGGTTTAATACTTAACAGCAAAGAAATCATATGTAGAACCATCTATCCCTGTAGCCAACGTACCAACCAATCAGAGCGCAGAACGAGCGTCTCGCGGATCGCTGTGGCTGCGAGCGCATCCGTCCGATGCACGATTCCTTCTAGAAGGCGTCGATCCAACAGCCCAGGTCGAATCTCTGTGTTTCCTTCTAGAAGCTTTTCGGGTGGTCAAACAGAGGGTTGACCAAGCGTGAAATGAGCATACATAATTCAAAAAAAATCGAAAAAATATATTGCCGACGCACATAGTAGTGTTATGTCATATAGTAACGAGAAAAAAAATATAAACCTGTCTTATAAAGAATGGAACGAAAAAGCCTTGTGTAACATGTGATATCTTGAACAGTCTAGTAGAGAGTTCAAGATAATGAGATGAGTTTCAAACCTTTGGAACTCAAATAAGGTCAAAATCTCACCAAAGCTTCATTTTGGTGTGACTAAGAAAGATCCAAAGTTATTTTTTCATTTTGAAGTTTTAAACTTGTTTTATTACGATTTACGATTAAAACCATTATTATTCAAAAGAAAATAAATAATACGAATATTCATCCAATAAATTTTCAGGCTTCGGAATTGCATTATATAGGTCTAATACAAGTCTAGGAAAAATATAAATAGGATTTATAAACATTAGAACGAAAGCCATCACTAAAATGAGATTCCTCAAATACAGGAGTAGAGATTTCAAAGAATATGAGGTGGAAATATCCTGAATCTTCCGAAGAGGTGGGTTCTACCTTTTTGTTTTGTGTTCCTATGGGCTATCCTAGCACAAGCAAGCAAATAGTTCCACATTGCTACCCCCTTTCGACGCAGTTACCGCGTGTTTCCGTATAAGTCCGGTATTTCTCCAGCGGGGCTAGGGTTTCACCGGGAGGGGGGCTACGGAGCGTCTGGATCCCAACACAAGCTAGGGGTTCCATACCATGATAGTATAGGTGTGTTTGTGCTTTGGATGTCAAAGATTGCTCTCCAGGGTGTGACCCGCTTCACCGGCATCCATTTCTCTCTCGTGAGAGCTTACAGGGTGAAACTCCTGTATCGGACCAAACATCCTGAATCTTCCGAAGAGGTGTTCTACCTCTTTGTTTTGTGTTCCTATGGGCTATCCTAGCACAACCAAGCAAATAGTCCACATTGCTACCCCCTTTCGACGCAGTTACCGCGTGTTTCCGTATAAGTCCGGTATTTCTCCAGCGGGGCTAGGGTTTCACCGGGAGGAGGGCTACGGAGCGTCTGGATCCCAACACAAGCTAGGGGGTTCCATACCATGATAGTATATGTGTTGTGTGCTTTGGATGTCAAAGATTGCTCTCCGGGGTGTGACCCGCTTCACCGGCATCCACTTCTCTCTCGTGAGAGCTTACAGGGTGAAACTCCTGTATCGGACCAACATCCTGAATCTTCCGAAGAGGTGGGTTCTACCTCTTTGTTTTGTGTTCCTATGGGCTATCCTAGCACAACCAAGCAAATAGTCCACATTGCTACCCCTTTCGACGCAGTTACCGCGTGTTTCCGTATAAGTCAGGTATTTCTCCAGCGGGCTAGGGTTTCACCGGGAGGGGGGCAACGGAGTCTCTGAATCACAACAAAATCTAGGGGGTGCCATACCATGTTAGTATAGGTGTGTTGTGTGCTTTGGATGTCAAAGATTGCTCTCCGGGTGTGACCCGCTTCACCGGCATCCATTTCTCTCTCATGAGCGCTTATAGGGTGAAACTCCTGTATCGGACCAAACATCCGAAGAGGTGGGTTCTACCTTTTTGTTTTGTGTGCCTATGGGCTATCCTAGCACAACCAAGCAAATAGTTCCACATTGCTACCCCCTTTCGACGCAGTTACCGCGTGTTTCCGTATAAGTCAGGTATTTCTCCAGCGGGGCTAGGGTTTCACCGGGAGGGGGGCAACGGAGTGTCTGGATCCCAACATAAGCTAGGGGGTGCCATACCATGTTAGTATAGGTGTGTTGTGTGCTTTGGATGTCAAAGATTTCTCTCCGGGGTGACCCGCTTCACCGGCATCCACTTCTCTCTCTCGTGAGCGCTTAGGGTGAAACTCCTGTATCGGACCAAACATCGTGAATCTTCGGAAGAGGTGGGTTCTACCTTTTTGTTCTGTGTTCCTATGGGCTATCCTAGCACAACCAAGCAAATATCTCTAAAAATGTCTAGAAATGACATGGCCGAGTAGTGCAGACAGCAGCCGTCTACACTATTGTACATGCCTTAAAAACAGAGGGAACCTGATTCTCTTACTTTGCCCACCTTACGTTCTCTGACTTTCTCCCATGACACGTGGGTCCGGTGTGTGATGGGCTCCATTTGTCAGGGACCTAAAGTCAGAGGATCGCGTTCCCGCACAGAGAATCGCTCGTCTCAGCGTCTGCAGGCCGTTGCCGCCGTTTTTGCATGCATGGACTCGATCTGCACCGTTCCTTACGATCAAACGATCGAAAATGAAGCGGTGCATGGACTGGGTGTTTTGTCTCAATGTAACGGCATGTAACAACGGACACTGTCTAGTGGGGTCCCGTTCACCAGCCCGGTGCATGCACGCCTCGTTTTTTTAGAGTAAACAACGTGGCAGAAGAAGAAAATAGTTAACGTCGCGTCGCATTTGCAGCAGGCCTCCACGCCTGGTTTCAGAAACACGAGTCGCGTCGCATTTGCAGCGACGCAGCTCTCCACGCCTAGTTTTCAGAAGATACACATCAATGCATATGCAGCGAGGCAGGATTTGACGTGAGACTTTGGACTTTCTTCTCTTCACCTCTTTAATACACGCATGCAACGTCGAATCACTTGACTGCCTAATGCACACGCGCTCGTACTCCATATCACTAGCTGTCCTAGGCCTACGCCTATGCCTGTTCTACACCGCTTTGACCATGCATCGACTCTTCTACACTGCACCCAATGTTTTCACACTGTTTGCTTCATCTACCCCAATTAATTCACATCTAATCGTGCCTTTAAATGGACCGTTTCACTCGTCCTCCATCTTCTCATCCCTCTCCATCCCTTTGCCCTTCTCTCCCTAGCTTCAAGCCCTAACATGTCTTCCTACTCTCTACCATCTATCCCCGAGTCGGTCTCCGACGAGGACAACCGCCCAAAAGATCGGCCTTGGTACGAGGCCGATTATACGTCGGAGGAAATCGAATCTCCCAAACGGGAGAGATCGCCATCGCCGCCCTTCGTCCACAACCCCAAGCCCTCCCTCACCGCCCACAACGACCTCTCCCCCAAGACGATCCGCCGCCTCAAGGAATTGGAGCGGCTGGAGAAGAAGGAGTTGAAGGCCGAGGAGAAGAAGCAGGCGAAGGAGGACGTGAAGGCAATGCGGGCCAGCATCAAGCGGGTCCGTGAGCGAGAGGAGGAGAGGATGCGGGCGGAGAACCGCCGCGTCCGCGTCAACAAGGAGATGGAGTACATGGCGGCGGAATGGAAGTAGGGCGCCGGAGGGCGGCAAGGCCTCCCGGGCGCCGGAGGGCGGCAAGGGCTCCCGCATGCAGCGCGGGAGCAGTTAGGGCTCCCGCATGCAGAGCGGGAGCAGTTAGTTTTTTTTATTTAGATGTAATGTCCCTAGGGCCCCACTGATTATATGTAAAGTGGGGCCAGTTATCGAATTATAAGTATGTTTAATTATATATAAAGTTATGTTCTTATATTTGTCCAAATATGTACCCACTGTTTAGAAGTTTTATCCTTTCTAATTATCGCTTTTTTTAAAAAATATTTCTAATTATCGCTTTAAAATATGCACATTGTAAACAAAATTTATATTATAAGAGATGTGATGCATTATGTTTTCTAGATAATCTACAAATTTCAGTTGATCACAGTATATTTTATATTATTAATACGAATAATTTGATGGTTTAATAAATGGATAATGTGTAGTCTGCATGTAGGGATTACTAAATATAAATGGATAATGTGTAGTCTGCATGTTGACATTGGGCCTCATCAACAGCTGGGGCCCACATGCAGCGCCAGCCGTCAACAGTTGGGGCACACAAGCCGCGCCAACGCGCAACAACTGAGGCCCATATGCCGCGCCAACGGTTCTATGATGGGTCCCACAGGTCAGCATCCTACGGGGGCAGAAAATAACGATGGGATCAGCGAAAGGAGTCTTTGGCACAAAGTAGGGACAAAACTGAGATCGATTCGGCGCTAGGGGTAAAACTGAGATCGTGGTGCCAACTGAGGGCACCCTGTTAATTATCCCTAAAACAAAAATTATGAATAAAAAAGATAAAAAATGTAATAAGAAAAGGAACAATAAAAAAATGAGCCGAGGCAAGCTGGGCCGAATACTGGCCCAACTACAGTCGACCAAACCGTCCTCTTCCTCGCTCCGCATCTACAGGCACGTACGTTACAACATTCATGGTCATGGCTGTCAATCTTCTCCTCCCCTCTTTCCCACTAAGGCCTCGTTTGATACTAGTGTTTTCGTGGGGGTTTCAGGGGAATACCGGCCCAACCGCAGATCCCAAGAAGCCCAAAAAATTCGTTTGGTACTCAGGTATAGGTCCGGTTTAATCCCTAACTTTCCCTGAAAATACACGAGTTGCTGTGTATTCCAAATCCACTACCCCGACCTAGCGTTTTATCCCGAGCGAGACGGCGGCCTCGTTCTGTCGAGGCGCAGCCGCTCTCCCTCTCCCATCCAGCGACCTGGAGTTCAATGGTATGCCTTGTCCATCCTCTCCTGTCCCATCAACTTCAATTCTCCGTCTAGCCTTCTCACCGGCGGCAATCTGGACCCCCTCCTGACGAAAATGGCTCCAGCCTCCCACTCTTGCCCTGATCTGGCCAGAACCATCATCTAGTCCTCATTAATTCCTCTCTAATCCATACCAAAGACTAAGAAATATCGAGGGGTTTAGGGATTATGTGGGGATTGGGTGAAGCCTAATTTAGTGACTGTCTTGATTAGTCTTCAACATGGAAATTACTCTAATTTATATGGTCATTTCATTCAGGGAATTTATTTCCCACTTAAACGTCTTAACCACCCAAACCAGCATGGTGAACCAAATGTCACCCGTCGACATCCAACTCCTGATCTCCCTCCTCAGACCAAAATATGCCCAACCATTTTGTCCGCTACGTGCCCCTCTTCGTCCTTTCTCATTCTCGTTCAGAAAATTTCTCCAGAGAATCTCTGTACGAGTCGTCTCGAGAAGATCTATGTCAGCCCAGATTAGAGTTCATCGCAACGGTATGTCGACTCCGATGATATATAATTCGATTCCTTTCGCCACTTGACTCCCCTAACCGGTTCCTTCCTTGTGGACATCGTTGTGCGTAAAGTCTTTGTTGTTGGCAGCACCGCCGACAGTCCATCCGCTCGCCGCCGCCAATGGGAGCTTCACAAGGAGCGCCAAGATCGTTGCTGTATCTGTCTCGATGTCCTCTACGCCTCTTGCATCCCCATCGATCTGTGCAGAGCCTCCCTCGTCGACAAACGTCAATGTCCGAGTTGACGCCGCCGTTTCTCGCCATCACCGACAAAACGACAGCCTCTGGTACAGCCATATCAATCTCGATTGTTTTAGAAATTTTAATATTTTTTTTGTTGGGCACCTAATTGGTTTCAGAGCAGTCCCTGTGCGATTTAGCTTTTTTCTAGTTGTTGGCGTATGCCCGATCATCCGATGTATTCCGTCAAATAATTTTGGACGACCACAGCGCTAGGTAGCAAAGCTTCTTGGTTGAACGTTCGACAACACACGTACAAACAGCTAACCACACAGCCACACACCTCAATGAATTGATCTGCTGCTACTAATATAAGGCATGTACCAATCACAAGAAAACACAAAAATAAGCGCACGCTGAAAAACTTGATCGATTGCTAGAGGCATTTTAGATCAGCCAACCTGGTAGGACTAGGAGACCCATTTGTCTATACTACTTGGAGCCATCCATGTACGACTCACACGAGTACTTTTTTTTGGGTCTGATCTGCGTTAGGCTGTGGAAGTGTGTTTGGGTTTGTGTTAGTTGCTCTGCTGCCTGGCTTGCCGCTGCCTATCTCGCACGGTTCTAGCTCTTTGGAGCTTCTGCCGGGCACCTCTCTGTCACGGTAAGCTAGTACATCTCGTGCGGCCAGCTGCTGTACCCTCTTTTCCAATCTTAATATAGATCGACCTATGGCCCTTCGAGAGTATTTATTTTTCCAAGAGTACTAGTAAGGTGTTGCTTGCTGGGAGTAATACTCGGTCAAGCAACCAGCACTTGAACTAGTATTACTACATGAATTCTATAGACTGTAGTGTTATCGGAATCATTGAATATCACTACGGGAGAACATTTATACGCCGACGGCCAAATATCGGGGCCGTCGGCGTATACCCGGCATGCAAGCGCATAATAGAAAAAAAATGGGATACGCCGAAGGCAACTCCGTCGGTCTATGTTTTTTTTTTGCTACGCCGACGGCCACCCTCGGCGTATCCTAGTTTTTTTTACTCACTCACCATTTTGAGCATAACTTTTCACTGGTAGAAAAAAGCCTTCGGTATGCCAGCATCAGTCCCCAAGCGTTGCGCACCGTGACCAATGAGTCTTTAGTCCCGGGTCGGGAGGAGACCCGCGACAGAAGGTCAGACGTCGCGGGTTGGGAAGCGCGTTGCGACGCGTGGAGAGAATTAATTCCGGTTGACCTGGCCGCCCGGGACTATTGGTCCTTTATTCCCCGTTCCCGTGGCCAACCGGGACCAATGGCCCTTTATTCCCCGTGCCCGTGGCCAACCGGGACTAAACATCAAGCGTCTCGCCTCCCCCGCGGCGGTTTTTATTTCGCGAGCGAGGCAGAAGGGCGCCATTCCACTGCTCGCTCTCTGTTCTTCCTCTCGCTCTCTGTTCTTCCTCTCTCGCTCTCTGTTCTTTTCGATCCAAGCACACGCACGCAAATGGCTGAAGTTTGGAGGCAATACAATGGTACCACACCGTGCGGCAAGGATTTGGACGTGCTCTTCACCAACAGTACCGCGAGGCTGCATGAAGCTCTAGGTCATTTGGCCGATCTCTATTTTGAAGCTCCCGAAGAAGACCGGTTCTTTGGGATCGATCTGGAGTACACGGCGAATCAGAAGGATGTTGCCCTCATCCAGATATCGTTCAAGCAGTCGGTGTTGGTTTTCCAATGGTCAAGGTAGAAGCTATATATAGCACACGTGTACAATCTTTGCATGCATCTTCGAGTTTTTTTGTTGCATGTGAACAATACGTGTGTTGCAACATATCTAACACATATCCTATTTTTGTTGTTACAGTAGTTCGAAGCATTGCCCGGACCTTGTTGATTTTCTTGTCAACTCGGGGTTTGACTTTTGCAGCGTCGACATCACGCAAGACCTTGTGAAGTTGATGCGCATCGGTATTATGATACCTGAAGATCACTACGTTGATCTTCAGACTCTTATCCAGTTGACCGGGCCAAAGACCGGGATGGCTGTCATGGCAAGCACCTTCATCCACCAGGGCTATGAAAGGATGAAGACTGATTTCCCCCGGCAGAATCACTTCTATTGGGAGGAGACCCCACTGCGCATGACGAACCTCAAGTATGCGGCCATAGATGCATATGTCGCGTACGAGTTGTTCCGCATCTACTCGGCGGGGCCATAGATGATGTATGCATGCGTTCGATATCTATGTGCATGTAATGGGTATCTAATTAGTAGTATATATATGTAATGGATATCTTTTGTGATCGACTCTATATATATGTTAATTATGAAATGTGATCGACTCTATGTTTGTGTTATGTGTGATCGACTCTATGTTTGTGTTATGTGTGATCGACTCTATGCATGTAATGAATATTGTTTGTATTATTGTTCTTTATTTTTGATATATTTTTCATTTTAAGATTTTAAAATGAATTAGTATTATTTTTCTTTATTTTTTGATATATTATTTGTATTTTTAAGATTTTAAAATGAATTAGTATTATTGTTCTTAATTTTTGATATATATTTTGTATTTTAAGATTTTAAAATGAATTAGTATTATTGTTCTTCATTTTTGATATATTATTTGTATTTTTAAGATTTTAAAATGAATTAGTTCTATTTTTCTCAATTTTTGGATATATTATTTGTATTTTTAGAAATAATACAAATTAAAAGTTAATGTTTATTTATTTATTCAAAATTATTAATTACATCATTACTTTTGTTTATTAAAAGATTTATTTGAAATTCAAACAATAAAGAAATGTGGCTTCGGCCAACATGTTAATAAGATTGATATGATACTACTATCATATACATGCGTGAGAAACACTTGGATTCGGGACGGGATGGAACTCGGAAGTTAAGCGTGCTAGTGCTAGAGTAGTGGGAGGATGGGTGACCGAGCGGGAAGTTTGACCATGAGTAACTAATTTGACTAGAGATAATCTTAGTTAGACACTAAGCAAATAATACAAATTGTGAAAAAAAGGGAGTGAAAAAAAGGAGTGAAAAAAGGTGAGAAAAATAATTAGAAACCAAATGAATTAAAAAAATTACGAAATAAATCTAGTCCCGGTTCATGTGGCCAACCGGGACTAAATGTCCTCCGACCCCAGGCTCCGCCACCCGCCCACGTGGACAGGCCTTTAGTCCCGGTCCGTAAGAGATGGGACTATAGGGGGGCCTTTAGTCGCGCGTAGCTAGTCCCGGTTGCCCGGACGGGATTAATGGGCCTGGCGAACCGGGACTGTAGGCCTGTTTTCTACCAGTGTTTGCATTCGAACTCGGATTTCGACATTCTTTAGCTCGTTTCGAAAAGGAGAAACATATCTACATCATCATGCATATTATTCAAGATACATTCTTCAAAAAAAATCATGAGCAAGAACGGAACAAACAAGAAAGGGTTAACGGTTACCGAGTGTAGACCTATAAGCTGAGTTTTTCTCCAGCGGGGCTAGAGGTTGAATATTGAGAAAATCTTGGTGTATCTATGATGAAATAGGAATTTTTGTAACTAAAAATAATTTTTGCCAAAAATCATGAGCAAACTATGAGGTACCTGTAGTTTAAATTTGACCAGTTTCCAGCAGAATCGGCAGAAACTTGTGTTTTTTCAAAGAGGTGGACGAAAACCTTTTCGTATGAAAAGATTGGTTATTTGTGCATATAACATGGTCTAGTATTTTAAAAAATTGTATCTCTCAAGTTTTGCAACATATTTGTGGTAGGTCCTTCACAAAAAAACCCAATTTTTTACACCGAATAATAGAAAATGTTTTTTTATTCAGTGAAAAGGAAAACTTCCTCCGTCAACATTGTCCGTGCTTCCAAGATGAATGTTTGTGTGGAATATGGGCACATTTAAACAAACTATACCATGAATTTGACCATAACATCCGTCATTTTGCCCGAAACCCTGGAATGTTCGGAGGAGATAACTTATTTTTGTGAACACATTTTCAACACAACTGTTGTATTCCAAGTTTATTTTTTTTGTGTATACTAGGACCTATATAATGACACCACGCGAAGGTCTTGCATCATTTTGGGTTGTTTTGAATTTTTTGGAATTTTCTAAACCGGTTTGAGGAAAAATTCAATACGGCGGGCATGGCCGTTCGTAGCTAGGGTTTGAATATTGAGAAACTCTTGGAATACCTATGATGAAATAGGTAGTTGTGAACCCAAAAATATGTTTTTTCTAAAATCATGAGCAAACTATGAGTTACCTATAGTTCAAATTTGACCAGTTTCCAGCGGAATCGACAGAAACTTGTGTATTTCAAAAGAGGTGGATGAAAACCTTTTCATATGAAACAAATTGGTTATTTTTGCATATAACATGGTCTAATATTTTAAAAAATTGTAGCTCTTAAGTTTTGCAACATATTTGTGGTAGGTCCTTCACAAAAAACCCATTTTTTACACTCGGAAAATAGAAAATGTTTTTTTTATTCAGTGAAAAGGAAAAATTCCTCCGTCAATATTGTCCGTACTTCCAAGATGCATGTTTGTGTGGAATATGGGCACATTTAAACAAATTATGCCATGTATTTGACCATAACTCCCGTCATTTGGCCCGAAACCCAGGAATGTTCGGAGGAGATAGCTTATTTTTGTGAACATATTTTCAACACAACTGTCGTATTCTAAGTTTATTATTTTTGGTGTATACTAGGACATATATAATGACACCACGCGAAGGTCATGCATCATTTTGGGTTGTTTTGAATTTTTTGGAATTTTCTAAGCCGGTTTGAGGAAAAAGTCAATACGACGGTCATGGCCGTTCGTAGCTAGGGGTTGAATATTGAGAAAATCTTGTTATATCTATGATGAAATAGTTATTTATGTACCTAAAATGATTTTTTTCCAAAATCATGAGCAAACTATAAGGTACATGTAGTTCAAATTTGACCAGTTTCCAACGGAATCGGCAGAAACTTGTGTTTTTCAAAAGAGGTGGATGGAAACCTTTTCATATGAAATAAATTGGTTATTTATGCATATAACATGGTCTAGTATTTAAAAAAATTATAGCTCTCAAGTTTTGCAACATATTTGTGGTAGGTTCTTCATAAAAAAAAATCCATTTTTTATACTCGGAAAATAGATTTTTTTTACTATGAAAAGGAAAAAAGTATTATACATGATGGAAAATATTATATGGATGTCATATTTGAATTATATCATTTTTCTAATCAATATAGACATATTTTTTGTCAAATTTTGATTTACGGATTTATAGATATGAATTATTCGATATTGAATAGAAAAGGCAAAAATGTTAATTATTATTTAAATTCAAGATTATTTGAATTCAAGTTTATTATTAGTTATTATTTTTATTTAAATAATTGTTTGAATTCACAAAATAAAAAGAGTGTGACATGATGGTCCAAGGTTTAACAGGATTGATTGGATAATATTGTCACCAACACATCCGTTATTTCTATGCAGCTCACATGTAAGGAACTACGAAGTTAAGCGTGCTGGGGCTGGAGCAATCTCATGATGGATGACCGATCGGGAAGTGTTAGTAGAAGCGAGTAATTTAGGTTAAAATTAAAAAGGTTAAAGCTAAAGATAAATGTGACTATAGTGTGATTAAGTGGTTAAAGAAGTGAAATAAAAAAAACACAGAAAAAATTCAATTTTTTTTTGATTTTTTTTTAAATTTTTTGCCTGCCTATACGCTGACGGCTTCCCCTTCGGCGTATCCCAGTTTACGCCAACGGGATGCATACGCCGATGGCCGAGACGCTACGCCGACGGACCAAAAGGCCGACGGTGCATACGCCGACGGGGATAGGCCTTTCCCCGACGGGAATAAGGCTGTCGGCATTTGGGGCGTTTCCAGTAGTGTATGGTAAACGCGTAGACATTAGAAAGTTTCTCGACAAAAAATGTTATGATCTTTTAAAAATCACATCTTTAATTCTATTTGCCCAAGTTTTGCAAAATTAATATCTTTGGAATACTTAGGAAATATAGAATACAATGAACCATTATTTTAAAGTTTTGACATTCATTAAGTATTCAAATTTTAAATGAGTAATATCGAGTATTTTAAAAAAAAATTACAATTTATTTTAATTGATTTCTTTTGCAAAACGATGATACTGAAATAGTGTATCCGTTAGCACTCCTATTTAAAATATTTGAACTCTTTATCCACATATTATCTGGATTTTGACATCAGACTCTTCTAGCCCATATTTCACAATCCATAAAACCTTTTGTTTTAATTCTTTGCTTGTGGGTCTACACTGATCATAGGTAGGTATCGAGTAATATCCTAGATGTACTATTCCACACAATTATTTTTGTGCCCATTTGAATATGAGAATACAAACTTCCATAGCCATATCTTGTAAATCTCAAACCATTTGACATTTCATTCGATATCCATATTGAAGTATAAAAACAAGAACATTAAGAAAATATATAATAATATAAATTATCATACTTGGTTTATATGTGTTTGTTGTATTGTTTGTTCATTTCTTTTATTTATATATTTTAATGTATAGATTGTATGGAGAGCAACGTTATATACTTGAAGAGAGTGTGATCAACACCAACTTCAAAAAGGCAAGTGACACATCATAAACTACCTATTATTTCCTATATGCATTAGAGCTTTTGAGTAGTATGCATGATAGGAAAATCTTTGGTAAATTATTATGCTATGATATTATCACAAGTAGTGTGTAGCTATCCTTATTACCTTGATAGTGTAGCAGCCTTAAAATTTGGTAGTTGATTTCTTAGCTGTGCTTGTAAATGAAGTTTATGTGATTGGAAAGTATAACTATGTTTTGAATGATTACCCTAAGGGGTTTATGAAATATTTCGGTGGAGTACTAGATACTCACAAGTAAGTGTGGCATGGTAGGGGACCATTTACATGGTTGAACCTATGAAAATGTTCACATGAATAGCATGGTAGGGGATCACATTAGTGGGTGTACCTATGAAAATGCTTATTACCTAGCATGGTAGGGGATCACATTAGTGGCTGTACCTATGAAAATGCTTATTACCCAACATGGTAGGGGATCACATTAGTGATTGTACCTATGAAAATGCTCATTGCCCAGCATGGTAGGGGATCACATTAGTGGTTGTACCTATGAAATGCTTATTACCTAGCATGGTAGGGGATCACATTAGTGGTTGTACCTATGAAAATGTTTATTACCCAGCATGGTAGGGGATCACATTAGTGGTTGTACCTATGAAAATGCTCGTTGCCTAGCATGGTAGGGGATCACATTAGTGGTTGTACCTATGAAAATGTTTATTACCCAGAATGGTAGGGGATCACATTAGTGGTTGTACCTATGAAAATGCACTTATCTATGGCATGGTAGGGGACCATTCTCATGGTTGA
Organism: Alopecurus myosuroides; assembly: GCA_028641055.1. NCBI lineage: Eukaryota > Viridiplantae > Streptophyta > Magnoliopsida > Poales > Poaceae > Alopecurus > Alopecurus myosuroides. Next base: position 765,290,052 of record CM054057.1, read on the forward strand.
ACCTATGAATGTGTCGACATTTCTGTCTATTACTTTTGGTTCACTGATTTCTATCAATGGTACCGTCTTATCTCAAAATGGTTCACTGATTTCTATCTAGTGGTACCAAAGTGTTGAATCAAAATGTTTTATGAAAAATATAGGAGAAAACTTGCTTTATGAAAATGTTTTATGTAAATAAGCATCTAGTATTGGTTTTGCCATTTATATCCACCATAGTTGTACTTGCCAATACATTAAATTACATTGACCCGTTGTGGCTGCATATTCCATCATGCAGATGATTCTGAAGACGAGTGAAGATTTCGTTTAGGATCTCGAGTCTACCGCCAACATGTTTTGCCTGTGGCACATGAAGAAGATTGAGGCTCAATGTTGTACTATGTTTTTCGCTGTATTACTTTGTTTTCTGCTAGTCTTCTAAGACTATGCAGGTTGTAATATTATTTTGTAAAGACTGGATCATGTGATATAATATAATTTGATGCATTTGCATGATATTTCATCTTGTTCTTGTATTATTTAAATGCGGGAACACTACATTAAAACTAATAAAAGACATATCATAATCTCAGATTTCTGCATAAAAATTTTCAGATCAAAATACTATTCTGAGATTTATCACAATTGTTTATAGTGAAGCACAGAAAATCTGACAAAAACTAATAAGTTAGTGAAAATATATTTTTTTCGAAATATCTACGTAACTCAAATTAGAAAAGGCAGAACGAATGAAAGTTAGATACTAGGTTCCGGTTTATGCTGAAAAATTTGCATCCAAATAATGTTCTGGTGATTTTAAACAAGTTATACGGTGAAAAACAATAAATCTGTTTATGCGCAGTAAATCAAACTTTTGCACTTTCAAATAACTAGAGACTAACATTAGCACTTTATTTTTTATGTGCAGATGTATGTACACAATATTTACAATATATATACATGTTTTTATCTGAAAACTTCCATGGAAAGATTTTTTTTTGGTTTCATAGGCATGAACACAAGTGTTCAAGGTCGACCCCCACTTAACCATTACTCATCTTTCCAATCACTTCTCTTTTTGAAAACATTTTTAGATAACAAGTACAACTATTTATTTTCGTAATTCACATTTCCTATCCAAACAAAGATAGAAAACAACTTACAACTAAAAGTCAAACTACTTAAAGACAAATAAACAAGTGCACACAAGAATATTCACCCACGCTATTGCTCCCGGCAACGGCGCCAGAAAAGGTCTTGATATCCCACAAGTATAGGGAATCATGTGTATCCTTTTCGATAATTAAGAGTTTCAAACCCAACGAGGAGCTAAAGGTAGGATAAGTATTCTCTCGAGTTCTATCAACCACTGATACAACTCTACGCACACTAAACTTTTTGCAATATCTAGGAAATAAAACTAGAGTAACAATACGGGTAAACAAGATAGTTTTGCAGGATAATAAATACATGAAAGTAAAATTAGTTCTTGCAGAACTAAAGTACACTAAATGACTATAAACTAACAGTAACATGAGTGTGGAAAAGTGGTGGAAAATGTGATGGATTTGTCCATGATCAAATAGTCAAATCCAAGGTTGATATTCCTCTTTTATGTGAGAGAGGCAAAGCTAACAAGCTCTCACTATCCAATGATTGCAAGTACTTATGATTGGAACTCTAGCAAACATCCGTAAGTAATGGAAGATACATTAAGGTAAAAATACCCAACCATAGCATTAAGATGAAAATATCTTCTTTATCTCATATGCTTTAATCACTAGATTGGGGCTCATGTTTGTGTCACTCAAGCAGCCATCCCTCTAGCTTTCTCCATATACTACAAACCCTATGATGTGATCCATGCGCGCATAAACATATGAGGGCACGATATAACTGTAACGAATTCAATATATAGCTCAAACCATCCATAGAGATTCAACAATCAATCATATGACAAAAGAGATCTACACAAACATGACATAGATGCAATAGATCATCTGTAAATAATTTATAACGTCACACACCATGTTTACATAGGACGGTATAGAGGTGTGTGGGAGGATGAACCACTGTATACAAGAAGGAATTGGAGATGGATCTGGCGGTGAAGACGGTGGAGAGGACATCACGGGGCGCAGGGCGGCGCCGGTGGTGGCGCAGGGACTCCTTCCCTACGCCGCCGGGATCAATGGGGAGCGCCGCCCCTTAGCACTCTTCCTTCATGGTCTTGAGAGCCCTCCTCCATGGAGATGGGATCCATGGGGGAGGCTAAATCCTGGCTTTGGTGGCTGGAAATTCGTGGTATGGGGTGTCTCCCACGACCTAAGTTTCCTCCCTTTATATAATCTCACGGATTTCCGTCATACCATCTAGGGATGCGGTAAATCAGGCATATCTCGGCTGTTCGGACATGGAATCAGGCGAATTTTAAGTCTAGAATGTTCGTCGCAAAATTCCCCACTATTTTGTCGTCTGTGTGATTTCCATTTGATGTCGTCTTCGACCCGTAACGTGGCAAACTTTAAAAAGAGTTTTCAGACAGATTTCAGAGAAGTCCCAATTCGACTCCAACAAGATTTCCTCTTCTATTTTTGATAATTCCTACACATCAAAGTGTAAAACAAGAACATTGTGCAATTTTGCAACTATTAGTAGGTTAGTCCAAATAAATCATAAACTCAATATAAAAACAATTATCAAAACCATAAAAGTAGCATGAAACCATAAAAAATTATAGATACGTTTTGGAAGTATCAAGGACATAGGTAGATGGTATTGTTTTACACGTTGATTGGACTTTACACACCTGCACTAGTGGCATATCCGCTTATCCAACTGCTAGAAAAGCTGGCAACGGGGTTCCCAGCTCCAAACATAATTACTATAAATTCTCTTCACTCTTTTTGCCCCTGATTTATCAGTCAAAGCATAATTGTGTAAACAAAAGAGAAGAGAGATGATCTACTACCCCATTAGCGTACTTCAATGGGAGCCTCTCCTGTAAGGTCTAGTTGGTTTGTGACTTAATGTAATGTTTGCTTGCTGATTCGTTGATATAGAAATACACACCTTCCCCTAAAAAATTTAGACACTCCTCCATGGTATGTGATTGTTGGCAGGCACTCGAGTTTGTGTAAGAAAGGTTAGAAGGAGTGTCAGATGTTTTATGCTCTCCATATATTTATCAAATAAAAATCTCTAGAACATGATTTAATCTCTTCTTCCCTCTGCGAAGGGCCTATCTTTTACTTTTATGTTGAGTCAGTAAACCTACTTATTTCTGTATTAAGCAATCATTTGAGTTGTTGTGATCCAACCATTTATATGTCGATTCCTTCAATCATGTCTTTTATCCTTCCTTGTGTAGTATAATGTTTTTACCTGAATGAATATCACTTTGAAAGTTATCAATGATTGCAAGAGACTGTTATGATTGAGCATGTTAAACTCTGCAATATAAGCTCTAATATAAAGACTCTGATCGAAAGATAAGTATAATTGTTAATTGTTCTCTGACCAAGAACGAAGTTTGCCTTAACCAATTATGATTTCCTTTTTTCACCTTTATTGTGATTCTCTCTACTTGTTTCAAGTTGAGTTATATGAGAGGAAGTTATTGTCTAGAATGATTTGTGTATTGATAAATGTCACGCTTCTTGTCTGTATTTTATTTGTCAAAACATCACTCCATAAATCTGTGGTCATGTTTACCGAGTTCAGTTTCGCTTGGGTACAAGCGAGGTCTAAGCTTGGGGGGAGTTGATACGTCCATTTTGCATCACTATTTTATATCTTAATTTTCTATTATTCATCGATATATTTCATATTGATGCATTACTTATGTTATTTCATCTTATTTTGCATGTTTTATAATTATTGGAGAATAATCACCGAGACAAGAAATCTGATGGAAAAAGCACCGTCGAGATACCCTATTTTCGAGGATCGGAAGAAGAAGGGGGGAATCGGAGGAGTCTTAGAAGTCCAGAAGAGGGATCCAGCCACGAGGAGGGCCAGAGGGGGCCACCAAGGGCCCACACCACCAGGTGGCGCCCCCCTTGGCCGCGCCCCAGGTGGTGTGGCCACCTTGGCCCACCACTGGCCGCCTCCTTTCACGTACTTGACCCCCAGGGAACCCTAAGCCACAGAGAACCATCAAGGAAATATTTCGTCGCCTCCTCGGGGCGAAAAACAACAGAGAGAGAAAAGCTCTCCGACAGGAAGAAATCTGACGGGGAAATTCCTCTCCAGAGAGGGGAAATCATCGCCATCATCACCATCATCGATCTGGGCACCATCAAAATCATCATCGTCATCGTCCTGACCACCAGCACCATCATCCTCACCATCCACCTTCATCCCGATGTAATAATTAGGGTTCTATATTGTTTATTTCCACTAGATCTCTCTCTCAGTGTGGATTACTTGTTAGTAGTTGATGCTTACGATATTTATCGGTGTTTGCACTTTATGACAATATTGTTATTCATCATTATGTCATCTCTGATCATGATCCAAATGATTTCTTGCGAGTAGTTCGTTTAGTTCTTGAGGACATGGGAGAAGTCAAGATGTTAGTAGTGGAATTATGTTGAAGTAATAACTAATGGTTTGATATTTAAGCTGTGGTGTTATTCTTCCAGTGGTGTCATGTGACCGTTGACTACATGTTACTTCACCTTTATGGGCCTATAGGGATGCATTGTGTATTTGGATACTAATTGTGGGGTTGCCGGAGTGACAGAAACCTAAACCCCCGTTAGGAAACCGATGCACAAGGGAATGTAGGATCCTAGAGTTTAAGGCTGTGGTTAGATTTATCTTATTACGTCTTGTAGTTGCAGATGATTGCAAGGGGTTTCATCACAAGTATGTATTAGTCCTAGTTGGGCGGTGCATTAGCATAGGTTCACCCACACAACACCTATAAAACAATAAATATTAAACAAATGTATGAAACGAAAGCGCTTGACGAAGTTTCCATGTGTCCACGAGAACGTTTGGTAATCATAAGTAGACCAACCGACTTGTCCTTTTCTCTAAAAAGGATTGGGTCACTCGCTGCAATTATATTTACTATCTTTTATTTACTCGCACTTTATTTATCTGCTATATCCAAAACCACCAAAAACCTGTCTGCTAGTTTTTATAGTGAATCCTCTATCCAAACTGCTTGTCAACACATTCTGCTCCTCGTCTGGTTCGACACTCAGTACTACGATACACTGATACGTCATAAACGTATCCTTAATTTCTGATGTTCCATGTTGTTTTCATGTTATTTCCGACATGTTTTCTATTCACTTTATAACATTTTTTATCGATTTACGGAACTAACCTATTGACAAGAATCCACAGAGCCAGTTCCCTGTTTTCTGCTGTTTTTAGTTTCAGAAAAGTTGTTCTGGAAATATTTGCCGAATTGGAAAATTCGAAGCCCGGAAGTCTTAGAATTCCCGAAGGTTCCACGGAGTCCCGAAGGGGCCCGGAGAGGGGCCACAGGGTAGCCACACCATAAGGCGAGCACCGCCATCGCCCTTTCACCTATATAATACCCTCGATACGTGAACCATAAAGATAGACCACTTTTTCCCGAGAAACACCCGAGGCCGCCGTCATCGTCATTTCGAGATTGGGAGGGTCCTGGAGCTCTCCCTGGCACCCTGCCAGGAGGGGAATTTATCACCGGAGGGGTCTACACCACCATGCCCTCCTCCGAAGTGATGCGTGAGTAGTTCATCCCTGGACTACGGGTCCATAGCAGTAGCTATATGGTTGTCTTCTCCACTTTATGCCTCATGTTTAGGTCTTGTGAGCTGCCCTACATGATTGAGATCATCTTTATGTAATGCTACATGTTGTGTTTGCTGGGATCCATTGAATGTTCAATGTTAAATCTTGTCTTCCAGTTGCTGAATTGCTGGGCCATCTTTTTCAGAGTCCAAGCCTTTTCCTTTTCACTAACTTAAGTTTCTTTTGATTAGAATCGACTTAACCATCTACCTCCTCATTCTCATTCACCTCATTCTTGTCCACCTGCGGCGTCGGTAAGATGAAATTACACATGATCTTTTTGAAAAGATTATCTTTGGCTAAGTTGCTGACAAATGAAATTCCTTGTCTCTACGGATCTTTTGGCTCATTCCACTCTTGAACAATGATCGGGATGTGATCCCTAACTGGCACTCTGCATTGCTTTGCAAATTTTTGGGCAACATCAGCGGGAAGCTCGGGTGCGCCGTCTGCTGCGATCGTTTCGATCCTATATCTTTCTGTATATTTCAACTTCTTTATTGCGCCTCGTTTAGTCTTTTTTCCGGTTGATATGCTTGAACCGGATGGCTAAAAAATAAAGACTGTTAATACATGTATATAGACAACAGATGCTTCAATAATTAACATATCTATATGCACCTCGGAGCCGGTATTTGTTATTTGTACAGCTCCACCGGAGCGATCGGCATCTCCCTCACCGGAGCCGTCGGTATCTCCCTCACCGGAGCCGTCGGCTTCTCCCTCATCGGAGCCGTCGGCTTCTGCCTCACCGGAGCCATCGGCTTCTCCCTCAGCAGAGACGTCTCTTCGGGTGAGCTCCGGATCTCCCTCACTGGAGTTGCTCATCCACTGGCTCACATCGGTCTCTCCCTCGGGCCCGCGATTAAACCCGCGAGCAAGTTTTCCGTATCTTCGTCTCTTGGCTCCATACTTTTCTGCAAATACACAAAATTCCCTAAGTCAAAATTTGATGCTACACGAAGTATAATTCCCTTAGTCAAAATTTGATTCTACACAAAATTCCCTAAGTCAAAAAATTACCAAAAGTTTTACACTAAGTGTAATTTGATTCCACACTAAGTCAAAATACTGCCAAAAAACAATAATTCTTAAGTGAAATTCCCTAAGTCAAATACACTAAGTCAAATTTCTAAAAATTCTTATTTTTTCTACACTTAGACAAATTACTGAAAATTCTAATATTTTACACTAAGTCAAATTACACTAAGTTAAATTACTAAAAAAATAAAGTAGTTGTACTAAAATTCCCTATGTTAAAAACATAAAAAATTACCAAAATTTTTACACTAAGTATAATTTTATTCTACACTAAGTCAAAATACTAAAAAAAAAATTTCTTAAGTGAAATTCCCTAAGTCAAATACACTAAGTCAAATTTCTAAAATTTCTTATTTGTTTACACTTAGACAAATTACTGAAAATTCTAATATTTTACACTAAGTCAAATTTTCTACACTCATGAATTTCTACACTAATGTTTCTAACACTAAGTCAAAAATTTCTAATGTTTCTAACACTAAAATTCTAACACTAAAAATTCTAATATTTCTAACACTAACACGTACTAAAATTACTAAGTCAAATTTTCTAACTTAGTGTAAAAATACCTTAATGTAAAAATTTTCTAAGTAAAAATACCTTAGTGTTTCTAACTTAGTGTAATTTTTTTCTTACTTAGTGTAAAAAATTTCTAAGTAAAATACCTAAATTTTCTAATACTAAGTAAATTTTTTCTAACACTAAGTAAAAAATTTCTAACACTAAGTACAATACCTAAATTTTCTAACACTAATTAAAAATTTTCTAACTTAGTGTAAAAAATTTCTAAGTAAAAATTTTCTAAGTAAAAATACCTTAGTGTAATTTTTTTCTAACTTAGTGTAAAATTTTTCTAAGTAAAATACCTAAATTTTCTAATACTAAGTAAAAAATTTCTAACACTAAGTAGAAAATTTCTAACACTAAGTAAAATACCTAAATTTTCTAACACTAAGTAAAATACCTAAATTTTCTAACACTAAGTAAAAAATTTCTACATTACATTTTTTTCTAACTTAGTGTAAAAATACCTTAGTGTCTCTAACTTAGCGTAAAAAATTTCTATGTAAAAATTTTCTAAGTAAAAATACCTTAGTGTAAAAAATTTCTAAGTAAAATACCTAAATTTTCTAATACTAAGTAAAAATTTTCTAACACTAAGTAAAAATATTCTAACACTAAGTAAAATACCTAAAGTTTCTAACACCAAGTAAAAATTTTCTAACACTAAGTAAAAATTATCTAACACTAATTATATAGAAATTGTAACATTGCATTTCTAATGTTTCTAACACTAACAATAAAATTGTATACAAATTTTCTACACTAATGTTTCTATAAAAAATTTCTACACTAAAATTCTATACAAATTTCTAATATTTCTAACACTAAAACTAAAATTCTAACACTAAGTGAAATTTTCTACACTAATGTACCTAATGGAAACAGTAAAAAAAAAGTAAAAACAAAAGGAGTAAAAAAGAATAAACAAAAATATCTCTATTTCTTTTCTTATAGAGAGAGAGCCGAGAGCGAGAGAGGGGCGAGCTCCTCCACGGGCGCGGGCATTGGCGAGGCGAGCTCGTCCACGGGCACGGGCACAACTCGTCCACGGACACGGGCGCGTAGCTCCTCCACGGGCGTTGGCGCGGCGAGCTCCTCCACGGCCGCGGGCGCAGCTCTAGTCCACGGGCGCGGGTTCTCTCAACCACGGGGCGACGGTGCTCTGACACGGCGAGTACGACGACGGCGCGTGCACGGGCACGGGCGACAGAGAGCAGCAGTCTGGCGGCGTCGTCCAAAATCCTTCCGCGCAAGATTGATTTTGGGGAGGAAGAAGGTGCGGCTTATATAGGTAAGGGCATCCGTCCCGGTTGCTAGCAACAACCGGGATGAAAGGGTCATCCGTCCCGGTTGTTGCTACCAACCGGGATGGATGCTCCTCCTTTTTTTTTCACAGCGGGCGGATGGGGGCACGTGGAGCGCACGCGTTGGGGGGGGGGGGATCCATCCCGGTTGTTAATACAAACCGGGACTAATTCCCTATTTTTAATACTTTTTAAGTTTAATATTTGTTCCTAAATATTTTTTTCCAAAACTCGTATAAAATATTTAATAACAATCACAAAAATATAAACAAGATACCAAAACATTTAGAAAATTATAAACTAACTGAATATATTACTTTCAAAACATATTTGGTGAAGTTCAATTTTTTTAATTAATTAATTTAAGAAATGGAGAAAATATCAAATAATTCAATAAATTCTGAAAATTGCAAGGTATATATAAAAATTACCAGAAAGATAAATTCAACTCACTTATGATGTTTTAAAACTCAATTGGGTGACTGATAAGGTGGTTTCCGTATTTTGTTTTAAAACTCATTTGGGTGACTTACATATTTTTTTTTCCATTATTTCCTTTTTATTTTCTCTTGTTTCCTTTATGGTTTCTATTGTTTTCCTTTATTTTTTCTATTGTATTATTTTGTTTTCTCTTGTTTCCTTTTTGTTTTCTCTTGTTTTATTTCTTTCTGTTGTTTCCTTTATGTTTTCTATTGTTTTTCTTTATGTTTTCTATTGTTTTATTTTGTTTTCTCTTGTTACCTTTTTTTGTTTTCTCTTGTTTTATTTTGTTTTCTATTGTTCCCTTTATGTTTTCTATTGTTTTTCTTTATGTTTTCTATTGTTTTATTTTGTTTTCTCTTGTTTTCTTTTTGTTTTCTCTTGTTCTATTTTGTTTTCTATTGTTTTCTTTATGTTTTCTATTGTTTCCTTTTTGTTTTCTCTTGTTTTATTTTGTTTCCGATTGTTTCCTTTATGTTTTCTATTGTTTTCCTTTATGTTTTCTATTGTTTTCCTTTATGTTTTCTATTGTTTTATTTTGTTTTCTATTATATCCTTTATGTTTCAAATAATAACTCCACATATTTCAAATACAGAACAAGGTGCATTAAATTTATAATAAGTGCACACCAGACCAGTTGATCCATGCATATACATAGTTTCGTCGCATACAAGGCAGACAAATATATACGTAGTATCAAACCTTTTGTCAAACCTTCAAGGGGGGATGTAGAACAAAACAATCGGTATCGCCATCATAATCCCCGACCGTGGCTGTTGAGTGCATATATGCATATCAAAAGAACGACCGGACGTATGATGGCGAATCCGGATGATTTATATTCGGTTGATGAACTGAATGATGTATCAAACCTTAAAGGAGGGATGTAGAACAAAACAATCGGTATCGCCAGCATACAGCCCTACCGTAGCTACTGAGTGCATATATTCATACCAAATGCACGGTAGGACGTATGCTGGCGAATCCGGATGATTTGTATTTGGTCGATGAACTGACTGATGTATGAAGGTGGGCTATATATAGGGTCCTCTGGCTCACAAAGTGTTGTGCTAGAGTTTCGATCCAACGGTTAAGAAACACCCCTGATGCAACGGCTCACAACCGCTCGAAAGAAACACACCGTACCCCTGATCGAACGGCTCACAACAGCTCGAAAGAAACACACCCCTGATCCAACGACTCACAAGCGCTTGAAAGAAACACACGATCCGTGTGATTCTTTCTGATTGGTCCCAACGAAACCCTAACCATTTAGTCACGGTTGGTAAAACAGGACTAGACTAAAGGGACGATCCGTTTCCCAACGAAACCCGAACCATTTCGTCCTGGTTGGTAAAACAGGCCGGGACTAAAGGGTCTGTTTCTTCTCACTATATATATGTATGCATTGCCACCATTGGCATAAACACATATAAACTGACCACTCTCTCATGGATTCTACCGTACCCAGTCTAACCTTCCTCCAGGCGGAGGCACTTTCCGCCTCGAACTACCCCTGCCCGCCTGGCTATAGCGTCCCGGCCGGTTGGATGCTGAGCGCCGGAGGAGTGCTGGTCCCTCCTCTTCCTCAAGATGCGGCACGTCGGGCGGCCATCACGAACCACTACTACCACGAGCTCACGCCGGAGCAGGAGAGGAATCCCAGTTGGAATCCCTACTAATGCCCTACTTGGGACGCCTTCTTCATTAATCGGCGTGAGAGTACGCTCGCGAGGTACGAGGAGAACAACCCGCCTCCTTCGAACTTCAACAAGGCCGGTCGTTAGCTGTGGTGGGGCCATAGACGGACTCTTCAGAGCGTCATGAACTACATCAGGGCCGGCGATAACCCCCGCCCGCGCTACCCTCACGCCCAGTCCTGGCGTCGTGATCCTCAGAGGGAGTCCAGAGTACCGTCCGACGATAGTGACGACGACGGCGACGACTACGACGACTATGAGTCGGAGTACTATAGGCCTAGACAGGAGTATGACTAGCAGATCAGATCGAGTCTTTCCATTATGTACTGCCTTGTTTATCTAGATCTATGCTCTCCGTTTAGGTTTAGATCCACTCTTGCCATTATGTACTGCCTTGTTTATCTATCCAAGATGCATGTTTGTGCGCAATATGGGCGCGAGCGTGGTGCGACAACAAATACAAAAGCTCTATAAAAAAGAAATAGGGTGATACAAATTCTTTTATTAAAAATAGAAAACAGACGCGCTAGCGCGCCGCAGTTCCCCGGAATACAAATTCTTTTATTAAAAACAGAAAACAGACGAACACTACTCCTCGTCGTCCTCGTCGGGGAACTCGTTGGTGACCTCCTCCGGGTCATCGTCGTCGCCGAACTCGTCGGTGACCTCCTCGTCATCGTCAGAGGTGCATGACGGTATGTCCGAGATAGGCCCCCACCTCGGATCGTCGGAGGCCCAGACTTCACTGGCGTGGTCGGCCCGGTGAAGATCTTGCATCGCCTTTGTCCTCGCCTCCCGAGCGGCATCTAACGCGAGGTGGCACTCCGCCCGCTCAGCCGCGCGGGTCTGCCAGAGCTCCTGGTCGGCGCTCTCCTCCCCCGGATTGTTCCGGTAATACTCGCGGACGACGCGATCGTCCCTGGCGTCGACTAGGCCCTGAAACACGCGGTGGAGGAGGTGGCGATGGTTGGCGGCAGTGACGATCTGCGGATTTGGCGCCCTGGCCTCCGCTTCCCAGAGTGTGTGGCAGTCGTTGAAGTTCAGCAGCGACTGCGGGCGGTTGAGGCGCCAGGCCGCCGCATCCCAGGCGCGGGCGGCCTCCGCCGCCATCGCAAAGGAGCCGAGGGGGATGCGGTCATCCCCGCAGAGGATATCCGCGCTGAACATTCCGTTCTGCCGTGCTCGGACGCAGCGGAAGCCGGTGGTGCTGTTCCTCCTCGGAGGCATGGTGGTGGCGCAACAATGTGTGGAGAGGAGAAGACGCTCGAGGCGCGGCAGTGTATACCGCGCGCTCCTGGCCACGTGGCACAACTCCCGCGGCACGTGTCACAACTCCCGCACCACGCGTCCACGCGTCCACGCGGCACAGCTCCCGCGCCACGCAGCATAACTCCCGCGCCACGCGGCACAACTCCCGAAACCTTAGAATGTTAGGAGGAGATAGCAAGTTTTTGTGAACACTTTTTCAACAGAACCGTCGTATTCCAAGTTTATTATTTTTTGTGGATACTAGGACATATGTAATGACAGCACGTGAAGGTCTCGCGTTATTTAGAGTTTTTTTTTGATTTCTGGAATTTTCTCAGCCCGTTTTACGAGAAAGTCAAGACGGAGGGCATGACCGTTCGTAGCTAGGGGTTGTATATTTAGCAACTCATTGTGGATCTCTATTGAAATAGGTAGTTGACTACCTAAAAATGAATTTTGCCATTCATGAGCAAATTACGAGGCCCCTGTAGTTCAAATTTGTCCCGTTTCCATCTGAATCGGCAGAAACTTGTGATTTTCAAAAGAGGTGCATGGAAATCTATTTTTAGACAACAAATTATTTATTTGTGCATATCACATGTCCTAGCATGTTTAAAAAATTAAGCCCCCATGTTTTGCAACATGTCTGTGGTCCTTCGCAAAAAAACCCATTTCTAGCACTCCGAAAATGGAAAATGGCTTTTTTTATTCAGGTAAAAAAAATTCATTCGTCATCATTGTCCGTGCTTCCAAGATGCATGTTTGTGTGCAATATGGGCTCATTATAAAAAACTATGCCATGTGTTTGGCCATAACACCCGTTGTTTCAACCGAAACCCTAGAATGTTAGGAGGAGATAGCAAGTTTTTGTGAACACTTTTTCAACAGAACTGTCGTATTCCAAGTTTACTATTTTTGGTGGATACTAGGACATATGTAATGACACCACACGAAGGTCTCGCGTTATTTAGGATTTTTTTGAATTTTCTGCAATTTTCTCAGCCCGTTTTACGAGAAAGTCAAGACGGAGGGCATGCCCGTTCGAAGCTAGGGGTTGTATATTCAGAAACTCACTATGGATCTCTATTGAAATATGTAGTTTAGTACCTAAAAATGATTTTTGCCAAAATTTATGAGCAAATTACGAGGCACCTGTAGTTCAAATTTGTCCCGTTTCCAGCTGAATTGACAGAAACTTGTGATTTTCAAAAGAGGTGCATGGAAATCTTTTCTTAGACAACAAATTGTTTATTTGTGCATATCACATGTCCTAACATGTTTAAAAAATTAAGCCCCCAAGTTTTGCAACATGTATGTGGTAGGTCCTTCACAAAAAAACCCATTTCCCACACTCCGAAAATGGAAAATGGTTTTTTTTATTCAGTAATTTTTTCCCTCGTCGACATTGTCCGTGCTTCCAAGATGCAAGGTTGTGTGCAATATGGGCTCATTATAACAAACTATGCCATGTTTGGCCATAACACCCGTCGTTTCAACCGAAACCCTAGAATGTTAGGAGGAGATAGCAAGTTTTTGTGAACACTTTTTCAACAGAACCGTCGTATTCCAAGTTTATTATTTTTGTGTGGATACTAGGACATATGTAATGACACCACGCGAAGGTTCGCATTATTTAGGGTTTTTGAATTTTCTGGAATTTCTCAGCCCGTTTTACGAGAAAGTCAAGACGGAGGGCATGACATTCGTAGCTAGGGGTTGTATATTCATCAACTCACATGGATCTCTATTGAAATAGGTAGTTGAGTACCTAAAAATGATTTTTTCCAAAATTCATGAGCAAATTACGAGGCACTGTAGTTCAAATTTGTCCCGTTTCCAACTGAATCGGCAGAAACTTGTGATGATTTTCAAGAGGTGCATGGAAATATTTCTTAGACAACAATTTTTATTTGTGCATATCACATGTCCTAGATTTAAAAAATTAAGCCCCCAAGTTTTGCAACATGTCTGTGGTAGGTCCTTCACAAAAAAACCATTTCTAACACTCCTAAAATGGAAAATGGTTTTTTTATTCAGTAAAAAAAAGACTTCCTTCGTCAACATTGTTCGTGCTTCCAATATGCATGTTTGTGTGCAATATGGGCTCATTATAACAAACTATGCCCTTTATTTTTCTATAACACCCGTCGTTTCAACCGAAACCCTAGAATGTTAGGAAGAGATAGCAAGTTTTTGTGAACACTTTTTGCACAGAACTGTCGTATTCTAAGTTTATTATTTTGGTGGATACTAGGACATATGTAATGACACCACGCGAAGGTCTCGCATTATTTAGGGTCGTTTTGAATTTTCTGGAATTTTCTCAGCCCATTTTACGAGAAAGTCAAGACGGAAGGCATGACCGTTCGTAGCTAGGGGTTGTATATTCAGCAACTCACTGTGGATCTCCATTGAAATAGGTAGTTTAGTAGCTAAAAATGATTTTTGCCAAAATTCAAGAGCAAATTACGAGGCACCTGTAGTTCAAATTTGTCCCGTTTCCAACTGAATCGGCAGAAACTTGTGATTTTCAAAAGAGGTGCATGGAAATATTTTCTTAGACAATTTTTTTATTTGTGCATATCACATGTCCTAGCATGTTTAAAAAATTAAGCCCCCAAGTTTTGCAACATGTTTGTGGTAGGTCCTTCACAAAAAAACCAATTTCTGACACTCCGAAATGGAAAATGTTTTTTTTCAGGTAAAAAAAAACTTCCTTCGTCAACATTGTCCGTGCTTCCAAGATGCATGTTTGTGTGCAATATGGGCTCATTATAACAAACTATGCCATTTGTTTGGCCATAACACCCGTCGTTTCAACCGAAACCCTAGAATGTTAGGAGGAGATACAATTTTTGTGAACACTTTTTCAAACCGTCGTATTCCAAGTTTATTTTTTTTGGTGGATACTAGGACATATGTAATGACACACGCGAAGGTCTCGCATTATTTAGTTTTTGAATTTTCTGGAATTTTCTCAGCCCGTTTTACGAGAAAGTCAAGACGGAGGGCATGACCGTTCGTAGCTAGGGGTTGTATATTCAGCAACTCACTGTGGATCTCTATTGAAATAGGTAGTTGAGTACCTAAAAATGATTTTTTCCAAAATTCATGAGCAAATTACGAGGCACTGTAGTTCAAATTTGTCCCGTTTCCAACTGAATCAGAAACTTGTGATTTTCAAGAGGTGCATGGAAATTTCTTAGACAACAATTTTTATTTGTGCATATCACATGTCCTAGCATGTTTAAAAAATTAATCCCCCAAGTTTTGCACATGTCTGTGGTAGGTCCTTCACAAAAAAACCATTTCTGACACTCCAAAAATGGAAAATGGTTTTTTTATTCAGTAAAAAAAACTTCCTTCGTCAACATTGTCCGTGCTTCCAAGATGCATGTTTGTGTGCAATATGGGCTCATTATAACAAACTATGCCATGTGTTTGCCATAACACCCGTCGTTTCAACCGAAACCCTAGAATGTTAGGGGAGATAGCAAGTTTTTGTGAACACTTTTTCAACAGAACTATCGTATTCCAAGTTTATTATTTTTGGTGGATACTAGGACATATGTAATGACACGCGAAGGTCTCGCGTTATTTAGGTTTTTTTTGAATTTTCTGGAATTTTCTCAGCCGTTTTACGAGAAAGTCAAGACGGAGGGCATGACCGTTCGAAGCTAGGGGTTGTATATTCAGCAACTAGGATCTCTATTGAAATAGGTAGTTGAGTACCTAAAAATTTTTTCCAAAATTCATGAGCAAATTACGAGGCACCTGTAGTTCAAATTTGTCCCGTTTCCAACTGAATCGGCAGAAACTTGTGATTTTCAAAAGAGGTGCATGGAAATATTTTCTTAGACAAAAAATTGTTATTTGTGCATATCACATGTCCTACATGTTTAAAAAATTAAGCCCCCAAGTTTTGCAACATGTCTGTGGTAGTCCTTCACAAAAAAACCCATTTCTGACACTCCGAAAATGGAAAATGGTTTTTTTATTCAGAAAAAAAAACTTCGTTCATCAACATTGTCCGTGCTTCCAAGATGCATGTTTGTGTGCAATATGGGCTCATTATAACAAACTATGCCATGTTTGGCCATAACACCCGTCGTTTCAACCGAAACCCTAGAATGTTAGGAGGAGATAGCAGTTTTTGTGAACACTTTTTCAACAGAACGTCGTATTCCAAGTTTATTATTTTTGGTGGATACTAGGACATATGTAATGACACCACGCGAAGGTCTCGCGTTATTTAGGGTTTTTTGAATTTTCTGGAATTTTCTCAGCCCGTTTTACGAGAAAGTCAAGACAGAGGCATGACCTTAGCTAGGGGTTGTATATTCAGCAACTCACTGTGGATCTCTATTGAAATAGGTAGTTGAGTACCTAAAAATGATTTTTGCCAAAATTCATGAGCAAATTACGAGGCACCTGTAGTTCAAATTTGTCCCGTTTCCAACTGAATCGGCAGAAACTTGTGATTTTCAAAAAGGTGATGGAAATATTTTCTTAGACAACAATTTTTATTTGTGCATATCACATGTCCTAGCATTTAAAAAAATTAAGCCCAAGTTTTGCAACATGTTGTGGTAGGTCCTTCACAAAAAAAACCATTTTGACACTCCAAAAATGGAAAATGGTTTTTTATTCAGTAAAAAAAACTTCCTTCGTCAACATTGTCCGTGCTTCCAAGATGCATGTTTGTGTGCAATATGGGCTCATTATAACAAACTATGCCATGTTTGGCCATAACACCCGTCGTTTCAACCGAAACCCTAGAATGTTAGGGGAGATAGCAAGTTTTTGTGAACACTTTTTCAACAGAACCGTCGTATTCCAAGTTTATTATTTTTGGTGGATACTAGGACATATGTAATGACAACGAAGGTCTCGCGTTATTTAGTTTTTTTTGAATTTTCTGGAATTTTCTCACCCGTTTTACGAAAGTCAAGACGGAGGCATGACCGTTCGTAGCTAGGGGTTGTATATTCAACTCACTTGGATCTCTATTGAAAATAGGTAGTTGAGTACCTAAATGATTTTTGCCAAAATTCATGAGCAAATTACGAGGCACCTGTAGTTCAAATTTGTCCTTTCCACTGAATCGGCAGAAACTTGTGATTTTCAAAAGAGGTGCATGGAAATATTTTCTTAGACAAAAAATTGTTTATTTGTGCATATCACATGTCCTAGCATGTTTAAAAAATTAACCCCCAATTTGCAACATGTTTGTGTAGGTCCTTCAAAAAAAACCCATTTTCTGACACTCCAAAAATGGAAAATGGTTTTTTTTTCTAAAAAAACTTCCTTCATCAACATTGTCCGTGCTTCCAAGATGCATGTTTGTGTGCAATATGGGCTCATTATAACAAACTATGCCATGTTTGGCCATAACACCCGTCGTTTCAACCGAAACCCTAGAATGTTAGGAGGAGATAGCTTTTTGTGAACACTTTTTCAACAGAACCGTCGTATTCCAAGTTTATTATTTTTGTGGATACTAGGACATATGTAATGACACCACGCGAAGGTCTCGTTATTTAGGTTTTTTGAATTTTCTGGAATTTTCTCAGCCCGTTTTACGAGAAGTCAAGAGGGCATGACCGTTCGTAGCTAGGGGTTGTATATTCAGCAACTCACTGTGGATCTCTATTGAAATAGGTAGTTGAGTACCTAAAAATGATTTTTCCAAAATTCATGAGCAAATTACGAGGCACTGTAGTTCAATTTGTCCCGTTTCCAACTGAATCGGCAGAAACTTGTGATTTTCAAAAGAGGTGATGGAAATCTTTTCTTAGAAAACAATTGTTTATTTGTGCATCACATGTCCTAGCATGTTTAAAAAATTAACCCAAGTTTTGCAACATGTTGTGGTAGTCCTTCACAAAAAAACCATTTCTGACACTCCAAAAATGGAAAATGGTTTTTTTTATTCAGTAAAAAAAACTTCCTTCGTCAACATTGTCCGTGCTTCCAAAATGCATGTTTGTGTGCAATATGGGCTCATTATAACAAACTATGCCATGTGTTTGGCCATAACACCCGTCGTTTCAACCGAAACCCTAGAATGTTAGGAGATAGCAAGTTTTGTGAACACTTTTTCAACAGAACCGTCGTATTCCAAGTTTATTATTTTTGGTGGATACTAGGACATATGTAATGACACACGCGAAGGTCTCGCTTATTTAGGTTTTTTTTGAATTTTCTGGAATTTTTCTCAGCCCGTTTTACGAGAAAGTCAAGACGGAGGCATGACCGTTCGTAGCTAGGGGTTGTATATTCAGCAATCACTGTGGATCTCTATTGAAATAGGTAGTTGAGTACCTAAAAATTTTTTCCAAAATTCATGAGCAAATTACAGGCACCTGTAGTTCAAATTTGTCCGTTTCCACTGAATCGGCAGAAACTTGTGATTTTCAAAAGAGGTGCATGGAAATATTTTCTTAGAAAAAATTGTTTATTTGTGCATATCACATGTCCTAGCATGTTTAAAAAATTAAGCCCCCAAGTTTTGCAACATGTCTGTGGTAGGTCCTTCACAAAAAAACCATTTCTGACACTCCAAAATGGAAAATGGTTTTTTTTATTCAGTAAAAAAAAACTTCCTTCATCAACATTGTCCGTGCTTCCAAGATGCATGTTTGTGTGCAATATGGGCTCATTATAACAAACTATGCCATGTTTGGCCATAACACCCGTGTTTCAACCGAAACCCTAGAATGTTGGAGGATAGCAAGTTTTTGTGAACACTTTTTCAACAGAACCGTCGTATTCCAAGTTTATTATTTTTGGTGGATACTAGGACATATGTAATGACACACGAAGGTCTCGCGTTATTTAGGGTTTTTTTTGAATTTTCTGGAATTTTCTCAGCCCGTTTTACGAGAAAGTCAAGAGAGGGCATGACCGTTCGTAGCTAGGGGTTGTATATTCAGCAACTCACTGTGGATCTCTATTGAAATAGGTAGTTGAGTACCTAAAAATTTTTTGCCAAAATTCATGAGCAAATTACGAGGCACTGTAGTTCAATTTGTCCCGTTTCCAACTGAATCGGCAAACTTGTGATTTTCAAAAGAGGTGATGGAAATCTTTTCTTAGACAACAATTGTTTATTTGTGCATATCACATGTCCTAGCATTTAAAAAATTAACCCCAAGTTTTGCAACATGTTGTGGTAGGTCCTTCACAAAAAAACCATTTCTGACACTCCAAATGGAAAATGGTTTTTTATTCAGGTAAAAAAAACTTCCTTCGTCAACATTCGTGCTTCCAAGATGCATGTTTGTGTGCAATATGGGCTCATTATAACAAACTATGCCATGTGTTTGGCCATAAACCCGTCGTTTCAACCGAAACCCTAGAATGTTAGGGAGGAGATAGCAAGTTTTTGTGAACACTTTTTCAATAGAACCGTCGTATTCCAAGTTTATTATTTTTTGTGGATACTAGGACATATGTAATGACACACGCGAAGGTCTCGCGTTATTTAGGGTTTTTTTGAATTTTCTGGAATTTTCTCAGCCCGTTTTACGAGAAAGTCAAGACGGAGGGCATGACCGTTCAGCTAGGGGTTGTATATTCAGCAACTCACTGGATCTCTATTGAAATAGGTAGTTGAGTACCTAAAATGATTTTTGCCAAAATTCATGAGCAAATTACGAGGCACCTGTAGTTCAAATTTGTTTTCCCTGAATCTAAACTTGTGATTTTCAAAAGAGGTGCATGGAAATATTTTCTTAGACAAAAAATTGTTTATTTGTGCATATCACATGTAGCATGTTTAAAAATTAATCCCCCAAGTTTTGCAACATGTTGTGGTAGGTCCTTCACAAAAAAACCCATTTCTGACACTCCGAAAATGGAAAATGGTTTTTTTTTCAGTAAAAAAAACTTCCTTCATCAACATTGTCCGTGCTTCCAAGATGCATGTTTGTGTGCAATATGGGCTCATTATAACAAACTATGCCATGTTTGGCCATAACACCCGTCGTTTCAACCGAAACCCTAGAATGTTAGGAGGAGATAGCAAGTTTTTGTGAACACTTTTTCAACAGAACCGTCGTATTCCAAGTTTATTATTTTTGGTGGATACTAGGACATATGTAATGACACCACGCGAAGGTCTCGCGTTATTTAGGGTTTTTTGAATTTTCTGGAATTTTCTCAGCCCGTTTTAGAGAAAGTCAAGACGGGGCATGACCGTTCGTAGCTAGGGGTTGTATATTCAGCAACTCACTGGATCTCTATTGAAATAGGTAGTTGAGTACCTAAAAATGATTTTTGCCAAAATTCATGAGCAAATTACGAGGCACATGTAGTTCAATTTGTCCCGTCCAACTGAATCGGCAGAAACTTGTGATTTTCAAAAGAGGTGATGGAAATCTTTTCTTAGACAACAATTTTATTTGTGCATATCACATGTCCTAGCATTTTAAAAAATTAAATCAAGTTTTGCAACATGTCTGTGGTAGGTCCTTCACAAAAAAACCCATTTCTGACACTCCGAAAATGGAAAATGGTTTTTTTATTCAGGTAAAAAAAACTTCCTTCGTCAACATTGTCCGTGCTTCCAAGATGCATGTTTGTGTGCAATATGGGCTCATTATAACAAACTATGCCATGTGTTTGGCCATAACACCCGTCGTTTCAACCGAACCCTAGAATGTTAGGGGGAGATAGCAAGTTTTTGTGAACACTTTTTCAACAGAACCGTCGTATTCCAAGTTTATTATTTTTGGTGGATACTAGGACATATGTAATGACACACACGAAGGTCTCGCTTATTTAGGTTTTTTTTTGAATTTTCTGGAATTTTCTCAGCCCGTTTTACGAGAAAGTCAAGACGGAGGGCATGACCGTTCGTAGCTAGGGGTTGTATATTCAGCAACTCACTATGGATCTCTATTGAAATAGGTAGTTGAGTACCTAAAAATTATTTTCGCCAAAATTCGTGAGCAAATTACTAGGCACCTGTAGTTCAGATTTGTCCCATTTCCAACTAAATCGGCAGAAACTTGTGATTTTCAAAAGAGGTGCATGGAAATCTTTTCTTAGACAACAATTTTTTATTTGTGCATATCACATGTCCTAGTATGTTTAAAAAAATTAAGCCTTCAAGTTTTGCAATATGTCTGTGGTAGGTCCTTCACAAAAAAACCCATTTCTGACACTCCGAAAATGGAAGATGGTTTCTTTATTCAGGTAAAAAAAACTTCCTTTGTCAACATTGTCCGTGCTTCCAAGATGCATGTTTGTAAGCAATATGGGCTCATTATAACAAACTATGCCATGTGTTGGACCATAACACCCGTCGTTAGGGCGAGATAGCAAGTTTTTGTGAACACTTTTTCAATAGAACCGTCGTATTCCAAGTTTATTAATTTTGGTGGATACTAGGACATATGTAATGACACGACGCGAAGGTCTCGCATTATTTAGGGTTTTGTTTTTTGAATTTTCTTGAATTTTCTCAGCCGGTTTTACGATAAAGTCAAGACAAAGGGCATGACCGTTCGAAGCTAGGGGTTATATATCCAGCAACTCACTGTGGATCTCTATTGAAATAGGTAGTTGAGTACCTAAAAACGATTTTTGCCAAAATTCATCAGCAAATTACGAGGCACCTGTAGTTCAAATTTGTCCCATTTCCAGGTTAATCGGCAGAAATTTGTGATTTTCAAAAGAGGTGCATGGAAATCTTTTCTTAGACAACAAATTGTTTATCTGTGCATACCACATGTCTTAACATGTTTAAAAAATTAAGTCCCCATGTTTTGCAACATGTCTGTGGTAGGTCCTTCGCAAAAAAACCCATTTCTGACACTCTGATAATGGAAAATGGTTATTTTATTCAGGTAAAAAAAATTCCTTCGTCAACATTGTCCGTGCTTCCAAGATGCATGTGTGTGTGCAATATGGGCTCATTATAACAAACTATGCCATGTGTTTGGCCATAACACCCGTCGTTTCAATCGAAACCCTAGAATGTTAGGAGGAGATAGCAAGTTTTTGTGAACACTTTTTCAACAGAACCATCGTATTCGAAGTTTATTATTTTTGGTGGATACTAGGACATATGTAATGATACAAAACTATGCCATGTATTCCACGTTTATTATTACACATCACCAACAACATCCCTATCTAGTCTTCTGAATTTTCTTCGTGTAGAGATGGTCCATGAACCCTATGTCCCTTGCTTATGATTGCTTTGGCTAGGGTGGAATTTCAACAAACTTATTATAATCTTCTGACATGTCTGTCTTGTCCTCGATTCCCACGATGTTTCTTTTCCCTTAAAGAACTATGTGACGCTTCGGCTCATCATATGATGTATTTGTTTGCTCATTTTTTCCTTTTTTTTTGGTTTGGAGGACATGTCCTTCACATAGAAGACTTGAGCCACATCATTGGCTAGGACGAATGGTTCGTCATTGTAACCAATATTGTTGAGATCCACTGTTGTCATTCCGTAAAGCGGGTCTACCTTTACCCCTTCCCATTCAGGTTGACCCATTTGCACTTGAACAAAGGGACCTTAAAAGAAGGTCCATAGTCAAGTTCCCATATCTCCTCTATGTAACCATAGTATGTGTCATTTTTTCCATTCTCGTTTGTTGTATCAAAGCGGACACCACTGTTTTGGTTGGTGCTCTTCTTATCTTGGGCGATCGTGTAAAATGTATTCTCATTTATCTCGTACCCTTGAAAACTCCCAATAGTCGAAGATGGTGACCCGGCCAACATGTACAACTGATCTTCAACAGTGGTGTCATTTATAAGATGTGTTTGCAACCAAGTTCGGAAAGTCTCCATGTGTTTGCGTTTAATCCATGAGTCATCCTTCCTCGGGTTTGTGGAGCGCACAATATTCTTATGTTCCTCGAGATACGGAGCCACAAAGGTGGAATTTTGTAGAACTGTGTAGTGTGCTTTAGTGAAAGAATGCCCGTCCCTGGGTATCATTGTTTTCTTTCCCAGCGTTCCTTTTCCCCTCAGTCTCCCCTCATGCCGTGATTCACAAACACCAATCGTCTTAAGGTCAGGAATAAGGTCAACACAGAACGCAATGACCTCCTCTGTTTCATAGCCCTTCGTGATGCTTCCTTCTGGCCTAGCACAGTTATGAACACATTTCTTCAAGACTCTCATGAACCTCTCAAAGGGGAACATATTGTGTAGAAACACCGGACCGAGAATATGAATCTCTTCACATAGGTGAACCAGGAGATGAGTCATAATGTTGCACAAGGATGGTGGGAACACCAACTCAAAACTAACAAGATACTGGACCACATCCCTCTGTAATCTTGCCAGAATTTCTGGATCGATTACCTTCTGAGATATTGCATTGAGGAATGCACATAGCTTCACAATGGGTACTCGAACATTTTTTGGTAGAAGCCCCCTCAATGCAAGCGGAAGCAACTGCGTCATAATCACGTGGCAGTCATGAGACTTCAGGTTTTGGAAGTTTTTCTCTGCCATGTTTATTATCCCCTTTATATTCGACGAGAAGCCAGACGACACCTTGATACTGTAAAGGACTTCAAAACATATTTCCTTCTCTGCTTGGTAAGAGCGTAGGTGCTTAAGTAATGGCGCCTTGTATCCGTGTGATTGTTGCTTGGGTCTTTCATACGTTGCTGGTCCTCCCGTGCTTCTGGCGTATCTTTTGACTTCCCATACACGCCCAGGAAGCATAGAAGGTTGACACAGAGATTGTTTGTCACGTGCATCACGTCGATTGAAGAGCGGACCTCTGGAACTTTCCAATAGGGTAGCTCCCAAAATATAGATTAATTCTTCCACATGGGTGCATGCTTATCAGGGCCGTTCGGAATAGGTTGGCTGCCATCACCCTTCCCAAAGATTAATTTTAGGTCCTTGACCATATCGAATACATCATTACCACTACGGAAGTCAGGTTTCTTCCGGGTATCTGCCTCACCTCTGAAATGCTTCCCTCCTTTCTTTCTTACGGGATGCTTGATCGGAATAAATCTACGATGCCCCAGGTATAGAACCTTCTTAGATTTATCCAAATAAACACTGTCAGTCTTATCTAAACAGTGTGTGCATGCATTGTATCCTTTGTTTGTATGTCCGGTTATTTTACTAAGAGCAGGCCAATCATTGATGGTTACGAAAAGCAACGCCCGTAGGTCAAATGGCTTTTGTTCGTTCTCATCCCACACACGTACACCTGGTTTGCCCCATAATTGTAAGAGTTCTTCCACAAATGGCCTTAGATACACATCAATGTCGTTTCCAGGTTGCCTCGGGACTTGGATGAGCACTGGCATCATAATGAACTTGCGCTTCATGCACAACCAAGGAGTAAGGTTGTAGATACATAGAGTCACGGGCCAGGTGCTATGACTGGATCTCTGCTCCCCAAAAGGATTAAAGCCATCTGTACTTCGACCAAACCATAGGTTTCTTGCCTCTCCTATAAAGTCCGGGAAGTCTCTCTCGATCTTTTTCCACTGCGATCCATCGGCGGGGTGTCTCAACTTTCCGTCTTTCTTACGGTATTCTTTGTGCCATCGCAACAACCTAGCATTCTCTTTGTTTCTAAACAAACGTTTCAACCGTGGTATTATAGGAGCATACCACGTCACCTTTGCAGGATCCCTCTTAGGAGGGCTCGCCGTGAACATCACCAGGGTGATCTGCTCTGATCTTATACCGCAGTGCAATGCATACCGGACATTCATCCAAATTCTCGTACTTCTCACCGCGGTAGAGGATGCAGTCATTAATGCATGCATGTATCTTCTACACATCTAATCCTAGAGGGCAGAGAGATTTCTTTGCTTCCTACGTACTCTCAGGCAATTTGTTATCCTTTGGAAACTTCGGCTTCATTAGTAGAAGTAAACTCTCAAATGCCTTGTCAGTCACACCGTTCTGTGCCTTCCATTTCAGCAACTCCAGTGTGGTACCGAGCTTTGTGCTGCCATCTTCATAATTTGGGTACAACAACTTTTTATGATCCTGTAACATGTTGTCCAGCTTCAACCTCTCCAATTCACTTTCAAAGTCTTCCCTTGCATCAGCAATAACTCGGCCAAGATCATCATCGGGCTCTTCTGATTCCCGTTCTTGATCACCTCATGCTTTTGCATTGTCTTCCATTGCAGTATCACCGTATTCAGGGAACAAAGGATTATCTTATTCTTCTTCATTGTCTTCCATCACAACCCCTCTTTCTCCATGCTTGGTCCAACAGTTATAGCTGGGCATGAAACCTCTCCGAAGTAGGTGGCCGTGAAGGACTCTCGAGGAAGAGTGCTCCCTGACGTTCCGACAATCAACACATGGGAAACACATAAAGCCATTATCTTTGTTCGCCTAAGCTACAGCGAGAAATGCATTCAGGCCTGCCATGTACTCGGAAGTGCGTCGGTCACCGTACATCCATCGCTGTCGTGCATCCATCTGCATCGTATAATTAAGTTTATCAAAAAACATTACAATAACATCTTCAATGGAGAAATGACCATAGCAGATCGACAAATATAACTTTTTTTTGTATCAATTACAGATGAAAAAGATAAGTTTGTTAACCTTGGTCGAAGATACCATTTTCTGTGAGCTTATATGTGGCTCGGGTATTTCGTCGAACACCTCGTGCGCATAGTATAAGAACACGCACTAGCACCCACCTCTCTCACTCCTCCAAGCAAAAAAATAACAGAGGGAAGGGGGGCTGGGAGGCAGTATATGTAGGGCAAGGGCGCTATTCGTCCCGGTTTGTGGCATGAACCGGGACCAATGCCCTTGCGCGTGCCACGTGGCGTGTCGCGAGGCATTGGTCCTGGTTCATGCCACAAACCGGGACAAATGCCATCTTAAAAACTAGGACCAATGCCCTCAGGCGATTTCTGCTGCCCCGACCGCAAAAACCGGGACCAATGCATATCATTGGTCCCGGGTTTTGGTGCAACCGGGACTAATGCCTTTTCTAGCTTAGAACGGAAGGTGTGGTTTCAAGTAGTGAGTGTATGTATATTGCCCTTTTGAGACAATTATACGTTCTAGAAGGCAATTCTAATTGATCAATAAAAATAAAATTCAATGGAATTCCTTTTTTGTTTGAGGAATAAGCATCGGCTAACTTTGTGCTAACAACCGCGGTAAGACAGAGGATGCAAGCGTTATCCGGAATGATTGGGCGTAAAGCGTCTGTAGGTGGCTTTTCAAGTCTGCTGTCAAATCCTAGGTCTCAACCCCAGACAGACGGTGGAAACTACCAAGCTGGAGTACGGTAGGGGCAAAGGGAATTTTTGGCGGAGCGGTGAAATGCATTGAGATCGGATAGATCACCATCCCAGAGAAGTGCTGAAATTTGGGATGGGCTTTAGGCCCACTAGACAATTTCCATATAATCCCTAGGGCCCATGCTGCCATAGCAAGTTGTGAGAGTTTAGTCCCACATTTCTAGTTGAGAGAGTTTTGGACCAGCTTATAAGGTGAGCTCTCCCCCACTAGTATGAGTTGGTATGAAGAGAGAGGAGTTGTGGAGGTGTTCCACACGCGCGCTACTCCTCCGCCGCACGCCTCGCCACGCCTCATCATGACACGACGTGGGTTGCGGGAATGAGCCGAGCCGATGACTTTATTTTGGCAGTCAAAATTGGAGAAGTCTGTTACTACTGCATGAAAACGTCTGTTAACGCATGCTGGACCGTTCTCCTACCCGGCCGTGCCTATATTTTGGAGGATATTTTTATGCCCATTGTCGTTCCACTCGCTCTTGCTGCAGTTGGTGATCCCAACCCATCTACCGCGTACACGGCCGACAAGAGAGCAGGCCTCCGAAACCCTGCCTCTGCAGATCCTGTACGGGAGAGGGACGATTAGGTTTTTGGAGAGCGTGTCCTACGCGACTGCTCGCTTCCGTTCGTCTACTTAGACTACTTCCTCATCACTCTCGTCATCTCCATGTCTACCGACGCCGAATGACTCGCTGCTGAGAAGGCCGCTGTCGACGAGGCCGCCGCCTTCGCTGCTGTTGCCGCTGCTGCCGCTTCTTCTACTGCTACGACCAACTGGCCGATTAGAGGGTATAACATGTTTATCCCTCTCCTAATTATTTCTATATGTGCAGTGCTAGTACTTTGCATAGATATTTGTACCATCGACCTAGTATGCAATAATATTTTCAAATATCAGTCTGTTTACGTCATGCTTATGATTTATTCTTGGATTAATTTAATCGGAAAATTTCTTAAATACTCAACAAGAAGTTAGTACCAAGGAGAGCTGGTAGATAATCCCATCTCCACACAAAACTCACAACTTCCCAAAAAAGCCGTCCATGGCTGAGCTTCACCAGGCGGAGAAGGCGGAATTTAAGGACACAAATATGCCGCGACATCAACCCCTCCACAGAACACTGCCACCATAGACCGACACTTATCACGCCATACCTAATCATTAGTACAAACAGGGGCTTTTGTCCCGGTTTGTAAGGCCCATTTGTCCCGGTTTTGCAACCGGGATGGGGCATCCGGGACAAATGCCCCTCCCCTATTGGTCCCGGTTGTGCCAGGACCCGGGACAAATGGGGCTGACCACGTGGCAGTTGGGCTGGAACCTGGCCAGGGCTATTAGTCCCGGTTCTTAACACGAACCGGGATGCATGTCCCTTCTACCGCGGAAGAGTTTTTTATGTTTTGTGTTTATTATTTTCCTTTTTATGTTTTGCGATCCCCAGACCTCCCGGTGGCCCCTCCCCGGACCTCCCGGATCCCATGAGAAGAGAGGAGCCCCGGTGGCCCCTCCCTGGATCCCAGGAGAAGAGAGGAGCTCAGTGGCCCTTCCCCGGACCTCCCGGATCCCAGGAGAAGAGAGAGTAGCCCGGTGGCCCTTCCCCGGACCTCCCGGATCCCACAAGAAGAGAGGAGCCTCGGTGGCCCCTCCCCGGAGCTCCTGGATCCCACGAGTGAATAAGTAATACATATATATAGCAAAAGAAAGAACACTTATATTACAAAATCAAAGTATATCGAGCATATTACATGACCGATGGAGTGAATTACAAAATCAAATTCAGTCCCAGCCGGCGCTATAGTACTCTCCATTTACATTTAGGACCTCTGCATCTAAGAAGCCCGCAATTTCCTCCTGAATTGCTCGTACGCGGTCCCTTGGTAGAAGACCGTCCGGGAGCCGTTCGATCTAATATAAAGAAGAGTGGTCAATATATAATAATGAAACTAAGTAACTAAAATAGATGGTAATAAGAAAAATTGACGACAGACGTACATGAAGTTTGTTGAAATCTCTGCCCTTGGCACAGGTCGTCTGACGAATGAACTCGCAGATGTAGTATCCACACAAGTGATTTCCGTCTCCTTGTTGCAAGCACTTTACGAGAAATGGTTTCAATCAAAATAATAATCAACCAGCCATGATAATGGTATCGACACTAGAATCAAGGAGATGCAAGGATCTCGTAGTGAACTCCTGTCTTTGTTCCAGTTGTTGGGTTTGTTCCAGCGCCATTCCTGTAGCGAACTCGTTGAAAAACTGTGAGACATGTGTCTACTACAGGTAGTGACACAGCGGCCGCCTGCCTCGTAATCCCCAACCGGCCTCCCCTTCCCCAACCGCGGCCACGCGTGGTCAAAGGGGGCCACTGGCCAGCGACCTAGTGGCCGCCTCGCCTTCCCCCACGTCCCCACGTCTTTTATTAATCCCCCTAACCGCAGCCACACGTGGTCAAAGGGCCCACTGGCCAGCGACCCAGTGACCGCTTCGCCTCCCCCCGTCCCCCACTTCCCAACCCGTGGCCACAAACGGTCAAAAAGGGCCGCATTCAACGCCACCTGCCCTAGTGGCATGCAACCGCCGCCACGTTCTCACCGCCGGTTGGCACGCCATCCCCGCCCCCGGTCCTTTTTAAAGGGACCCTGCCGCCCATACACCGGCACACCCACTCCCTCAACCCTAGGCCAAACCCTAAACCCTAGCCATGTCGCCCCGCCGCTGGTTCAAGAAGGCCAAGAACGAGCATGAGGCCGGGTCCTCCAGGGCCGGACAGAGAAGTCAAAGCTCCGGCAGCGGCGGCGTCCCCCCCTGCGGGAGGCATTTGGCTTCGGTCCGGCCGGCGTGCGGATCAGGGCCAACCCACGCCTCCCAGTACCACCTCGGCCGCGCGCCACCTTCCGCCTCGCGCCGCGCCGGGCAAGCAGTTCCGCCGGTACGTCTGGAAGGAGGAGTGCTATTGGCACTGGCAGAACGACACGCCGGTCTTCTGGCCGGACGTCCACCTCCCGGACGGCTGGCACCTGAACCCGCAGCGGTCCCGGTGCCGCCGGTCCCGACCAACGAACGCGACCGGGCTGAGGAGATAGCTCGCCGGCGCGCTCCTGCCGGCCGACCTCCTTAGGGACCCCGCCTACGCGCTGAACTCACCGAACTGGGACGAGTGGTTCCAGTAGGAGCACGACCACCACCGCCGTTCCTACTTCGCTACGCCCCGAATCCTCCGGCCAAACCCGCCCCTTACCCAGCACCGCCGCCCGGCAACGAGCCGGAGCTGTGGTTCAAGGAGGACATCGTCGACGACAACGAGGACCCCGACATGCAGGCCGCCATCGAGGCCTCCCGCCGCACCCTCGTCTAGGACGAGATCAAGCGCTGGGAGCAGGTCCTCACCTGCGCGGCCGCCGCCGCGGCTGCCAACGCCGACACGGCCGCGATGCCGCCCCCTCCACCGCCGGAGCCGTGGTGGCAGGTGATGAGCGCCGCACTGGAGGCATCGACGGACGAGCCGGAGCCACAGCCGCTGCCCCCTGGCCTCGAATACGGCATGCACTAGACCTGCCGCCACCGCTGACACAGGAATTGCCAGCGCCACCACTGGAGGATGCGCCCCCGATGCCACCGCAGCCTCCCAGCTGCCTTCCCACCTGTGGGTCCAGCCGAACTACCATTGCATCTCCTCCGACGAGGAGGACTAGGCCGACGCCGGCGCACCCCCGGCCCAACTAGTTTGTTAGGTTTACTTCTAACCCCGCAAGAAACGGCCGCCTGTGGCCGTGCCACCGCCCCCATGTAAGGACCGGCCACTAGGGCCGTTGTCGAGACATCGTAGTAGTTTTCATAGACGGGGGTGCCATGAGACTACGGTAGAGACGTGGGGTAACGGGATAGCGTAGTAACACAGAACACGGGATTTTACCCAGGTTCGGTACGTCGCGACAGTACGGCGTACCTACTCCTGCACTTCTCACTAATTGGGACTAAAGCCCGTATAACAGGGTTACAATGTGAGGGAATAGATCTAGCTACTCGGCGAGGATGAGCTTCTCGGCGAGTTGCGTAGAGCTTGAACTTGTGTCTAACTTGTGCTTAACTTGTGCTTATCTATCTCCCGTCCGGCTTTATATAATAGCCGGATTAGGGCTTACAGAATAGGAAACCTAGAAGACTACGTTTAACTTGTAACTTGGAAAGCAAGGAATCCGTCTTCTCCTCCAAGCCAGATCACGTGGGTCGTGATCCGGGTTCTTCTAGAATCCGGCTTCTGCGCGTCGGACTACTGGGCCGCCCAATGGACCTAAGCCCATTACCATGTAGGCCACCCTGGTAGTCCGGCTCTTTGTCTACCATCTTCTATACCACTATTCAGTATATATCCGACAGTAGCCCCCAGGAAGGATCAAAACTCTGATTCTCCGTCTTTCGTCAAATACATTTTGTCCGGGAAATCTTGATTCAGCAGTCTTGATTCTTTCTACTTTCCTTTTGAAGGAGATGGTAACATAAAACTCGGAACCATGAAAATCCGGCTTTTCTTCTCGCGATCCTTCGCGGAAAAGGAACTTCTAACGTCAGCGCTTTAATCATGCTGACGCAGGCGACGCTTGGTTTCACGCGGGAAACCCTGCAATGTATCTCTGACAGATTCTCACGGGAAACGAGGAGATAGCCATCATTCCCCTGTCGTTATATTTCCCGTAGTTTCCGGCGAGCGACACGCGTCGAGCATCCAACGGTCGAAAGAGCCGTTGGCACGTATCTAAACGGATTTCTGGCTATAAATAGCCATCATCGTCCTCCTCCGAAACTTTCCTCACTCCCTCACTGCCTACGCCATTGCTGCCCACGCGAGCTCGAGAGCAAGTCCTTGTCCCAACGCACGCATCCTTCGTACGCCGAACGCAAAGCACCACCAAAAGATGGCCTCCTCGCCGTCGTCACCGACCCGCGCCGCCATCGACGAGCTCGTCAGCGATCTGGATCCGCAGCCGGGATCGCAGAAGCACGCCGACGGCGAGCCGGAGAAGACTACGGCTTCCGCGGCGGGCGGAGAAAACTCTTCTGCCGCCGCGGACATTGCGGGATCGAGCTCCGCAGCACCCCCTCCGTTCATCCCAACGACGGCGAGGGTCAAGATCCATTCCCGTGGCGATGAGCGCTTTGCCACCGGAGCCAACAACGTAACATAATTTGTCGGCAATTGGAGTCCGAGTAATACTTCTCTCGTCCTTCTTTGTCGGATGTCAAAGGAGGGATCCATAGTTAAGGGCAAATGGCGAATCTCGAAAGATGAACCCGAGCCCAAGCCAGAAGTCGGAGAACGCGTCATCCTTACCTCTCATGTTGCGAGAGGGATGGGTTTTCCCCCTTCCGCCTTTTTTCTAGACGTCCTTAACTTTTATGGCGTTCAACCACACAATATTTCTCCGAATTCCATCCTCTACTTAGCCAGTTTCCAAGCCCTTTTCGAAGGATATCTCGGGATAACACCTGACCTAAATTTCTGGCAATATTGCTTTGAGGTAAAGCATAACATCACAAATGGCATTTCGCCCATTTGCGGAACCATATCTTTCATCCTCAGAAAATTTAGGGAGGAATGGTATCCAAAAATAGAAATGCCGGAACCTAACCAATCTTGGCTAGGTTCTTTCTTTTATCATCAGGACATTCCATTCCCAGGCAGGGCAACCGGGGTTCCTCCCTTTGTTAATTCTGCCTCTACTCCTCGCGAAAGTTGGATAGCCGCAGTAGGGGAAAATTTTCCAGAAAACCTGATGAAGATAAAGCGGCGCATCGCCAAACTCTCTTCCTCTCAACCTTCTTTGGTTGGGAAGGATACCGTTATTGCTGGTTTGGACGCCGTATCCAACCTCTCTTTTCGTTCTCGACTTCTTTGCGAATACCAAGGGCCAGAAGATAGCATGAGAGGAACAGATAAGGCCTTTACCAGAAAGGATTTTATAGGACGACTTCACGAACTGGTCGCCGTCAGTAGTCAGATTGAGGAAAGTCTGGCGATTTACCACGTGGAAAATCTGGTCCCTAAGGTATTTATCTTTCCTTGTTTCCACGTTTTTCTTCAGATTATCTTCTCTCTCCGCTTTTTAACATATTGTTAACTCCTTCCCAGTTTGATGAACTTGGAGAAAATGATCTTGCTTCCGACGCTGAACTCAACAAATTACATGCCGAGTTTCACAACAATCGGAAGCGCAAAAGACAATCAGATACCAGAGAGGAATCTATTCCCAACCTGGACGATATCCGGATAAAAGAAGAACCATTCGACGAACTCGGATATATTCGTCTGGAGGCAAAGAAATTCTTTGTTCCTGCGCCTCTGATTCGCCCTTGGCCACAAAATGGATTAGTTATTCGCAATGATATCGCATTTTCGCCTCGTCAGGTTATACACAATGGCCTTCATCACGTTGGAATTCTCTTCGCGGAATATGCCAAAGAATTCAACGAGGTCTTGATCGATTTGCGAGAAATGAGCCAGGTAATACTTCTAGCCCCAAGCATTAAGTTGAAATATGAATTCTTCTTAATGTTTCTTCATATGCCTGTTCAAACTTAAGCATCTGGCTTTCATTTCCATGTTTTAGCATTCCGCAGACGCCATAAACTTGGAAGTTTTTAAGAAGCTTAGTCTCAAGAGCAGAGAAGTAAAAACCCTTCAATCTGTTATTGAGTCTAAAAGCAACGAACTAGCGTCATCTCAGCGGCAACTATCAAAGGCCACCGGTATTTTATTTTGTACCATTTGTTCTCTGGTCTTCGGAATTGTTTGTAAACTCAAATTAATTTCTGCCCTCCAGCTGCTTTAAAACAAAGCCCAAGTAGCAAAACGTTGTCCATGTTTCTCAGCTTCGTGAGGAAAACTCAAACCTCCGAAAGGAACTTCTGAAAGCTCAAGAAGACCTAGAAGCCAGTAATCTGGCCCTTGGGATTGCTCAATCCA
Source organism: Alopecurus myosuroides (assembly GCA_028641055.1). NCBI lineage: Eukaryota > Viridiplantae > Streptophyta > Magnoliopsida > Poales > Poaceae > Alopecurus > Alopecurus myosuroides. Next base: position 765,323,412 of record CM054057.1, read on the forward strand.
AGGCCTCTTTACAGGCAGCGGAAGACAAATCTGTTATCAATGATTTGGAAAGTATGCTACTCCCGCGCATGAAAGAAGGCGACGAAATTGACAAGGTTCTTGGTAAGTTAACTTCTTTTACCAATATCTTCATGTCTTATTTCTTGTATCGTTCCATGTAACCTTTACTTTTGTCGACAAAGCAGGAAATTTTCCAGGAATTTCTCGGACTGAAAAGATCCGGGCCTTTGGGGAAGTGTGGAATTCAATCAGGAATGCAGGAATGCAGCTGATTAATAAATTCCTTCCCACAAGTACTGTATGCTTTTCGGAAGTCTACCGACTTCCGGGTGCCATCACAGAAGTAGCAGAATCGAAAGAATCCATCCTTCATTCGCCGCACGAGGTGGTGCACGCATGGCACTTGGCCTTATGCGTCTACATTACCCTAATGCCAGATCTTGGCGCGTAGCATCCGGTATCCCTCAAGGATATACAGAAGCGCAACGAAATGCGATTTTTGATGAAGTTAAAGGGCACGCTTCCAAGATTGCCTCTATGGTCAACATTTCCATTACTTATCCGGAAGAGGAAGTGCCCGCAGCCCCCGAGAATGATAGCAGTGATGAAGACTCGGATGCTTGAGGGAATACACTCTACCCGAATGATGGATGTTTATAAGAGCATTTTTACAATGTAATTCATATTGTAATGCTTCTATGTCATTTGTCGAAACAAGAACTCCGCCTTTTGCAATTTTAAGTTTCTTGCAAAGTTTTTCCGGGTTTGACTGTTCCTTTATCTTCTAAGTAATCTGGCAACTGTGTTTTAACTGCTCTAGTGTTTAAAAATGGCTCAACTAGCAATATGTATCATCATGTCGAGTAACTGGGGACGAACCAAACAGTTTTAAAACTCAAAACATGGATCATGCTAGAAGCATTTTTACTGACTAGTTTCAGTAACCCAACACATACACAATCAGATAAAATTTAGAGAAAACAAGGAACTGCTTTGAAACTTGGGCACGCAGGCACAATCCGAGTTTCCTTTAACCTTTAACAGGCCGAATCATTCAGCTTTTAAACACCGAGCACGCAGGCACAATTCGGGTTAACATTGAGTATTTGTAAGATCATTGGGAAATAGATGAGGCGGAAATATTTTGTACTTATAATGAAATATGAATGACAACATTCCGACAACTTTATTTCATGGTCTCAAAGATGTTTACATAGAAATTGAACTAAGTATAGAAGGGACGTAATTGCTGGATACTCCAAGGCCTCTTTGTCTCTCCTAGTTCATCATCTATTTTTCTCTTTCTTTTGCGATTCGGCTTCTCGGGATCATCCTCCGTATCTCGAATGTCGACAAGATAGTATGACCCATTCTTCATGGCTTTACTGATGACAAATGGTCCTTCCCATACTGGGGCCAATTTGTGCTTCCTTTGCTGCACCAATCTCAGCACTAAGTCACCTTCTTTAAAAGAACGATGCCTGATTTTCCGACTATGATAACGTAAACCTTGCTGGTAGATGGCAGATCTTTGAAGCACAAGTTCTCGTTCCTCTTCTAAGAGATCGACGGCATCCTGTCGTGCTTCTTCGGCATCCGAGTCGTCAAAATTCTGCACTCTTGGGCTATCATGGATCATGTCCGTTGGAAGAATAGCTTCCGCACCATAAACTAGGAAGAACGGGGTTTGCTCAGTTGACCTATTTGGCGTCGTTCGAATACTCCATAACACGGAAGGTAGTTCTTCTACCCATGCTCCAGCTGCTCTATGGAGAGGAGATTCGAGTCTTGGGCGTATTCCTTGCAGGATTGAACTGTTCATTCTTTCAACCTGTCCATTAGATTGCGGGTGTGCCACAGATGCAAGATCTAAGCGGATTCCCGTTTGTTGGCAGTATTTTGCCAACTCCCCAATGGAGAAATTTGTCCCGTTATCAGTTATTATGCTATGTGGGACGCCATATCTCATTACTAAATCAATAATGAAATTTCTGGCAGTTGCACCATCTAGCTTTTTGATGGGTTTAGCCTCCACCCATTTTGTATACTTATCTACCGCTACGAGTAGATGTGTAAGTCCACCTCTTGCAGTTTTGAACGGTCCCATCATATCTAGCCCCCAGACCGCAAACGGCCATGTGATAGGGATAGTTTTAAGTGCTTGGGCCGGCAAATTGGTCTGCTTGGCGTAATATTGACATCCTTCGCATGTATTCACTATGCGTTCGGCGTCTGACTTGGCTGTTAGCCAGAAAAACCCCGCCCGGAATGCTTTTTTGACTATGCTTTTTGATTGAGCATGATGTCCGCAATCGCCGGCGTGGATTTCTTCCAGTATTTCTCTTCTGGTGAAATACACCGTTGAAAAATTCCGGAAGTACTGCGTTTATACAAGTGGTCGTTGATCACCACGTATCCTTTGCACCGACGCTGTATTTGCCTTTGCAAGACTTCGTCTGCTCCTTCCGGGTACTTCTGATTGACTAAGAAGTTTAAGTATGGAATTGTCCAATCCGGTTTAACGAGCATGACCTCGATTGCTTCAGATGCCAGAGGGTAATCAACGTCTCCACCTTTTATGGATGGTTCATACAAATGCTGGACGAATACCCCTGGTGGTAAAGTTTTTACTCTTTCTGATCCCATGCGGGCTAACGCATCCGCATTCCAGTTTTCCTCCCTTTTTATGTGAAGGACTTCGAACCCGAAGAAACAAATGGCAAACTCATCCACCGTCCTCCGATATTCGGCCATTATAGGGCTTTTCGCGTCCCAGGTTTGGTTGAGCTGATGCTGTACCAAATCCGAGTCTCCATAGCATAAGATGCGTTTTACCCCTATTTCTTTTGCAATATGCAAGCCATGAAGCAGAGCTTCGTATTCTGCAACGTTGTTACTGGCGTTGAAGTGTATTTGTAATACGTACTCCATTGTGTCCCTTGGGAGATTTTAGGACTACGCCAGCCCCAGCTCCTTCCTTCATCTTGGATCCGTCAAAGTGCATGATCCAGTACTCGGATTCTGGCATCGGTGTATTTTCCATTGCTTCTGTCCAGTCGGCGACGAAATCTGCCAAAACTTGGGATTTTATTGCCGTCCTTGGCTGGTACTTAATGTCGAAGGCTGCCAGCTCGATGCCCCATTTAGCTACTCGGCCGGTTGCCTCCGCATTGTTTATAATATCCCCTAGTGGTGCTTTACATACCACTGTTATGGAATGCCCTTGGAAGTAATGACGCAGTTTTCTGGATGCAAAAAATACGCCTATGCCAGTTTCTGGTAGTGCGGATACCTTTGTTTGGATTCGGAAAAACTTCGCTTATGTAATATACCGGATGTTGATCTGGTATGCTTTGTTCTCTCTTGTCCGCTCCACAACGATTACCGCACTAATAACCCGACTTGTAGCCGTAAGGTATAATAACATGGGTTCTTCGTCTTTTGGAGATGCCAAGATGGGAGCGTTCATCAAGGTTTCCTTCAACTGGGCCAACGCTGCATCAACCTCTTCTGTCCATTCGAACTTGTCGGATTTCTTCAGCAGCTTGTAGAGTGGTAAGGCTTTATCCCCCAGCCGACTGATGAATCTGCTAACGGCTGCAGCGGAACCCGTCAATCTTTGGACATCTTTTACACATGTAGGTTTTGAGATGTTCAAGATTGCCTTGATCTTTTCCGGGTTAACTTCTATTCCTCTGTGGGAAACAATGAAACCCAGAAGTTTTCCTGAGGGAACCCCGAATACGCACTTAGATGGATTCAACTTCATCTTGTAAGTGCGTAAGTTTTCGAAAGTTTCTCGCAAATCCTAAAGGAGTGTATCTTTTTCCTTGGTTACGACGGCGATATCGTCCACGTAAACATGAACGTTTCTGCCAATTTGACTATGCAAACAACGTTGCATGCAACGCTGGTAGGTTGCACCTGCGTTCTTCAGGCCAAAAGGCATGGTTATGTAATAGTACGTCCCATACGGGGTTATAAAAGAAGTCTTAATTTGATCTTCCTTTTTCATGCGTATTTGGTGGTACCCGGAGTATGCATCCAAAAAGCATAAAAGCTCGGAGCCTGCAGTGGCATCTATTATTTGATCGATTCGCGGTAACGCGAACCTATCTTTCGGACACAACTTGTTCAATCCTGTGTAATCTATACACATTCTAAGAGCAGTGGTGTCTTTCTTCGGCACTAATACCGGATTTGCGGACCAATCAGTATGGATTACTTCCTTGATGAAATCCGCTGCTAAAAGCCGGAAAATTTCCTTGCCAATAGCCTTCCGTCTTCTTCCGTCAAATCGACGGAGACCTTGTTTGACGGGTTTTGATCCGGGAATAACCTTGAGTTGGTGCTCAGCAAGTTCCCTGGGTACGCCTGGCATGTCAGCTGGACACCAGGCAAAAATATCCCAGTTCTCACGGAGGAACTTGATGAGCTCGCCTTCCTATTTGTCAGTCATCCCAGTCCCTACGACGACGAATTTTGTCGGATCTTTGGGATCTAGGATTACCTGTCTTGTATTCTCGGACGCATTGAAGCTATCTGTTGGCTTCCGAGTTCTTTTCCTGCCGGCATTTCTTTCGGCGATACCTCCTTGGCTAATTCCTTCAGTTCCTCCTTCGCTATAACTCTCTGAGCGCAAAGGGCGTTTTCCTTTTCCAACTCGTTTGCCAGCTTGAAATCACCGGCAATGGTGATTACTCCTCCTTTGGGTCCTGGCATCTTCAGCTTGTTGTAGATATAACAGGATCTTGCCATGAATTTGGCGAAAGCCGGACGTCCGAGTATTGCGTGATACACGCTTTCGAACGACACTACTTCGAAGGATACTTTTTCCTGCCGGAAGTGATCTTTATCTCCGAAGGTGACATCTAGGGAAATTTCTCCTAGGGATCGTGCTTGCCTGCCAGGAACAATGCCATGGAAGCGTATATTGCTGTAGTTGAGCTGGGACTCAGAGATCTTCAAGTGCTTCAGTGTATCCAGGTACATTATATTGATGCTGGATCCTCCATCCATCAGCACTCTTCTTAGCCTAGTGTTTTGAACAATAGGGCTTACAACAAGAGCTTGTGTGCCGGGTTCAGGGATACTTCCGGGATGATCAGACTGATCCCAGATTATCGGTGTGTTGGAGTACTTCAAGAATTTCGGGGTTGCCGGAACAACCGCGTTTATTTCTCGAAGTGTTCTTTTGGCCACCTTTGCTGACGCGGTTGCTAAGAAAGTTAACATTGCTTCTCCATCAACTCTCGGAAATTTGGGTTCGCCCTTTCGCTGTTGTTCCTGGATTTTGTCATCAGTGTCCGATTCACTGTCTTCTTTTTCAGCTTCTGGCTTTTGTTTGGCAGGTTTCCTTTTGGAACCCTTCCCCTTATTTCCGGATCCTGCATTGCCTTTCATATGCTTGTTTAGCCGGCATTGCGCGTTTGTGTGGGTTGGTTTCCCAAATTGCGAGTGGTGGACGCAGGGTTCCGACTTAATTCTCTCCCATTCTTCGGGAGTGTAATTGATTGGATCTGGACTGCGGCCTTTCCACTTGTTCACCTTTTCTCCTCCAAAGGCTATGTTGACCTCCTTGGGCTTTGTTGTTGACTCCGGAGTTCCTTTTTTGTCAGAACGAGGGGTTTTCTTGGCGAGTATTAGTGACTCAATATTGCCTCCTCTTGCTCTGATATCATCTTCGGCTGCAGCATGCTCATTAGCGGTTGTAAGCATAGATCCGAGATCTTTGTGCTGTTTAGAACCAACCATGAACGGTACGAGTCCGGGTTTTAGGCCATTGACGAAAGCATGCATTGCTTGCACGTCAGTTACTCCAGAGCAACTATTCTTCATTGCAGTCCATCTGGAGATGAAATCCACGTATGGTTCGTCCTCAAATTGGGTGCAACGGTTCAGCTGGTTGATGCTATTTGGGCGTTTGTATGTTCCCCGAAAATGCTGAGTGAATACTCTCGCCATATCATCCCAACTGTCGACAGGTCTTGATGGTAAACCATTGATCCAATCTCTGGCTCCGTCTAGCAACATTAGGGGAAGAAACTTGACAGCTTCCAGGTCTGTCCCATTGTTGATTTGGACGGCTGTATAATAATCTGAGAGCCAGGTATCCGGGTTTGTACTGCCGGTATACTTTTGGTAGGTTGGACCAACTTTGGCGAAGCCAGAATGCAGGGTTATCCTTCGGATCCTGTCGGTAAAACACTTGGGACCAAAGTATAGATCATCCTTTTCTGCTCTATCAATGTGTGCAGAATATCTCCCGGCTGAATGGACAGAAGGGGATCTGCTCCTTTCTTTTCCATTGTTGCGCGGACGCGCTTTTCCGAGGTTATCTCTATCCCTTCCATGTTCACGTCCTTTAGGCGGAGTTCTGCTTCTATGCCTTTCCTTATCCTTAGGAGGTGTCCGGGATCTTTCACGTCTGTGGGTATCATATCTTCCAGCTTTTTCAGCTGGGTTTCTCGGAGGTGGCATTATTTTGCCGTCATTCCGGTGCTTGTCTTCCCGATCGTGTGGTTTATATCCATCTTTCGGGAGATGAGGTCCGATTCTAGACGTTGCGTCCCGGTTGTCTGGGTTTTTCCTGTCTTTTCTCGGATCCTCTTTTTTATCCGAATCTCCGGGTTCTTCCGGTCCAGGTGCTCCAGCAGCGCAAGTAGCTGTTTTGCAGAGGGCGGAATTATCATGCAGCCTCCCTGATCGTTCTTGGCCTCGCTGCTGCTGCTGTAATGCTTTTCCTAAGAAAGCATACACCCCTTGGAGTTTTTCCCCGTTGGAGTACAGATCATTGTTTAGGATGGCGAACGCTGCTTCCGCGTTTTCTGCTGCGGTTTTTTATATTGGTTCGCCCTTGGCATCCTTGCCGTTTAACTGCTTTTGCCAAGATGGGTTATAGAACCTTTCTTTTGGCGGCAGTTCTTCCGGTTTTGCGATTCCGGGTAACCTAGTAGGTTTTAACGCGGATCTATGCTTTCTCTCGTACTCCTCTATTTCTTCCTTCATGACTTTGATGTCATTATGGGTTTGTTGGAGATGTTGCCGAGATCTAAGCAGATGTTGCTCTTGCCGTTGGAAAGCTTGTCTCCTGGCTTCCAGCATCTCAGGGGGTTCATCTGGTCCCACTGGTGTTTGTAATAGCTCTTGCTCTTCCTGTTCCGTCATTGGCGGAGCAGTGATTTCCTTAGATTTCTTTTCCGCTGGCTTTGTGCCGCTAATATCTCCTACTTCCAGGTTTTCATCAGCGAGATCGGCTGATTTTTTCTTCCGGAGTTTGTATTGGAGTTTTTTAGAAGCACGGTGCTTTTTCTTGGAAGAGGGAGGTTTTTTGACAGGCTCATCTTCTGTCATCTCCTTAACATTGGGGAATATCGGAGAAGTTTCTCCGTCTTCTCTCTCTTCCACCGGCGGAGGGGTTTTAGGGCTTTCCTGGCTGTCGGCACCCGTTGTATCAGCTGGTTTTGCCATTAGCACTTCATGGAATCCCTCTTGGAAGGACTTAACCTTTCTTACGAAGGCATCCTCGTCTTCGTCTTCGGAGTCGAAGTTATCCGATCCGGTTTCCGACTCCAACCTCGCCTCAATGGCGGCAAGCACGGACTCTGCTTCCGAGTTCATCGTCTGGTTGACGGATGTCGGATCTTCCGTCTCTGTGACGGGTATTTGTTCTTCCGTCTCTACGACGGGTAGGTTGTTATCTGCCTCTTGCACGGGATTTCCGTCATCCGTGTTTTCAGCGATTTCGGATTGCACCATGCCGATAAAGTGTGTGTCACTTTTTTGTCGGCGATCTGAGCAGAATCCGGCATCATAGTCGTCTTCGACTGGGTATAGGGCGGGTGGGATAAATTTGCTTCCACCGCAAAACCCCATTGCTTCTGCAGTTAGTCCGATAAAGATGTTAGCAGATCCAATCGGTAACACGCAGGCACTTACCAGGTGGTTTTGCGCCGGTATGTAGGATCCGTTGTCGAGGAAGCGCCCGACGTCGTCGTCGAATTCCAAGCTTCCGACAGTGATCGATCTTCCAATTCCGCCGAGTATCCCAGATCGGAACTTCACGCCTGACGTCGTTTGCCCCACGGTGGGCGCCAACTATCGAGACATCGTAGTAGTTTTCATAGACGGGGGTGCCATGAGACTACGGTAGAGACGTGTGGTAACGGGATAGCGTAGTAACACAGAACACGGGATTTTACCCAGGTTCGGTACGTCGCGACAGTACGGCGTACCTACTCCTGCACTTCTCACTAATTGGGACTAAAGCCCGTATAACAGGGTTACAATGTGAGGGAATAGATCTAGCTACTCGGCGAGGATGAGCTTCTCGGCGAGTTGCGTAGAGCTTGAACTTGTGTCTAACTTGTGCTTAACTTGTGCTTATCTATCTCCCGTCCGGCTTTATATAATAGCCGGATTAGGGCTTACAGAATAGGAAACCTAGAAGACTACGTTTAACTTGTAACTTGGAAAGCAAGGAATCCGTCTTCTCCTCCAAGCCAGATCACGTGGGTCGTGATCCGGGTTCTTCTAGAATCCGGCTTCTGCGCGTCGGACTACTGGGCCGCCCAATGGACCTAAGCCCATTACCATGTAGGCCACCCTGGTAGTCCGGCTCTTTGTCTACCATCTTCTATACCACTATTCAGTATATATCCGACAGCCGTCATCAAGAAACGGCCGGCCGCCTGTGGCCGCGCTGCCGCCCCAATGTAAGCACCGGCCGCTCGGGCCTTTTATGAATTAAATCGCTTCCGTCCCAACTCGTCCCCGGCCAATCTATGGCCAATCTAATTCAATAAACGGTTGGAGCCGGCGCCGGTGGGATCTTTCTATCCATCCCCGCCGCCGAAGCGGATCGGCAGGGCTTCGCCTAGGCTAGTCCGGTCGGTCCCGGGTGGTTGCTCGGCCTGGACAGAGGGCCTCGGTATTTATACTAATGGGCCTCTAGTCCCGGCCCGTGCAACCACCTGGGACTAGAGGTACCCCCTTTGGTCCCGGCTGGTGGCACGGGCCGGGACCAGACGTATTTCGAAATTTGGTGCTACCATGCGCGCCCAAATATTTTAGCGCCAAAATTTGAAAATTGTTTGAATATGCACATGAATAACTTCTATATACTTTCGAATTTGACAAAAATTTCAATATGAAAAGTGCTTGAATTTGCATAACTAATTAAAATCCATTTTCTGTTTAAATAAATAATTATTCTAACTATTCAAACTATTAACTATTTTACTATTTGCATATAATTTGAATACAAATATCTTATATTGTTTTAAAATTAGTAACAATTACATTAATAGCAACATAATTAATAGACTCCTTGTCTCACTGGTCGTACAGTGTTTACGTACAAAGCCACAAATCAGTTTCTAGAGTTTTCCGGTTTGTGTCTTCTTCTTCTTCTGTGTCACTTTGTTCGGATTTTGCCGCAACCATGGACAATTTTCATCAATTATTTTGTTTTCTATTGTTTCCTTTATGTTTTCTATTGTTTTCCTTTATGTTTTCTATTGTTTTATTTTGTTTTCTCTTGTATTATTTTTGTTTTCACTTGTGATCCTCCGAGGGAGTCCAGAGCACCGTCCGACGATAGTGACGACGACGGCGGCGACTACGACGACTACGAGTTAGAGTACTATAGGCCCGAGGCAGGAGTATGACTAGCAGATATCAGATCCAGTCTTGCCATTATGTAGATCTATGCTCTCCGTTTAGGTTTAGATCCACTCTTGCCATAATGTAATGCTTTTTTTTATCTATCCAAGATGCATGTTTGTGTGCAATATGGGCGCGAGCGCCGGTGCAACAATTTTCTTGAACACTTTTTCAACAGAAACTATGATCATGTATTCCACGTTTATTATTACACATCACCAACAACATCCGTATTTAGTCTTCTGAATTTTCTTCGTGTAGAGATGGTCCACGAACCCTTGTCCCTTGCTTATGATCGCTTCGGCCGTAACCATGGAGAATCTTCATTATTTAACGGGATGGTTGGGTCAGCTTTCACTGTGAAGGGTGGAATTTCAACAAACTTATTATAATCTTCGGATATGTCTGTCGTGTCCTCGATTCCCACGATGTTTCTTTTCCCTGAAAGAACTATGTGACGCTTCGGCTCATCGTATGATTTATTTGTTTTCTTATTTTTTCTTTTTTTCGGTCTGGAGGACATGTCCTTCACATAGAAGACCTGAGCCACATCATTGGCTAGGACGAATGGTTCGTCATTGTAACCAATATTGTTGAGATCCACTGTCGTCATTCCATAAAGCGGGTCTACCTTTACCCCTTCTCCATTAAGGTTGACCCAATTGCACTTGAACATAGGGACCTTAAAAGAAGGTCCATAGTCAAGTTCCCATATCTCCTCTATGTAACCATAGTATGTGTCATTTTTTCCATTCTCGTTTGTTGTATCAAAGCGGACACCACTGTTTTGGTTGGTTCTCTTCTTATCTTGGGCGATCATGTAAAATGTATTCCCATTTATCTCGTACCCTTGAAAACTCCCAATAGTTGAAGATGGTGACCCGGCCAACATGTAGAGCTGATCTTCAACAGTGGTGTCATTTATAAGATGTGTTTGCAACCAACTTCCAAAAGTCTCCTTGTGTTTGCGTTTAGTGCATGAGTCATCCTTCCCCGGGTTTGTGGAGCGTACAATATTCTTGTGTTCCTCGAGATACGGAGCCACGAAGATAGAATTTTGTAGAACTGTGTAGTGTGCTTGAGTGAAAGAATGCCCGTCCCTGGGTATCATTGTTTTCTTTCCCAGCGTTCCTTTTCCCCTCAGTCTCCCCTCATGCTGCGATTCAGGAACACCAACCGTCTTAAGGTCAGGAATAAAGTCAACACAGAACCCAATGACCTCCTCTGTTCCATAGCCCTTCGAGATGCTTCGTTCTGGCCTAACACGGTTATGAACATATTTCTTCAAGACTCCCATGAACCTCTCAAAGGGGAACATATTGTGTAGAAATACCAGATCGAGAATATGAATCTCTTCACATAGGTGAACCAGGAGATGATTCATAATGTTGAAGAAGGATGGTGGGAACGCCAACTCAAAACTAAAAAGACACTGGACCACATCCCTCTGTAATCTTGCCAGAATTTCTGGATCGATTACCTTCTGAGATATTGTGTTGAGGAATGCAGATAGCTTCACAATGGGTACTCGAACATTTTCCGGTAGAAGCCCCCTCAATGCAATCGGAAGCAACTGCGTCATAATCACGTGGCAGTCATGAGACTTCAGGTTTTGGAAATTTTTCTCTGCCATGTTTATTATCCCCTTTATATTCGACGAGAAGCCAGACGGAACCTTGATACTGTAAAGGACTTCAAAAAATATTTCCTTCTCTGCTTTAGTAAGAGCGTAGCTGCTTAAGTAATGGCGGCCTATATCCGTGTGCTTGTTGCTTGGATCTTTCATACGTTGCTGGTCCTCCCGTGCTTCTGGCGTATCTTTTGACTTCCCATACACGCCCAGGAAGCATAGCAGGTTGACGCAGAGATTCTTTGTCACGTGCATCACGTCGATTGAAGACCGGACCTCTAAAACTTTCCAATAGGGTAGCTCCCAAAATATAGATTTCTTCTTCCACATGGGCGCGTGCTTATCAGGGACGTTCGGAACAGGTTGGCTGCCATCACCCTTCCCAAAGATTACTTTTAGGTCCTTGACCATATCGAATAAATCATTACCACTACGGAGGTCAGGCTTCTGCCGGTTATCTGCCTCACCTCTGAAATGCTTCCCTCCTTTCTTTCTTACGGGATGCTTGATCGAAAGAAATCTACGATGCCCCAGATATACAACCTTTTTTACATTCATCCAAATAAACACTGTCAGTCTTCTCTAAACAGTGTGTGCATGCATTGTATCCCGTGTTTGTATGTCCGGAAATGTTACTAAGAGCAGGCCAATCATTGATGGTTACGAAAAAGCAACGCCCGTAGGTCAAATGGCTTTTGTTCGTTCTCATCCCACACACGTACACCTGGTTTGCCCCACAATTGTAAGAGTACTTCCACTAATGGACTTAGATACACATCAATGTCGTTGCCAGGTTGCCTTGGGCCTTGGATGAGAACTGGCATCATAATTAACTTGCACTTCATGCACAACCAAGGAGGAAGGTTGTACATACATAGAGTTACGGGCCAGGTGCTATGACTGGAGCTCTGCTCCCCAAAAGGATTAAATCCATCTGTACTTAGACCAAACCATAAGTTTCTCGCCTCTCCTGTAAAGTCCGGGAAGTCTCTCTCGATCTTTCTCCACTGCGATCCATCGGCGGGGTGTCAACTTTCCGTCTTTCTTACGGTCTTTTTTGTGCCATCGCAAAACTAGCATGCTCTTTGTTTCTAAACAGACGTTTCAACCGTGGTATTATAGGAGCATACCACATCACCTTAGCAGGAACCCTCTTACGGGGGGGGGGGGGGGGGCTCGCCGTCAGCATCAGCAGGGTCTGCTGATCTTATACCGCAGTGCAGTGCATACCGGACATTCATCCAAATTCTCGTACTTCTCACCGCGGTAGAGGATGCAGTCATTAATGCATGCATGTACCTTCTGCACATCTAATCCTAGAGGGAAGAGAGCTTTCTTTGCTTCGTACGTACTCTCAGGAAATTCGTTATCCTTTGGAAGCTTTGGCTTCATTAGTTGAAGTAAACTCTCAAATGCCTTGTCAGTCACACCGTTCTGTGCCTTCCATTTCAGCAACTCCAGTGTGGTACCGAGCTTTGTGCTACCATCTTCGCAATTTGGGTACAACAACTTTTTGTGATCCTGTAACATGTTGTCCAGCTTCAACCTCTCCAATTCACTTTCACAGTCTTCCCTTGCATCAACAATAACTCGGCCAAGATCATCATCGGGCTCTTCTGATGCCTGTTCTTGATCACCTCCTTCTTCTGCATTGTCTTCCATTGCAGTATCACCGTATTCAGGGAACAAAGGATCTTCTTCTTCTTCTTCTTCATTGTCTTCCATCACAACCCCTCTTTCTCCATACTTGATCTAGCAATTATAGCTGGGCATGAAACCTCTCCGAAGTAGGTGGCCGTGAAGGATTCTCGAGGAAGAGTGCTCCCTGACGTTCCGACAATCAACACATGGGCAACACATAAAGCCATTATCTTTGTTCGCCTGAGCTACAACGAGAAATGCATTCAGGCCTGCCATATACTCGGAAGTGCGTCGGTCACCGTACATCCATCGCTGCCATGCATCCATCTTCATCATATAATTAAGTTTATCAAAAAACATTACAATAACATATTCAATAGAGAAATGTTTGTTATTTCTTAGAGAAATGACCATAGTACATCGACAAATATTACTTTTTTATGTATCAATTACAGATGAAAAAGATAAGTTTGTTAACCTCGGTCGAAGATACCATTTTCAGTGAGTTTATGTGTGGCTCGGGTATATCGTCAAACACCTCGTGTGCATAGTAAAATAACACACACTAACACCCACCTCTCTCACTCCTCCAAGCCAAAAAAAAGAGGGAAGGGGGGCTGTGAGGCAGTATATGTAGGGGAAGGGGGGCATTGGTCCCGGTTTGTGGAATGAAACGGGACCAATGACCATGTGCGTGCCACGTGGCCTGTGGCTAGGCATTGGTCCCGGTTCATTCCACAAACCGGGACTAATGCCTCCCCACGAACCGGGACAGTTGCCCTCAGGTGATTTCTGCTGCCTCGGGCGCACAAACCGGGACCAATGCATAGAATTTGTCCCGGATTTTTGTGCTACCGGGATGAATGGAATTTTTCCCCCTGGACGATAGGGGTTGTTTCCACTAGTGAATTCCTGACGATCAACATTAAACTCCAGCGCGTTGATGCTCCTCGAGGGAAGAATATCGATATGGTTGGGCTGAAGTATCTTTATTCTCATCGCTGCCGTTATTAAATGGTTACATGCATGAATTTAAAATTTTCCGTCTTACGTAACCGCCAGGATCTACTATGAAGATACGAATATCGCCCATAAATGCATTGATTTAGTACTTACAAATACTGGCGGAAGAAGAATGCGTTGACGTTATCAATGAAGCCTATTGAAGTTTCTCATGTGCAAGCCTGCAGGTGAGATTGTTGCTGATTCTCTCGTCAAGGATTGTAAGTGTAACCCCTCTTAGGTCATGTACAATAGTATACACTCAGCTGTTGTAACATGTGCCACTTAAGAAATTAGTAAACGTGTATAAAATGTAATGAGGGCGTCGCTAGAAATATAGACAGTCTAATCCCGTGAAATTCGCAGCCTACACACGGTCATCCTCTTGTACGAGAGGGACGGATACATTGTTTACTAACATATCCTTTTTTACGAATAGGTGTGGGGCCAGATGTGATCAAATGTGTTACCTCCGTAACTACCTTTGACCCTGTAGACAATATATACATATACTGCACTATACAAACAGTCTTTAGGGCTATCTAGAAATGACGTAGAGGAGCAGTGCAAACAATAGGTGTCTAGAGTGTTGTACATGCCCTTATAGTATCCACACATCCACTTGCGTCAACCCGTCAGTGCTCTGCGGTTCAGAACTCAGGGCGAACAAAGAGAGAGTAGTCTTTGGGTTTAGCTATGGTGGTAGATCCAATAAATTAGATTAGATCTATATGAGACGGTGAAAGTGCAACTCATTCCCTAAATGTGTTTTGGTGTGTGATGAAAATGCATTTAGTTTATCTAACAATGTCCTTGTCTTAGTCTATAGGTTTATCTCATGGCATGCTCATGTCCCTCCCCAAAAGGACACCTCGCAAAAATCTCATGGGAGGATTTCTGGTACTGCTTGGCGGTTGTACCGGGTCCAAACCCGGTAGTAACGACTGCCCCCATGGGAGGTAGTACCGGTGAGTACTACCAAGGCCACGCATGCCAAGACGATCCGCCCTCTTGTTTTACCACTAGCTGGCCGTTTGTAGAGAGGTAGTACCAACCGTGCGGTAGTACCGATGCTTCGACTGGAAGTACTGGGTGCCCCCACGTCGGTACTTCTGAGCCAGCTACCGAGGGAAGGCTTTCCCTCAAGAATTGCACACTTTATACCCTAGTGCATTGTCTCGATACTTGCATGGTAGTTGGCCGGTAGGGTAGTACCGGGACCTAAGCCGCTAGTACCGGATGTGTGCCCAAGTGAAGACCGAGGGCCTTTCGAAGACTGGAGCAGTAGTATCGGCTGTGCACCCAAGTGAAGACTGAAGGCCTTTCGAGGACTGGGCGGTAGTACCAACCTTGGACCTGGTAGTATCGAGCCTGCACTGCCTCTCTCAAACGACCATATTTCGAGAAAGTATAAAAGGGGTTCTTCTCCCCCATTGAATGTCAAGATTCACTCACTCTCTCTCTCCTAGCCATTAATGCAAGTTTCAACCTCCTAGATGTCCCACTCCAACCACCTAAACATCTTGATACTTTTTGGAGTGATAGAGGAGACCTAGATCCGTAGTTCCACCAAAGGAATTGCAAATCCCGCATCAAATCCTAACGGATCTTGAAACCGAAAGAGCATTTCCCCGCATTGTTTTGATGTTTGTTGACAACACAACTAGGCACTAATGTGTGCTAAGTATCTTCACGGTATTGAGCTTATATTACATATCATGGTATTTTTGATAAGGGTGCAATTTCCTTTATGCTCATTGAAGAATTCAATATCCATGGTGGGTTTTCTATCTGGGAAAGTACTACCGGGCGTCGTCCGGTACTACTAGATTTTTTAAGAGTGCGTACTGGACTCGAAGCCCTACCTTCTGATTAACCCGGAACTACCGGGGGCGTCCGGTAGTTCAGCGCGGTACTACAGACCCCGCGCGGTAGTACCGGATTTTCACGGAAGAAACAAGAATTGCGTAATGGACTCGAAGCCCCACCTTCTGGTTAATTCGGAACTACCACGGGCGTCCGGTAGTTCAGCGCGGTACTACCGCACCCGTCCGGTAGTACCGGATTTTCACGGAAGAATCAAGAAATGCGTATAAGACTCCATCGCCAACCTTCTGGTTAAGCCAGAAATACCGGGGGCATCCGGTAGTTCATCACGGTACTATCGGACCTGCCCGGTAGTACCGACCGTGGTCACTGTCTGCGAAGCTGCGTTGACCAAGGTGGAGATATGCACGTGCGATACTACCGGACGACGCGTTGACAAAGGTGGAGATATGCACGTGCGGTACTACCGGACGCCGTCCGGTAGTACCAGGTCAAGCAATAAATGCCCCAAATGGTCAGGTTCGTGGGATGGGTATAAATACCCCATCCTCTTCTTCCCTAAGATCTAGTTCGTCCAAGCATTCAAGTGCATTTATTAGAGCTCACCAAATCTTTCATTTCTCTCAATCCCTCCACCCAAACTCGTTGATTCTTGGAGGATTGAAGGAGAAGCCCCCGATCTACATCTCCACCAAGCCGTTCTTCATTTACCCTTCATTCCCACTTGAGGGATCTAGTCTAAGATTTCCTTGTGGAGAATCTAGACCCTATTTCTACACTTGTTGGTGATTGGTGATTTTTGGGAGCCCCCAATTTGGTTGTGGGTGTGTGTGACCCAAGCTTGTTTGTAAAGGATTCGATTCCCGCCTCAAAGGGGATCAATAGTGGAAGGTGGACTAGGCCTTTGTGGCGGGGTTCATCGGAGAATAGGGTGAGGCCTTTGTGGCGTTGAGTAGGCCTTTGTGGCGAGCTCACATCCCTCCAAAAGACATACTCTCTTAACAAGGAGGAACTCGGGAATACATCGTGTCTCCGCGTGCTAAATTCACCGTAGTTGCATATCTAGAGAATTTACTTTGTGTCAAGCCTAATCTTGAAGAAAAATTAAAATTGGTTGTAGCACCTATTCACCCCCTCTAGGTGCCCTTACTATCCGTTCAATTGGTATCATAGCCTCGACTCTTTTATCGGGCTTAACCGCCTAAGAGTTTAGTATGGACGATGATGCGAATGTCACCGTTTCCGTGGCAAGTCACTATAGATGATCTCAAGGAGTTGAAAAATTCCTTGACCTCATCTATGGAGGGAAAAATTGATGAGTTGCAAACACTCGTGTTGCAACTTATGAAATCCAAGGAAATGGAGACCTCCACTTCATCCCCTACGGTTGAACAACCGGTGGGTGCCAAGAATGGGGAAAATGGTGAACCAACTAAAGATGCTTCCGCTAAGAACTCCACCGATAAGGGTACGGAAGGAAAATGAGAATTCCACGCCGTCGAAGGACACTATTCTCTCGATCCTCCCGTACCACATCCCCATATAATTCCTAGAGGAGAACCTCCTAAAATTGATGCACATTCTTTTGGTCAGTGACAATATTACATAGAAACTCACTTGAACTCTTCTTGTATAAAAAGAGGGTCACTTGAGATGGATACAAGCCACATGACCCCAAGAACTTGACAAGAAGAGAAGTCGTAGATTGTCAACTCAACTACACCGCCTTCTCCATCATTCAACAAGCCGTGAGTCCTAACCACATGACTCATCTTGAACAATATTCCACCGCCAAGGAAACATGGGACGCTCTTGTCGTCATGTTTGTGGGCAATGAGAGTATGCAAAGGAATAGGTATGATGCCTTGAGCAATGAGGACGAAGGGTTCTATATGCATGATGGTGAGAGCCATAAAGACATGTACTGAAGGTTCAAGACTCTTGCCACCGCATTCAACAATGTTGGTTCCAATTATATTAATGATGCTTGGATCAAGAGGAAGTACATGATTGCTCTCATGCCTTTTGAGCCCATGGACTTGAAGAGAATTCAAGGAAGACATGACTTTGATTCCTTGACCTCAACCCAAGTGATGCAAGAAGTGTGCTTCTATCAAGTGCAAACCAAAAATGCTCTTGACTACCGTGCTAGAGCTCTAGGAATGCACAAAGGAGCATCAGTTACTTTGAAGGCCAAGGTTGTGTCAAGGGAAGTTGAGTATGAAGAAAATTTATTTGAGGACTTGGCTCTGTTGAAGGATCAAGAGTATGACCCCGTGCTCAAAGATGTCATTGATCTTACCATGCAAAAGTTTTGGAAGAATCCATCCAAGGCCAAGGCATATGTTGAGGAGAAGAACAAGTATCGCTATGGCAACGAATGGACTCAAAGGGCGAGGTCTTGCTTCAATTGTCAAGATAAGCACCATTTCATTCCGGAGTGCCCCTTTGAGAATAGAGAACATCATGGTGGCAAGATTATTCGCAAGGAAAAGTCCAAGGTTGAGTACAAGAAGCCTCATTTCAATAGGAAACCTTTCAACAAGAAGATTCCCACCAAGTTTTTGCTCGTGACTCAAGAAGAGTATGATTCCGGAAGTGATGAAGAAGAAGAAACCACAAGTGAAGTGGCCGCTCTTGCTATTGCTACAACTCCATCATCTTCATCATTCTTTGAATACCCCAATGAGAATCATCCTCAATCCAATGCCAAGTGCTTCATGGCTAAGGCCTCGGAGGTATCACCTTCTCCCTACTCTAAGACCCCAAATGTATTGATAAACCATGCTAGTCTTAGAGTAGAAGATCAAATTGCCTCCTTGGAACATTTTATGTCTAACATGCAAGGTGAGACCAAGAAGTACTTTGATCACCTCATGAGCCAATTGCGAGAGGCCCATGAAGCTCTTGAGAAGAAACGTGAAATTGAAAGGAGGGATGCGGATGAAATAGCATCTATGTCCATGACTCTTGAGGAAGAGCATAATGGTAAGAGGAACTTGATTCTATTGAAGAGCCACATAATGAACTTGTCTCTAATATCACTAAAGAACATGACCTTGCAATTGCTAAATATAAAAAGGCTAAAAAGGATAAGGTTGAGTTTGGGGTTGGTCATGATAAACTAACCGAGGAGTTTGAAAAGCTCACCAAGGCTCACAAAGCCTTGGAGAGTCAACACTCTACCCTCAAAGAGTTACATGAACAACTTAAAACTCAACTTAATTAATTCAACACCCCTAGCACCTCCACTTCTTCTTATGATCATGCAAATATCATTGAGGAAAATGCTAGGTTGAAGCAAGAGCTAGCAAGGCTCAAGGGCAAGATCCCTCAAGTTGAGAAGGTTGTGGCCTCTATCCCACAAGTGGTTGTTTCTAGACCACAAGTAAGTGCTCAAAGGACACAAGTTGGCAAGAAAGGTCTTGGCTATGTTGCCAAGAAAAAGAACAAGAAGAAGATAAAGAAGAAGGCCAAACATGTTGCTTCAGGTGGTATTGTCATTAGGGACAACACTACTCGTAGGATTCCCGCACAAGCCAACAATGTTGCTCCTAGTGGTGGCGTCATGAGAGACAACACTACTCGTAGCATTTCCGCAGGAACTAACAAGCCACACCGTTTATTATATGTTGATTATTATGGTGTTGTGAAAGCTAAATATGTTGGTCCTATTGAAGGTTTCATTGATTATACTATTTGGGTTCCAAAGACCCTTGTTGCTAACATGAGGAGACCCTCCTCGGGTCCTAACTATAGTCAATGATCTCTTGCAGGACTATGCTTCCGGTGGGTATAAATGGATAATTGATAGTGGATGCACTAGTCGTATGACCGGAAGCAAAGAACTTGTGACGGAGTTGCGCCCAAATGACATTGATGCAACCGTCACCTGTGGAGACAAGTCCAAGTCTAAGTTATCGGGGTTTGGCAAGGTTGTGAGTGCTCTTGATATCAATATCGTGGACGTCATGCTTGTTGAACCCTTGGTTTCAATTTACTTTCAGTTCATTCATTAGGGAAGATGGGTTTCATCGTCTTCTTTGATCCTGATATTGCGGTCCTTTTGAGGATCAAGACTCTTGAGGTCACATACGTGGGACATGTTGAAAATGAGTTGTTCGTGGTGGACTTTTCAAAGTCTACCAACTCTCAATCAATGTGCTTTTAGGAAAGGCGGGCGTGGGGTGGTTGTGGCATCGCCGCTTATCCCATGTCAACATGAGAACTTTGCAAAGTCTTCACAAAGGTGGCCTTTTCCTCGGACTAAAAGAAAATGTTTCCTTTTCCAAAGATCGCGTTTGTAGGTCGTGTGTTGAAGGAAAGATGCATGATGCCGCCCACAAGGCCAAGACTATTATCTCATCTAACAGGATCTTGGAGCTTCTCCATGTTGATCTCTTTGGTGCCGTGCCCGAAGAAAGTCTTGGAGGCAAGAATTATTGCTTGGTGATTGTCGTTGACTATTCAAGATACACTTCGGGTTTATTTCATCAAGTGCAAGAGTGATACCCAACAAACTATCATCGACTTCACCAACAAAGTGCAACGTCAACACAATGTAAAAATCATGGCTGTTAGGAGTGACAATGGCTCCGAGTTCAAGAACTACACTTTGAATGATTTACTTAGTGATGAGGGTATTCGTCATCAATATTCCGCCACCTACACCCCTCAACAAAATGGTGTAGCCGAGCGGAAGAATAGAACTCTATTGGATATGACAAGGACCATGTTGGTGGAGTATTCTTCTCCCCAATATCTATGGGCCGAGGCCATATCCACCGCATGCCATTCCTCCAACCGCCTCTACATCCGCAAGGGCTTGGACAAGACTCCATATGATATCCTCACCGACAACAAAGCCAACGTCTCCTACTTCCGTGTATTCGGTTGTAAGTGTTTCTTTTTGATCAAGGGTGTTCGGTTGTCTAAATTTCAATCTAAAACTATTGAGGGTATATTTGTTGGTTACGCTGCTGAATCCTAGACTTATAGAGTCTTTGACAAAGCCTCACTGATTGTCATAGAATCTTGTAGTGTGGTTTTCGAGGAAAATGATGGCTCCCAAGTGGCGCAATTTCATGTTTCTAATGTAGATGTTGAAATGCCTCAAGAAGCCATAGGAAGGATGGGTGTGGGATTTTTCCGCCCCATCCAGGGACACCTTATGGCAACTCGAGAAGGACTATGCTCTACTCAAGTGGACCCCTCCTATACAATAGAAGAACAAGCCAAGGATCCAAGTTATGCACCTAACCAAGAACATGTTGAAGACCCTCCTCTCATTTACCAAGTTACTATGCAAGATGCAACCACTGCTATCATTCAAGCTAGTCAAGGTCAAGGCCAAGATCAACCGTCCTCATCCTCCTCTCCTCAAGTTGAAGCAAGTGTTGATGATGTTGATGATGATGATGATGATGATGATGATTATGATGTTGATCAAGGCCATCAAGTTGGTCAAGACGGGGACCCACATGATCAAGATGATCAAGTGATTCCTCCTCGCAATAATAAGAAGATCGAAGCCCATCGTGCTAGAAGGATTAGAAGAGCTTTGAAGCATATTGATGCTTCCAACAACAAAGTGTTGGAAGATATTCAAACTGAAAGATACACAAGAATAAAATTGGAAAACTTTAGTGAGAATCAAACTCACATATCCATGGTGGAACCAAAGAAGGTGTTTAAAGATCTTGAGGACTCCGATTGGGTTGAAGCTATGCATGATGAGCTCAATAACTTTGACCGCAATAAGGTTTGGAAACTAGTTGAGAAGCCCAAAGATTTCCACAATGTTATTGGCACTAAGTGGATATTCAAGAACAAGCAAGATGAGCATGGTATTGTCATAAGGAACAAGGCAAGATTGGTGGATCAAGGTTACACTCAAGTGGAAGGAATTGAGTTTGATGAAACCTATGGTCCCGTGGCTCGCCTTGAGTCCATCCGTATCCTTCTTGCATATGCATCTTCGCATAATTTTAAGTTGCAACAAATGGATATCAAAAGTGTTTTCTTGAATGGTCTACTAAAAGAGGAGGTATATGTTAAGCAACCTCCGGGGTTCGAGAACCCCAACTTTTCTAAACATGTCTACAAGCTCGATAAAGTGTTCTATGGACTTAAATAAGCACCACGTGCGTGGTATGAGCAGCTTAGAGAGTTGTTGGAATACCGTGGTTTTGAAGTTGGGAAGATCAACCCCACCCTTTTCACAAAGAGGGTAAAGGGAGATATTTTCATATACCAACTCTATGTGGACGATATTATCTTTGGCTCAACTAACCAAGCTTTTAATAATGACTTCTCAAAGCTTATGACCGACAGGTTTGAGATGTCCATGATGGGAGAGCTTAAATTCTTCCCTGGCTTTGAGATCAAGAAATTGGCTCGTGGGACTTTCATTTCTCAAGCCAAGTACACCCAAGACATGATCAAGAGGTTTAATTTCCAAGGTGCAAAAGAGAAGCCATCTCCTATGCAAGTCAAATGGCACCTCAAGCGCAATCCGGATGGTAAAGATGTGGACCAAAAGTTGTATCGTTCTATGATTGGTTCTTTGCTTTATCTTTGTGTATCTAGGCCGTTTTGAGTGCAGGTGTGTGTGTGTGTGCAAGATATCAAGAGGCTCCTAAGGAAAGCCACTTGGTGGCGGTCCATACGATCTTTCGGTATTTGGTTCATACCTCAAGGTTTGGTTTGTGGTACCAAAAGGGGGCACAATTTTCTATCAAGAGCTACACGGACTCGGATTGGGACGGTGATCAAGATGATAGGAATTCTACTTCCGGGGCTTCCCAATTTCTTGGTAGGTCCTTGGTAAGTTGGTCTTCCAAGAAGAAAAATTGTATATCTCTCTCCACCGCCGAAGCCGAGTACGTGGCGGACGCTAGTGCTTGCACCCAATTGCTATGGATGCGGCAAACCCTCAAAGAGTATGATGTTCACTTGGATAAGGTGCCTCTCATGTGTGACAATGAAAGTGCAACCAAGATCGCCTACAACCCCATGCAACACACAAGGACAAAGCATATTGAGATTCGTCATCATTTCATCCGGGATCATGTGGCAAGAGGTGATATTGAGCTAGCATATGTCCCCACCAAGTATAATCTCGCGGACATCTTCGCAAAGCCTCTTGATGATGCAAGATTCATGTTCTTGAGGAATCAACTAAATATCATCGATTCTAGGAGTTTGACTTAAAGATCTTGCACACACCCCTATAGTTGATACGTGTTTGGGTTTATATGTAGGCATGGACATAGGGGGAGTGTTATCCTAACACATTGGGTTCTCACTCCCCCCATTATGTCCAAAGCAAAAATTCATTGTTATCTCTCTTTTTCTAATGTTGAATTGTGATCTTCAATGTCGAGAATTGGCAATGCACCCAAGATATATCTTCGCGGTGGCATACCAACATTCTTTTACATGGTGACTACTACGCCTTGATGGTGCCTTGACGGGGAAACTTCTTGATGATGATGAATTTTAAGTCCCCGGCAGCGGCGCCAGAAATTCCTGATGCTTGTGATGGCGTGTTGGGAACCCCAAGAGGAGGGTGTTATGAGTACAGCGGTAAGAATCTCCCTCAGCTAAGAACCAAGGTTATCAATCCAGTAGGAGAAAGAGGATCTTCGGAAGGTTGATGCCACTGACGGTGGTGATGGCGCCTCACCGGTGTCAGCAACAACGCGGAACCTACACACAACACAACCAAAATACTTTGTCCCAACGGTAGAGTGAGGTTTTCAATCTCATCGGTCTTGCTGAAAACAAAGATTAGACGTATATTGTGGAAAATGGTGTATGCTTGCAGTAAGTAAAGAAAGCAGGGAATTGTAGTGGTTTGTTTAATAGTGTAGGAAAATTGACCGGGGTTCATAGGTTCACTAGTGGTGTCTCTCCATAAAAGATAGCATGCTGGGTGAACAAATTACAGCTGAGCAATTGTCAAATAGAGGTTGCACCGTAGTGCACATTCATGACATCATGCCTACTATGATATTTAGTGCGGGCATTACAACAATATACATAGACCGTAATCAAACTGCATCTATGACTAATAATCCACCCTCAGGTTATCATCCGACCCCCCTTAGGTATTAAGTTGCAAGCAACAGATAACCGCATTAAGCAATGTGTGTAATGTAAGCAATGATTGTGCACGCGGGCACTCACACCGCTGTTTTTTTCCTAGTGGCAACAACACATCCTCCCCCGTCACGTTTCTGTCACTCAAGCACAGGCGAAAAGGAGGCATGAACCCAACTATCGAGCATAAATACTTCCTCTTGGAGTCACTAGCAACTACTTGGACAGAGCAACCACTAGCAACGAAAAGCATGCAAGATCACAAATAACATATGCAATAAAGACTATAATCAACTTGGCATAAGTTCAATATTCATCGGATCCCAGCAAAGACAACACATAGAATTACATAAGAACAATCTCGATCACGTTAGGCAGCTCACGAGATCTAAAAATTGAGGCATAGGAGGAGAAGACAACCATCTAGCTACTACTATGGACCCGCAGTCCAAGGATGAACTACTCACACATCACTCCGGAGGCAGGCATGGTGATGAAGAGACCTCCGGTGATGATCTCCTCTCCGGAAGGGTGCCGGGAGACAGCTTCAAAACCTCCCTGATCTAGGGTTGACAATGACGGCGGCTGCAGAACTTTTTGGGGATTTTTGATTAGGTAAGTAGGGTTTTTTTCCTTCGGAGGGAATAAATAGGCGAAAGGGCGACGTCAGTGGGCCACGAGGGTGGCCTCACCACCCCCAGGTGCGGCCAAGGGGGGGGCTAGCTATGGTGAGGGCCCCCTGGTGCCCGTCTTCGAATCCTCTTCGGACTTCTGGATGCTTCCGAGAAAAATAGGAACTTCGAGATTCGTGGGGTCCAATTACAAGAATATTTCCAGAACAACTTTTCTGAAATAAAAAACAACAGAAAATAGGGAACTGGCACTTGGCATCTTGTTAAGAGGTTAGTCCCGGAAAACATGTAAAAATGCTATAAAGAAGGGAGAAAACATGTAGAAATTGGCATAATATCAACACGGAACATCAGAAATTATAGATACGTTGGAGACATATCAAGCACCCCCAAGCTTAGTTCCTACTCGTCCTCAAGTAGGTAAACGATAAAAAATAATAATTTCTGAGGTGACATGCTACCACACAATATTGATCATAATATGTAAAGCAGAGCATGTAAACTAGGATCAAATGAACTAAAGCTATGATCTATATTTGATATCAACAAGTAATGCATAAACAAATAAGAAAGAAGTAAAACTTTTAATGAATCAATACTAAAAGACTATCAACCATGCAAGTTTTATTAGAGATGATTTAAGCTTTCAAGAACAACAATATCATGCACGTCAAACGATCTTCACAACCCCTGTTAGGATCAAGTCAAGCTTTTTACACGATGCAATGTTTGAATCTTAAACTCTTTGCGCACTAAAAACAAGCAAGTTTTCTGCGTTGGTCCCTGGCACCGGGATGTTATGGAAAATAGAACATTATTGGGGGGGGGGGGGTTTGGAAGGTCAATGGAAGAAAGGCTCACAAAGCTGAAAGTGGTCATTAGACAAGAGAAAGTCTTACAACCTAAGCTATGCAAGGAGTAGGGATTGCCACACAACGGATAAACATAGAGCTATAAGTGTATTAAAGCTCTCCAATGGAACTAGTGGGGGTGCATCCAACTTTCTTTCTCACGAAGACCTAGAGCTCATTTGAGAAGGCTCATCATTGGAATATACAAGCCAAGTTCTATAATGTAAAATTCCCCACATAGTTATGAATGAATGATAATATGAAAACTTTCTCCAAACTGAAGCATTGGTGCTAAACATGAATCACAAGTGTGGTATAAAGGATAGTGATGCGCCCCCTCTCTCTTTATTCTCTCTTTGGCCCTTTTTTTTCTTTTCTTTTTGGCCTTTTTCATTATTTATTTATTTTTTATTTTATATATCCTCACCGGTAGGGGAAACGTCCTATATTACAATGAATCATCACACTTTTAGTACTCATAACTCATAATGTAATATCTCTAATGTATCCAACTGCATGCTCCTGCCAGTGTAGCAGTATGCATAAATAACCATGAAGCTCATCATCAAGTAACATAATGGAGGTGGATGTTGTGCATCAATATATCTCGGAATGACTATGGAAATGCCATGATAGGTAGGTATGGTGGCTGTTTTGAGGAAGAATATATGGGCTTATGGGTAGGAGAACAAAGTCCTCCCACGGGATTTGGATGCACTGGCGAAGTTTGCACCAACTCTCAATGTGAGAAAGGGCAATGCACAGTACCGAAGAGGCTAGCAAATATGGATGGTGGAAGTGCCAGGAACCGCAACACAGACTCACGAGTTAAAAGGTTGCAGCAAGCAAATCATCGTTACAAGGAACAATGCAAATCACTCCAAGAGGGTCCGTGGCAGTGACAACTCACTGTTAGCTATCCCGACTGTAGCGCGTAACAAAAGGCTGATCAGAAATGTATCACTCGTAGCAATCATATACCGTTGTTTCTATCAGCTATTAATTTATGTGTGGCCCAGTTTCAAGTTTCTTAGACCAACCATTAAAAGTTTCTACTTACTAGTCCTTCCTGTTTATCCATTAAGCAAATTAATATCTCAAAACAACAAAAGTGATCCAAGTGAAGCAGTTTAGTGATCTACAAGACCATGCATTTTTTTCCACTACACCAACTATCACATAATAATTTCTATTCCCAACCAAGCACATATATGAGACAAAAAACTCTCTCTAAGCATATAGCAATGAAAACTAGAGAGTACTAACAGCTCTAAATAAGAAATGAATGCAAAACATGAGCTAAATAAATGCAGCAGCCAGACAAAGATTAAGAATACAAAGTATTCCCATGAAAAAGTGGAGCGTGTCACTCTCCAATAAAAGAATGCTGGGGTCCAACCAAGCTTATTGCAAAATATAGAAACAAACTGACAGCAAAAATAAAAGACGCTCCAAGTAAAACACATAAGATGTGACCGAATAAAAATACAGTTTGACTAGAAGTGACTTGATAATTTGTCGATGAAGAATGGGATGCCTTGGGCATCCCCAAGCTTAGACGCTTGAGACTTCTTGGAATTTTCTGGGATGTACCAACGGGCATCCCCAAGCTTAGGATCTTCACTCTTCTTGATCACGTCATATCATCCTATTCTCTTGACCCTTGAAAACTTCCTTCACACCAAACTTCTCACAATCTTCATTAGCAACGTTAGTGCAATCGAAATAATAAATTCACATGGTTCAGTTTCAAAACAATCCTAACACTCACAAACACATTAGATACTGTCACAAATTCTTTTAAAACTCTTTTTCTCAAAAGAACACCAAAAGAAAGAGAAATCTGTCAAAACAGGACAGCATGTAAAGATGATTTATTTTGAAAATATTCTGTTTCTCAAATTAAAAAGTGCTCAACTAAGTAAAGTTGCCTATATAGCCCAGGATTACGCACAAAAAAACTCAGGTCATTTTGAATTTCCTGTGATTTTATACGAATTTAACAGTGGACAGCAGAAATCAATTTCCTGCGCAGAAATCCGAAATATAGTCTCAACTTTCCACTAGAGGCTTTACTTGGCTCAACAAAGACACAAAAGAAAAGATACAGCGGGGTTGCTAAGGAAATAGACAAAACCCAGATGCAAAGCACACAGAATGAAACGATGGAAAACGGGTTGAAAACGGAGAAATAAAACGGGTTGTCTCCTGGTAGCGCTTTTCTTTAACGCCTTTCAGCTAGCCATAGAAATCAACTCAAGTATTTTCAAGTGAAGAAGCATCAAAATTAATCTTAGAAATATCCTCAACAATGAATTATATTTAATCTATAGAAGTTTTAGATGTCCCTTTATCACCACTTTTAGGCACACTACTTTCATCAAATGGGTTTGCAGGAACAATCCAATCAAAATTCTTTTCTTGAGCTTCATGCATTCCTACCAATTTAAAGGGTATTGGTATTTTAATTTCCTTATCTTTGGCTTTACCTGGTGTGCTATTAACATCTACACATGAGCCTGACATCTCAAATCGGTTAAAAACTTTTGTAGCCTCAATGGCAACATCACCAAATTCTTTAAACACAGTTTCTAGAATAAACTCTCTTTTTTCGCTATCCTTAATGTTATCACGATTGAGGAACATTTTTTTTACTATGGGATTAAGGTTAACAAACTTAGCTTCCAGCATACGAACTAGAGATAATGCAGCGGTTTCATAATCTGGAGCAAGTTCAGCTAAGGATCTATCCTCAAATTCTTTGTGCTTACTAACATAATTAAAGAACTCTCCAATATTATCTTTCCCAATTATATCACTTCTACCTATTGGTACATCTTTCAAGGTAAACTTGGGTAGAATCATGATTAGAGATTAAACTAAGAGAAGAAAATAAAAAATAACAGCTATGAACTAAACTATTTTTGTGTGTTTTTGATATAAAGAAGCAAAACAAGACAAAAAAATAAAAACAAGACAATAAACAAAATAAAGAGGTTGATAGTGAGAGACTCCCCTTGCCAGAGGACCTCTTCCTCCCCGGCAATGGCGCCGGAAATTCTTTGCTACGCGTTGATGGTGCCTTGACGGCGAGAGTTCTTGATGATGATGAATTTTAAGTCCCCGACAACGGCGCCAGAAATTCTTGATGCTTGTGATGGCGTGTTGGGAACCCCAAGAGGAGGGTGTGATGAGTACAGCGGTAAGAATTTCCCTCAGTTAAGAACCAAGGTTATCAATCCAGTAGGAGAAAGAGGATCTTCGGAAGGTTGATGCCACTGACGATGGTGATGGAGCCTCACCGGTGTCAGCAACAACGCGGAGCCTGCACACAACACAACCAAAATACTTTGACCCAACGGTACAGTGAGGTTGGCAATCTCACCGGTCTTGCTAAAAACAAAGATTAGACGTATAGTGTGGAAAATG
Source organism: Alopecurus myosuroides (assembly GCA_028641055.1). Lineage (NCBI taxonomy): Eukaryota > Viridiplantae > Streptophyta > Magnoliopsida > Poales > Poaceae > Alopecurus > Alopecurus myosuroides. The sequence continues at coordinate 765,352,190 of CM054057.1, forward strand.
GTGTATGCTTGCAGTAAGTAAAGAAAGCAGGGAATTGTAGTGGTTTGTTTAATAGTGTAGGAAAATGGACCGGGGTTCATAGATTCAGTAGTGTGTCTCTCCATAAACTGGGTGAGCAAATTACAGCTGGGCAATTGAAAAATAGAGGTTGCACCGTAGTGCAGATTCATGACATGATAAATACTATGATATTTAGTGTGGGCATTACAACAATATACATACACCGTAATCCAACTGCATCTATGACTAATAATCCACCCTCAAGTTATCATCCGAACCCCCTTAGGTATTAAGTTGCAAGCAATAGATAATCGGATTAAGCAATGTGTGTAATGTAAGCAGTGATTGTGCACCCGGGCACTCACACCGCTGTTTTCTCCCTAGTGGCAACAACACATCCTCCCCCTTCATGTTTCTTTCACTCGAGCAAAGGCAAATAGGAGGCATGAACCCAACTATCGAGCATAAATACTCCCTCTTGGAGTCACTAGCAACTACTTGTCCAGAGCAACCACTAGCAACGGAAAGCATGTAAGATCACAAATAACATATGCAATAAAGACTATAATCAACTTGGCATAAGTTCAATATTCATCGGATCCCAGCAAACACAAAACATAGAATTACATAAGAACAATCTCGATCATGTTAGGCAGCTCACGAGATCTAAACATTAAGGCATAGGAGGAGAAGACAACCATCTAGCTACTGCTATGGACCCATAGTCCAAGGATGAACTACTGACGCATCACTCCAGAGGCAGGCATGGTGATGAAGAGGCCTCCAGTGATGATCTCCTCTCCGGCAGGGTGCCGAGAGACACCTTCAGAACCCCCTGATCTAGGGTTGACAATGACGGCGGTTGCGGAACTTTTCGGGGATTTTTGATCAGGTACGTTGTCGTACCCGGACTTCTAGAGGATACTCACAGCCTGCTAAACAGTAGATAAATGGCTTACGGGGCATACCGGCACCCGCATCTCAATATGAGTAGGCCAACACGTAAACGTGTGACAACCATCCTCTACCATTCATCGTCTGCGTAAACCATCCCATAGAAATCCGACTACTTCCATTGACGTACTTCATACCATACACACATGGTACGTCAACGGCATTTGAACAATTGATACCACAACATATCTCTAAGACACAAATAAATAGAAATTAGTTACAAATAGCTCTCACTAGAGAAGAGATAGCAAATACAATCATCCAGAGGACACATGTCCCAAGAAGTCATCCTTACATCACAGCGGAAGCATCCAAAGTGTCTGAGTACAGACAAGATCCAAATAGGCCTAAGAGACCGGAAACGAAAAGACGGAGCCCATCCACGATGTCTCGGATCCTGCCCGGGTCCGCTATCTACTCGTCAGCAGCCTCGTCATATTCCACGTAGTAGCCACCATGGGGATCCTCGGAAACGTAGTCTGCGGAAACCACAGCCCCAAAGGGGTCAGTACAGACAAGTACTGGCAAGCAAGACTCACAAGATACCAAAGTGTACCCGGCAACACCAAGTACAGATGCTTTGGGTTCAACGGAAGAATAGGTGATACAAAAGTGCGGCAGCAGGCTGCTCTAACCAACTACAGAAACACGCTACAACTTCCGGCTAAAAGAAGGGGATAAGATAGTGTAGCGGAACCAACTGCTACTAACCTCAAACAAACCCATCCTGGATCTCGCCCCTTATCCAAAGAAGCAATCCGAGGATAACTCACACAGTTGGATTAATGAAGGTTCAAGTTATTGTGTCAATAAGCTTATTACTAGTCAAATTGATATTAAATTAGGTGTAAGTTGTCTAATCCTTGTTAGCCAGCCTTATCACCAAGTCATCCATAACCGCGGACAACACGGCTTCTCGAGAATATTTAACCCTGCAGGGATGCACCAATTTGGCCGTACACGTAAGAATATCCCGCCAGACGGGGATCAAACCCACCAAGCGAGACACTCAACACAACCCCAACTCTTCTTCGCATCAAGCCCAAAGAACCCCGTGCAATTGAGCGCACGGCTAATCAAGCCCCACGAAGAAAAGGGGACCCTCATAGCACTCTAAGAATGTGTCTCCCTAAATGCCGACTACAAAAGTTTCCACCCTGGCCTCGGGTTCGTACCTGCATATGCATGCGGCAAATGGAAAACCCGAACTAAATGAGGCGATTTGGACGAGATGCGAATCGAATCAAATTGAGGGGGGCGCCCATACACGCTTCCCACATGCGGTTAGCGCGCTCATCATGGATCTAGAGGACAAAGAATTTTCCTGAGTTCGACACTAGCAGGCCTCAAAACCATACCCGGCCTCCTGCCGGTGCCTTATCATCAAATTAGCATTACCTCAAACATTAACAGGTTGTTGTTTAACATCGAGCCCCCAGAACATAATAAATATGGTAACAGAAATAACGGACAACAGACTCGAGCATAAACAACCCTAAGCATGCTAGTAAGACACAGGCAACAAGCAACGGAGTTATAGGTGTGGAGGATAGGCTATATCAGGGTTACATGATAACATGTGATAGGATCGGAACACAAGCAACGAATCTTAAGGCTAGCAGAATAGACAACGGAAAGTATCGATATCCAGTGTGGAAAGGACAGAATGGTTCATGTGAGTGAATACTTGCCTGCAAACTCAGTAGCCTGTTACTGGGCTAACTCCTCAGAAGTAGTGTCGTAAACCTCGTCTGTCTCAACGTCGTCGTCTATTCGAGAAGAAGCAAACAAACAACGCAGAGAGACAGACAATCAATAACATGGCATAATGCACAAACATGGGATGATGCATGGCAATTTAATTGATGCATCAATATAAGCTAGTTGACATGGTAACATCATGAAATGGACACATATGCAATTTGGATTGCCTATGGAAAGCCCATGAATTAAGGTTGGATTAAATGTTCTACAACTAACCATCATGTGGAAGTTGGTTAGCATGATGCATGGATGAGGAAAACAAAAAGAAAACAACAATACATTCAATTTGATATGTTGCTCACCAAGTTTGGAACTTTATTTATTAAGTTATGAAATTTTGGTTCCTTAAATGAGTTACACCAGAATTTGTTGTTTTCACCAATTTTAATTGTTCACAATAGATAACAAAGTTCATAATTGGAAAGAACACAAAATTTTAGGTGGAATACATGTTTCATTTATTGAAAATGGATTTAAAATGAATTAATTATGAATTAAACAAGTTTAAACAAGATTTAAATGAATTTAGTTCAAGTATGAGATTATTTGAATTTTTATCTGTTCAAAACATTAAATAAAATTCATATTTGGAAAGTTTATACTTTTCTGGTTTGAAAACATATTTTATATGTTCAAAAAGAATTTAATTTGACCAAGTTATGAATTTAGCAATTTTAAATGATTTAAACAAGGTTTAAATTATTTAACCAATTTTAATTATTCAAAACAGGAAACAGAGTTTATATTTGGAAAGGTGGTTCAATTTTGCATGGAAAACATATTTTATATGTGCCATTTGAATTAGTTTTGAATTAGTTATGAATTTGACCAAATTGGTAATGAGTTGTTTGAATTTGAATTTTGAAAACATTTGAAATGTTCAAAACAGTAAACAAATGATTTAAACATGTAGAGAATTAAATTTGGTACAGAAAACATATTTTATTTATTTTATTTGGATTTGAAATACAAAAGTTATTTGAATTTGAAATTTCAGGGGCTATTTTGTGAATTAAACAGTTACAGAAATGTTCCAGGGGCTTGGATGCAAAAGAAACTTGCAGAAGGGCCCCTGGAACCCTTTTTCCACGCAGCAGAGCCACCCCTGGGTCACTGGCCTGTGGGCCAGTGCCCAGCTGGCGCGCGGCTGGGATCTGGCGTGGCACCCACTGCCTATGGCAGGTGGGCCCTGCCTGCCCGCGTGGCAAGCGAGCCAAAAAGGTGGGCTTTTAATCGCGCTGCGGGGGGATCGAACCCGCGCCGCGGCGGGCGTGAGCAGTGTGTTGTGCCACTGCGGTGAGCTGCTGTTTCGTGTTAGGAAGGATGCGCGCGGGGTTTTGTGGTGGTGTTCGTGTCAGTTTATCTGAAACTGAGTAAAATTCAGTTAAGTGAATTTCATCGAGGGACCCGTGGTCGACGGCGGCGAGCTCGCGAGCTGCTGCTGCTGCTGCTCGTGTGCGTGGTGCGGAAGGGTTGCGTGCTGGACGTGCGTGTGCGTGCCACCGGAGGAGAAACAGAGAAAGGGAAAGGGGTGCTCACCGTGGGGAAAACAGAGGGAGTGCTCGGTGCTGCTGCAGTGGTGGTGGCCGGCGACGTGGTTGGAGACGGCGGCGGTGATGCAGCTGCTCCCTGATGCTGCTGTGGTGTCGAGGAGGAAGATGGCGTCGCGGGGTTCTCGTTCCCGTGCTCAACCTGCGCTGAGGAGGGCCTTGGGCGCGGCGATCGCCGGAGGTGGACGCGGTGGTGCTCGGTGGTGGGGGTACAGAGAGAGAGAAACAGAGGGAGGAGAAGAAGGGAAACGGCGGCGGCGTGAGGGAGAGATGGAGGAGGAGGGTCTAGGGCAGAGGGAGGAGCTCGTGGTCGAGATTATAAGGAGGAGGGGGAGGTGCTGCTGGCCGTTCCCCCCCCCCCCTTTGTATGTCGACGTGGGCAGCTCCGATGAGCTGCCGTACAGAGGTAAGGGGTGAAGAGGTAAGCAGGCCGTGCGCTGGCTGTTGGGCTGGCCTGCCCCCTCCTCTCTCTGTTTTTATTATTTTGTTTTTCTGTTTCTGTTTGTTTTTTTTTTTGCAGAAAAAAGAAAAGGGAAGAAAGAGAGAGGTTTGGGATAGAGAAAAATTTGGAACAATTTTTATAGGTTGTTATTTACAAAAGCCCCACTGTGCCATTTTTTGTTTTCCAAATTTTTTGAATTTAGTTGCTGTTTGGAAATTCAAATGAGTTTGAGTGATTTTGGTGTTAAATGATTTATTGAAAAGAAGCAATTTGATAGTTTGAACTTCCTAGTTTATTGGAAACAATTTGATGTTTTGATTTGAAATTTTCATTTGAAAATTGTAACAGAACAAGTATGAAACAAAGATTTGAACTTTTGGTTTGAAATTCAAATGGAAAACAAGGGAAAACAAATGGAAAATAAATGCAAAACTTATGATGACATGATGCAAAACATAAATTAACAAAAAGCAAACATTGTAAGGCTGTTTTTCATACTTGGGATGTTACAAAACGCCCCCCTTGAAGGAATCGCGCCCCGAGATTCCTACTGAGAAGAGAAAAGGTCTGGATACTTCTTGCGAAGATCCTCTTCGGTCTCCCATGTTGCCTCTTTATTGGAATGATGAGACCACTGCACTTTCAAGAACTTGGTGCTCTTGTTGCGAGTTTTGCGCTCGGTCTCATCGAGAATTCGTATAGGGTGCTCCTCATAAGAGAGATCTTCTTGCAGTTCAATGGAATCATGATCAACTGCACGATCTGTATCTTTGAAACATCTCTTGAGCTGTGAGACGTGAAACACATCGTGCACCTTGGATAGCTTTTCCGTAAGTTCAAGACGATAAGCATTTTCTGCACGCCTTGAGAGAATGTTGAAAGGACCAATATATCTTGGTGCAAGCTTTCCTTTGACACCAAAACAATGAGTGCCTCTGAGGGGAGTTACACGGAGATATGCTTTGTCACCAGGTGCATAGATCATATCCCTGTGCTTGCTGTCATAGTAGCTTTTCTGATGGGACTGAGCAATCTTGAGATTGTCACGAATGATGCGAACTTTCTCTTCGGCTTCCTTGACAATGTCAGGGCCTAAGAGTGAACGTTCACCAGCTCCAGACCAATTGATTGGACTCCTGCATCTGCGGCCATAGAGAGCCTCAAATGGTGCCATGCCTAGGCTTGCCTGGAAGCTGTTGTTGTAGGAGAATTCAGCATATGGAAGACATTCCTCCCATTTCATGCCAAACGAGAGACCACATGCTCTGAGCATATCGTCGAGAATCTGATTGACTCTTTCGACTTGCCCTTGAGACTGAGGGTGATAAGTTGTGTTGAACAGAAGTTTGGTGCCCAATGCTTCTTGAAAGCTTTTCCAGAAATGAGAAGTGAAGATGCTTCCACGGTCTGAGCTTATTTCCAATGGAACACCATGAAGAGGAACAATCTTTGCTGTGTAGAGCTCTGCTAACTGACTAGCTGAGATTGTCTCTTTGACAGGAAAGAAGTGAGCGACTTTAGTGAGTCGATCAATGACAACGAAGATTGCATCGTTGCCCTTCTTGGACTTTGGAAAACCAGTGACGAAGTCCATTTCAATCATGTCCCACTTCCACTCAGGGATTTTCAGAGGTTGGAGAAGACTGGCTGTTTTCTGATGAACTGCCTTAACAGGTTGACAAACGTCGCATTCCGAAACGTATTGAGCAATTTCACGTTTCATGCCAGGCCACCAATACAGTGTCTTGAGATCCTGGTACATCTTTGTACTTCCAGGGTGTATGGAGAGAGGAGTTTCATGAGCCTCCTTGAGAATGACATCTTTGAGACTTTGAACTTGAGGAACTGCAATGCGTCCTTCGAAAAACACCGTTCCCCTGTCATCAATTGAGAAGGACTTAAATTTCTCATTGCCTTGTTTGATGCGTTCTACCATCTTCTTGATTTCAGCACCACGAAGTTGTTCAGAACGAATCTTGTCCTCGAGAGTTGGTGTGGCTGTCAAGTTTGCAAGATTGCCTTGAGGAACAAGACCAATGTTCAGCTTCTGGAATTCTTCATGAAGAGGAGGTTGGCTTTCCATGATCATGAGATTATTGCAATACGACTTGCGACTTAGAGCATCGGCCATAACATTAGCCTTGCCTAGAGTGTAAGAAATGGTAAGATCAAAGTCTTTGATCTTTTCAATCCATCTCCTTTGCCTAAGGTTTAGATCTGTTTGAGTGAAGATGTACTTCAGACTCTTATGATCGGAAAAGATTTCAGTGCGATTCCCCAACAAGTATTGTCTCCATTTCTTGAGAGCAAACACAACTGCTGCAAGTTCAAGGTCATGAGTGGGATAATTGAGCTCATGTGCGTTCAACTGACGTGAAGCATAAGCCACAACTTGACGTTCTTGCATAAGAACTGCACCTAGACCTTGGAGAGAAGCATCACAGAATATCTGGAAAGGTTTGGAAGGATCTGGTCCAACCAGAACTGGTGTAGAGGTGAGTTTAGTCTTCAGGAGATTGAAACTCTCATCACATTGTGGAGACCAAAAGAACTTCTTGTCCTTCTTTGTGAGGTCAGTGAGAGGTTTGGCAATCTTGGAGAAGTTTTGGACGAAACGACGGCAATAGCTAGCCAAGCCAAGAAAACTTCTTACTTGCTTCACCGTCTTTGGAGGTTTCCAATCAACAATTGCTTTAACCTTTTCTGGATCAATGGCTATGCCCTTGGCAGAGATGACATGACCAAGGTAAGCAACTTCTGAAATCCAGAACTCACATTTGGAGAACTTGGCATATAGACGATGCTCGCGAAGTTTCATGAGAGTGAGACGAAGATGTTCTTCATGCTCTTCCTCAGATTTTGAGTAGACAAGAATGTCATCAAGATATAGCACAACGAACTTGTCAAGGTATTCATGGAAGACAGAATTCATGAGTCGAGAGAATGTCGCCGGTGCATTGGTGAGACCAAAGGACATGACGGTGAATTCATATAGACCGTAGCGAGTGGTGAAGGCTGTCTTTGGAATATCCTCTTTTCTGATCTTTATTTGATGGTAACCCATTCTCAAGTCCAACTTGGAGAATATTGAGGCTCCAACAAGTTGATCAAAAAGATCATCAATACGAGGAATTGGATACTTGTTTTTGATGGTTTTCTCGTTAAGAGGACGATAGTCAACAACGAGTCTCTTTGTGTGATCCTTCTTTGCAACAAACAGAGTTGGGCAACCCCAAGCCGAGGAACTAGGTTGAATGTAACCTTTTTCCATGTACATATCAATTTGTTCCTTCAACAACTTCAGCTCGGGAGTTCCTATCTTATAGGGATGCTTAGAGATTGGAGCAGTACCTGGTTCAAGTTCGATCACGAACTCAACAGCTCTGTCCGGAGGTATCCCTGGCAACTCTTCTGGAAAGACGTCAGGGAATTCGCAAACCACCGGAACATTTTCAAGTGAAGGTAGAGGTTTTGCATCGAGGTTGCACAGCTGAATTTAACTTGATTCATTTGGAGAATAGATTATCTGGCCAGAAGGGTGGAACAGAGTTATTGACTTTTGAGCACAGTCAATCCTTGCTTTATTGGCCTTCAGCCAATCCATGCCAAGAATGACATCAATGTCAGAACTTCCCAGCAACATGAGTGAAGCAAGGAATATGTGGCCTCCAATTAGGATTTGGTTGTCCTTACTTATCTTGGAGGTCAACATTTGAGATCCAGGGGAGTGAACAGTGATCTGATTGCTTAGTGGAACCACAATTAAGTTGTTTGTTGTGGCAAAGATCTTTGACACAAAAGAATGCGATGCTCCGGTATCAAACAACACTTTAGCTGGAAAAGAGTTTACGGGTAATATACCGAGAACGACGTCAGTAGCTTCCTCAGCTTTGTCGATCTTGACATGATTCACCCTTGCGGTCCTCCCGACGGGCCTGTTGTTGGAGTTGAAGGCCTTAGGCGGGGGAGCGCGCACCATTGCCTGGTTTGTGTTAGGACGAGGTGGTGGTGGAGGTAGCTGCCTCTGCGTGCACTTGTCAGCGTAGTGCCCCGTCTGCTTGCACTTGTAGCAAGTGACGACACGAGGAGGCCCTGGCCTTGGCTGCCCCATCGAAGCCCTTTGATCATGCATCTGAGCAGGGTTGGGTGGGCGGGGAGCGAAGCCTGGAGAAGTTTGGGCGTATGGAGCCCGAGTGACAGCACCATTTGGTACCCAGATGCGGCGCTTCTGCGGAGGGGTGGTCATGTTCGAGGAGGAACCACCCTCACGCGAGTGCTTGCGAGACTCCTCGAACGCCTTGCGCCCATTTTCTTCATTGAGCGCGGTGTTAACGAGATCCTCGAAGCTGTTGGCCTTGATATTGGTGAGGGCATACTTGAGTTCCGGGTTAAAACCTTTGGGGAACCTTGCCATCTTCTTAGCTTCAGTGGACACCTCATCACCAGCGTAACGAGCGAGGCGGTTGAACTCACTCTGATAGCCGATGACGTCCAACTTGCCCTGCTTGAGTGAGCAAAACTCTTCACGCATCCTTTCCATGAGACCATCTGGAATGTGGTGCTTCAGGAAGGCTTCCTTGAAACAACCCCAGGTGATTGGCATGCCAGCTCTCATGGCCTGGTAGTTTTCCCACCAAGTAGCTGCCTGACCCTTCAGCAGATAGGAGGCATACTTGACCTTGTCTTCTTCAGCTACGTGAGCAATCTCTAGAGCCTTAGCTATCTCACGGATCCAGTCATCAGCGTCCAGAGGCTCGCGTGTGGCCACGAAAGCTCTTGGGCCCAGACTGAGAAACTCCTTGATGCTGACCCGTGGAGCTGTCTGGTTGTTGTGCTGATTAGTCTGAAACTGGGCCATCTGCGCCATGACTTGGGTCATCTGAGTCAACAGCTCCGCGATTGGCGGTGGCTCAGGCGCGTTGTTCCTTGTTGGCGGCATCCTGAATGGAAATGCATTTTATCACAACAATAGAAAAGGATAGACTTGGAAACCGAAAGAGAGATTATTCCGACGCATGAATAGATAACCAACAGGTACATCATCACATATTCAAATACATCAGAATATCCCACACACCATAAATGGTTCGAATGCCAAAGGATAACTAAACATAGCTAAGAATGGATACATCGGTACTCCCATGCTCATCACGCAGGACGGCGGCTAGGAGTACGGCGAGAGGTATGGTGAGGAGCACGCCCACGAAAATAGGTAGAACGACGATCCACGTAGATCTGACGTGGTCTGAGAGCGACTCTAGGTGTGGTGAAGTACATAGCGTCGACTCCCTGTGCTCCAAAGCGGGGAAACCCAGTGTAACCAGCACCAAGGTTAAGGAGTGAACCTCTGATCGGCTCGTAACCTCCAGCATCTGGCAGACGACGACCAACTGGCAGATCGAAACGTGCAAAGCGCTCGTCTCCAACAAAGTCTGTGGTGTAAGTCGCCAGACGAGTCAAAGCAAGGTAGAGCTGCTCTCTGACTGAAGCCAACTCCTGAGATAGTGTTCGGGCAACTGCGTCACTGTGCCTCACAAACTGAGCGGTGGTGTGCAGCCTGGAGTTATCATGCTCGTAAACATCCAAGTTGTCGTAGAGAGTGAAGTGAGCTCCCTCCGAAGTGATGTAACCACGGGGGATGTGGCGATAGATAGAATCGTCAAATCCCCAGTAGTCAGCACGAAGGACGGTGATACTCACATAAGCTGCCTGCTGCACAGCCATATCCACTGTGGAACCCACTACCTCGTAGCGGTGGACTACGCTCATGCCATCATCTGACAGAATGTAGACGATAGCCTGGTAGTAGGTCTGGTCAAACTCTCGCTGCTGCTCGTAGACCTGGTACTCTGGTGCCCAACGGAACCCCAGAAAAGTGACCATGTCTCTCAGCATCTCCGGATAACCGGCAGTGCTCTCGCAACGAGTCATACGAACCACCTGCGGGTAGAACCTGAGATCCATCTGCAGATGATCGGGGAAGTTTTGATTAGACGCCGGTAGAAGAACTGAAGTGGCAAGCAACAACAAGGTTTCAACGGACGAAAAGGATGTTGAGAAGAACAGGATATCGAAGCAACATTGGGGAAACACGAGAACAAACACTCCTGAGGTACTACGGAAAACCCATCCGGGCTTCTAAAGGATAAATATCTACTGCTTAAGGAATAGAGGATCTTCTTCCGGGGCTTATACGCCTCCGTTCTCAACCACCTCCATTCCTATGGTCTAGTATATATAACTATCCTAGAGAAACCAGGATACGTGAAATCCTAACTTGAAAGTTTAGATGAGAAGAGAAAACAACGTTGCACTTCCTTACCAGAAAAGGGAGGGTGGGTGGGGAAAGAAATAAAAGAACAGAATTCCTACTCTCACGTTTCATTTTTCCTATATAGCTACAAAATAGTTTCTAGACTCAACTGCGACCAGTAAAAGGGATCCTACAGGCAGACAGGCTCTGATACCATTTGTCGCACCCGGACTTCTAGAGGATACTCACAGCCCGCTAAACAGTAGATAAATGGCTTACGGGGCATACCGGCACCCGCATCTCAATAGGAGTAGGCCAACACGTAAACGTGTGACAACCATCCTCTACCATTCATCGTCTGCGTAAACCATCCCATAGAAATCCGACTACTTCCATTGACGTACTTCATACCATACACACATGGTACGTCAACGACATTTGAACAATTGATACCACAACATATCTCTAAGAAACAAATAAATAGAAATAAGTTGCAAATAGCTCTCACTAGAGCAGAGATAGCAAATACAATCATCCAGAGGACACATGTCCCAACAAGTCATCCTTACATCACAACGGAAGCATCCAAAGTGTCTGAGTACAGACAAGATCCAAATAGGCCTAAGATGCCGGAAACGAAAAGACGGAGCCCATCCACGATGTCTCGGATCCTGCCCGGGTCCGCTATCTACTCGTCAGCAGCCTCGTCATACTCCACGTAGTAGCCACCATGGGGATCCTCGGAAACGTAGAATGCGGAAACCACAACCCCAAAGGGGTCAGTACAGACAAGTACTGGCAAGCAAGACTCACAAGATACCAAAGTGTACCCGGCAACACCAAGTACAGATGCTTTGGGTTCAACGGAAGAATAGGTGATACAAAAGTGCGGCAGCAGGCTGCTCTAACCAACTACAGAAACACGCTACAACTTCCGGCTAAAAGAAGGGGATAAGATAGCGTATCGGAACCAACTGCTACTAACCTCAAACAAACCCATCCTGGATCTCGCCCCTTATCCAAAGAAGCAATCCGAGGATAACTCACACAGTTGGATTAATGAAGGTTCAAGTTATTGTGTCAATAAGCTTATTACTAGTCAAATTGATATTAAATTAGGTGTAAGTTGTCTAATCCTGTTAGCCAGCCCTAATCACCAAGTCATCCATAACCGCGGACAACACGGCTTCTCGAGAAGATTTAACCCTGCAGGATGCACCAATTTGGCCGTACACGTAAGAATATCCCGCCAGACGGGGATCAAACCCACCAAGCGAGACACTCAACACAACCCAACTCTTCTTCGCATCAAGCCCAAAGAACCCCGTGCAATTGAGCGCACGGCTAATCAAGCCCCACGAAGAAAAGGGGACCCTCATAGCACTCTAAGAACGTGTCTCCCTAAATGCCGACTACAAAAGTTTCCACCCTGGCCTCGGGTTCGTACCTGCATATGCATGCAGCAAATGGAAAACCCGAACTAAATGAGGCGATTTGGACGAGATGCGAATCGAATCAAATTGAGGGGGGCGCCCATACACGCTTCCCACATGCGGTTAGCGCGCTCATCATGGATCTAAGGACAAAGACTTTCCTGAGTTTGACACTAGCAGGCCTCAAAACCATACCCGGCCTCCTGCCGGTGCCTTATCATCAAATTAGCATTACCTCAAACATTAACAGGTTGTTGTTTAACATCGAGCCCCCAGAACATAATAAATATGGTAACAGAAATAACGGACAACAGACTCGAGCATAGACACCCCTAAGCATGCTAGTAAGACACAGGCAACAAGCAACGGGGTTATAGGTGTGGAGGATAGGCTATATCAGGGTTACAGGATAACATGTGATAGGATCAGAACACAAGCAACGAATCTTAAGGCTAGCAGAATAGACAACGGAAAGTATCGGTATCCAGTGTGGAAAGGACACAATGGTTCATGTGAGTGAATACTTGCCTGCAAACTCAGTAGCCTGGTACTGGGCTAACTCCTCAGAAGTAGTGTCGTAAACCTCGTCTGTCTCAACGTCGTCGTCTATTCGAGAAGAAGCAAACAAACAACGCAGAGAGACAGACAATCAATAACATGGCATAATGCACAAACATGGGATGATGCATGGCAATTTAATTGATGCATCAATATAAGCTAGTTGACATGGTAACATCATTAAATGGACCCATATGCAATTTGGATTGCCTATGGAAAGCCCATGAATTAAGGTTGGATTAAATGATCTACAACTAACCATCATGTGGAAGTTGGTTAGCATGATGCATGGATGAGGAAAACAAAAAGAAAACAACAATAGATTCAATTTGATATGTTGCTCACCAAGTTTGGAACTTTATTTATTAAGTTATGAAATTTTGGTTCCTTAAATGAGTTACACCAGCATTTGTTGTTTTCACCAATTTTAATTGTTCACAATAGATAACAAAGTTCATAATTGGAAAGAACACAAAATTTTAGGTGGAATACATGTTTCATTTATTGAAAATGGATTTAAAATGAATTAATTATGAATTAAACAAGTTTAAACAAGATTTAAATGAATTTAATTCAAGTATGAAATTATTTGAATTTTTATCTGTTCAAAACATTAAATAAAATTCATATTTGGAAAGTTTATACTTTTCTGGTTTGAAAACATATTTTATATGTTCAAAAAGAATTTAATTTGACCAAGTTATGAATTTAGCAATTTTAAATGATTTAAACAAGGTTTAAATTATTTAACCAATTTTAATTATTCAAAACAGGAAACAAAGTTTATATTTGGAAAGGTGGTTCAATTTTGCATGGAAAACATATTTTATATGTGCCATTTGAATTAGTTTTGAATTAGTTATGAATTTGACCAAATTTGTAATGAGTTGTTTGAATTTGAATTTTGAAAACATTTGAAATGTTCAAAACAGTAAACAAATGATTTAAACATGTAGAGAATTAAATTTGGTACAGAAAACATATTTTATTTATTTTATTTGGATTTGAAATACAAAAGTTATTTGAATTTGAAATTTCAGGGGCTATTTTGTGAATTAAACAGTTACAGAAATGTTCCAGGGGCTTGGATGCAAAAGAAACTTGCAGAAGGGCCCCTGGAACCCTTTTTCCACGCAGCAGAGCCACCCCTGGGTCACTGGCCTGTGGGCCAGTGCCCAGCTGGCGCGCGGCTGGGATCTGGCGTGGCACCCACTGCCTATGGCAGGTGGGCCCTGCCTGCCCGCGTGGCAAGCGAGCCAAAAAGGTGGGCTTTTAATCGCGCTGCGGGGGGATCGAACCCGCGCCGCGGCGGGCGTGAGCAGTGCGCTGTGCCACTGCGGTGAGCTGCTGTTTTGTGTTAGGAAGGATGCGCGCGGGGTTTTGTGGTGGTGTTCGTGTCAGTTATCTGAAACTGAATAAAATTCAGTTAACTGAATTTCATCGAGGGACCCGTGGTCGACGGCGGCGAGCTCGCGAGCTGCTGCTGCTGCTGCTCGTGTGCGTGGTGCGGAAGGGATGCGTGCTGGACGTGCGTGTGCGTGCCACCGGAGGGGAAACAAAGAAAGGGAAAGGGGTGCTCACCGTGGGGAAAACAGAGGGAGTGCTCGGTGCTGCTGCGGTGGTGGTGGCCGGCGACGTGGTTGGAGACGGCGGCGGTGATGCAGCTGCTCCCTGATGCTGCTGTGGTGTCGAGGAGGAAGATGGCGTCGCGGGGTTCTCGTTCCCGTGCTCAACCTGCGCTGAGGAGGGCCATGGGCGCGGCGATCGCCGGAGGTGGACGCGGTGGTGCTCGGTGGTGGGGGTACAGAGAGAGAGAAACAGAGGGAGGAGAAGAAGGGAAACGGCGGCGGCGTGAGGGAGAGATGGAGGAGGAGGGTCTAGGGCAGAGGGAGGATCTCGTGGTCGAGATTATAAGGAGGAGGGGGAGGTGCTGATGGCCGTTCCCCCCCTCTGTATGTCGACGTGGGCAGCTCCGATGAGCTGCCGTACAGAGGTAAGGGGTGAAGAGGTAAGCAGGCCGTGGGCTGGCTGTTGGGCTGGCCTGCCCCCTCCTCTCTCTGTTTTTATTTTTTTGTTTTTCTGTTTCTGTTTGTTTTTTTTTTTGCAGAAAAAAGAAAAGGGAAGAAAGAGAGAGGTTTGGGATAGAGAAAAATTTGGAACAATTTTTATAGGTTGTTATTTACAAAATCCCCACTGTGCCATTTTTTGTTTTCCAAAATTTTTGAATTTAGTTGCTGTTTGGAAATTCAAATGAATTTGAGTGATTTTGGTGTTAAATGATTTATTGAAAAGAAGAAATTTGATAGTTTGAACTTCCTAGTGTATTGGAAACAATTTGATGTTTTTATTTGAAATTATCATTTGAAAATTGTAACAGAACAAGTATGAAACAAAGATTTGAACTTTTGGTTTGAAATCCAAATGGAAAACAAGGGAAAACAAATGGAAAACAAATGCAAAACTTGTGATGACATGATGCAAAACATAAATTAACAAAAAGCAAACATTGTAAGGCTGTTTTTCATACTTGGGATGTTACATACGTAGGGTTTTCCTTCGGAGGGGAATACATAGGAGAAAGGGCGACGTCAGTGCGCCACCATGGTAGCCTCACCACCCCCATGCACGGCCAAGGGGGGGCCCGCGCCTGGCTATGGCGAGGGCCCCCTGGTGCTCGTCTTCGACTCCTCTTCGTACTTCTGGACGCTTCCAAGGAAAATAGGAACTTCGGGATTCGTGGGGTGCAATTTCGAGAATATTTCCAGAACAACTTTTATGAAATTAAAAAAAAAGGGAACTCTCACTTGGCATCTTGTTAATAGGTTAGTCTCTAGAAAACGTGTAAAAATGCTATAAAGAAGGGAGAAAACATGTAGCAATTGGCATAATATCAACATGGAACATCAGAAATTATAGATACGTTGGAGACGTATCAAGCATCCCCAAGCTTAGTTCCTACTCGTCCTCGAGTAGGTAAACGATAAAAAATAATAATTTCTGAGGTGACATGCTACCACACAATCTTGATCATAATATATAAAGCAGAGCATGTAAACTAGGATCAAATGAACTAAAGTTGTGATCTATATTTGATATCAACAAGTAATACATAAACAAATATAAAATATGTAAAACTTTTAATGAATCAATACTAGAAGACTATCGACCATGCAAGTTTTATTAGAGATGATTTAAGCTTTCAAGAACAACAATATCATGCACGTCAAACGATCTTCACAACCCCTGTTAGGATCAAGTCAAACTTTCCACACGATGCAATGTTTGAATCTTAAACTATTTGCGCACTAAAAACAAACAAGTTTTCTGCGTTGGTCCCTTGCACCGGGATGTTATGGAAAAAACAATATTATGGGGGGGGGGGCGGGGGTTTGGAAGGTCAATGGAAGAAAGGCTCACAAAGCTGAAAGTGGTCATTAGACAAGAGAAAGTCTTACAACCTAATCTATGCAAGGAGTAGGGATTGCCACACAACGGATGCACATAGAGCTATAAGTGTATTAAAGCTCTCCAATGGAACTAGTGGGGGTGCATCCAACTTTCTTGCTCACGAAGACGTAGAGCTCATTTGAGAAGGCTCATCATTGGAATATACAAGCCAAGTTCTATAATGTAAAATTCCCCACATACTGATGAATGAATGATAATATGAAAACTTTCTCCAAACTGAAGCATTGGTGCTAAACATGAATCACAAGTGTGGTATAAAGGATAATGATGCACCCCGTCTCTCTTTATTCTCTCTTTGGCCATTCTTTTCTTTCTTTTTGGCCATTTTCATTATTTATTTATTTTTTATTTTATATATCCTCAACGGTAGGGGAAACATCCTATATTACAATGAATCATCACACTTTTAGTACTCATAACTCATAATGGAATATCTCTAATGTATCCAACTGCATGCTCCTGCCAGTGTAGCAGTATGCATAAATAACCATGAAGCTCATCATCAAGTAACGTAATGGAGGTGGATGTTGTGCAGCAATATATCTCGGAATGACTATGGAAATGCCATGATAGGTAGGTATGGTGGCTGTTTTGAGGAAGAATATATGGGCTTATGGGTAGGAGAACAAAGTCCTCCCACGGGATTTGGATGCACTGGCGAAGTTTGCACCAACTCTCAATGTGAGAAAGGACAATGCACAGTACCGAAGAGGCTAGCAAATATGGATGGTGGAAGTGCCAGGAACCGCAACACAGACTCACGAGTTAAAAGGTTGCAGCAAGCAAATCATCTTTACAAGGCACAATGCAAATCACTCCAAGAGGGTCCGTGGCAGTGACAAGTCACTGTTAGCTACCCCGACTGTAGCGCGTAACAAAAGGCTGATCAGAAATGTATCACTTGTAGCAATCATATACCATTGTTTCTATCAGCTGTTAATTTAAGTGTGGCACAGTTTCAAGTTTCTTAGACCAACAATTAAAAGTTTCTACTTACTAGTCCTTCCCGTTTATCCATTAAGTAAATTAATATCTCAAAACAACAGGAGTGATTCAAGTGAAGCAGTTTAGTGATCTACAAGACCATGCGATTTTTTCCACTATACCAACTATCACATAAGAATTTCTATTCCCACCCAAGCACATATATGAGACAAAAAAACTCTCTCTAAGCATATAGCAATGAAAACTAGAGAGTACTAACAACTCTAAATAAGATATGAATGCAAAACATGAGCTAAATAAATGCAACAGCCAGACAAAGATTAAGAATACAAAGTATTGCCATGAAAAAGAGGAGCATGTCACTCTCCAATAAAAGAATGCTCGGATCCAACCAAGCTTATTTCAAAATATAAAAACAAATTCAAAGAAAAAATAAAAGACGCTCCAGGTAAAACACATAAGATGTGACCGAATAAAAATATAGTTTGACTAGAAGTGACTTGATAATTTGTCGATGAAGAATGGGATGCCTTGGGCATCCCCAAGCTTAGACGCTTGAGTCTTCTTGGAATTTTCTGGTATGTACCACCAGGGCATCCCCAAGCTTAGGATCTTCAATCTTCTTGATCACATCATATCATCCTATTATCTTGACCCTTGAAAACTTCCTTCACACCAAACTTCTCACAATCTTCATTAGCAACGTTATTGCAATTGAAATAATAAATTCACATGGTTCAGTTTCAAAACAATCCTCACACTCACAAACACATTATATACTGTCACAACTTCTTTTAAAACTCTTTTTCTCAAAAGAACACCAAAAGAAATAGATTAAGATGCAAATGCAATTATTGGCAGAAATCTGTCAAAACAGGATAGTAGGTAAAGATTTTTTTTTCGAAAATATTCTGTTTCTCAAATTAAAAAGTGCTCAACTAAGAAAAGTTGCCTATATAGCCCAAGATTACGCACAAAACAACTCAGGTCATTTTGAATTTTCTGTGATTTTATATGAATTTAACAGTGGACAGCAAAAATCTGTTTCCTGGGCAGAAATCCGAAATATAGTCTCAACTTTCCACTAGAGGCTTTAATTGGCTCAACAAAGACACAAAAGAAAATATACAACGAGGTTTCTAAGGAAATAGACAACACCCAGGTGCAAAGCACACCGAAAGAAACGATGGAAAACGGGTTGAAAACGGAGAAATAAAACGGGTTGTCTCCCGGTAGCGCTTTTCTTTAACGCCTTTCAGCTAGGCATAGAAAGAAACTCAAGTATTTTCAAGTGAAGAAGCATCAAAATTAGGCTTAGAAATCTCCTCAACAATGAACTGTATTTCATCTATAGATGTTTTAGATGTCGCTTTATCAGCACTTTTAGGCACACTACTTTCATCAAATGGGTTTGCAGGAACAATCCAATCAAAATTCTTTTCTAGAGCTTCATGCATTCCTACCAATTTAAAGGGTATTGGTATTTTAATTTACTTATCATTGGCTTTACCCGGTGTGCTATTAAAATCTACACATGAGCCTGACATCTCAAATCGGTTAAAAACTTTTCTAGCCTCAATGGCAACATCACCAAATTCTTTAAACACAGTTTCTAGAATAAACTCTTTTTTTTTCACTATCCTTAATGGTATCAAGGTTGAGGAACATTTTTTGTACTATGGGATTAAGGTTAACAAACCTAGCTTACAGCATACGAACTAGAGATAATGCAGCGGTTTCATAATCTGGAGCAAGTTCGGCTAAGGATCTACCCTCAAATTCTTTGTGCTTACTAACATAATTAAACAACTCTCCAATATTATCTTTCCCAATTATATCACTGCTACCTATTGGTACATCTTCAAGGTAAACTTGGGTAGAATCATGATTAGAGATTAAACTAAGAGCAGAAAAGCAAAAATAACAGCTATGCACTAAACTTTTTTTTGTGTTTTTGATATAAAGAAGCAAAACAAGACAAAAAATAAAAACAAGACAATAAACAAAATAAAGAGGTTGACAGTAAGAGACTCCCCTTGCCAAAGGACCTCTTCCTCCCCGGCAACGGCGCCGGAAAATCTTTGCTACGCGTTGATGGTGCCTTGACGGCGAGACTTCTTGATGATGATGAATTTTAAGTCCCCGACAACGGCGCCAGAAATTCTTGATGCTTGTGATGGCGTGTTGGGAACCCCAAGAGGAGCGTGTGATGAGTACAACGGTAAGAATTTCCCTCAGTTAAGAACCGAGGTTATCAATCCAGTAGGAGAAAGAGGATCTTCGGAAGGTTGATGCCACTGACGATGGTGATGGCGCCTCACCGGTGTCAGCAACAACGCGGAGCCTGCACACAACACAACCAAAATACTTTGACCCAACGGTACAGTGAGGTTGGCAATCTCACCGGTCTTGCTGAAAACAAACATTAGACGTATAGTGTGGAAAATGGTGTATGCTTGCAGTAAGTAAAGAATGCAGGGAATTGTAGTGGTTTGTTTAACAGTGTAGGAAAATGGACCAGTTTTATAGGTTCACTAGTGTGTCTCTCCATAAAAGATAGCATGCTGGGTGAACAAATTACAGCTGGGCAATTGAAAAATAGAGGTTGCACCGTAGTGCAGATTCATGGCATGATGACTACTATGATATTTAGTGTGGGCATTACAACAATATACATAGACCGTAATCCAACTGCATCTATGACTAATAATTCACCCTCAGGTTATCATCCGAACCCCCTTAGGTATTAAGTTGCAAGCAATAGATAATCGGATTAAGCAATGTGTGTAATGTAAGCAATGATTGTGCACGCGGGCACTCACACCGTTGTTTTCTCCCTAGTGACAACAACACATCCTCCCCCGTCATGTTTCTGTCACTCGAGCAAAGGTGAAAAGGAGGCATGAACCCAACTATCGAGCATAAATACTCCCTCTTGGAGTCACTAGCAACTACCTGGCCGGAACAACCACTAGCAACGGAAAGCATGTAAGATCACAAATAACATATTGAATAAAGACTATAATCAACTTGGCATAAGTTCAATATTCACCGGATCCCAGCAAAAACAAAACATAGAATTACATAAAAACAATCTCGATCATGTTAGGGAGCTCACGAGATCTAAACATTGAGGCATAGGAGGAGAAGACAACCATCTAGCTACTGCTATGGACCCGTAGTCCAAGGATGAACTACTCACGCATCACTCCAGAGGAAGGCATGGGGATGAAGAGGCCTCCAGTGATGATCTCCTCTCCGGCAGGGTGCCGAGAGACAGCTTCAGAACCCCCCTGATCTAGGGTTGACAATGGCGGCGGCTGCGGAACTTTTCAGGGATTTTTGATCAGGTACGTAGGGTTTTCCTTCGGAGGGGAATAAATAGGCGAAAGGGCGACGTCAGTGGGCCACCAGGGTGGCCTCACCACCCCAGGCGCGGCCAAGGGGGGGTACCTGTTGGTTATCTATTGATGCGTCGGAATAATCTCTCTTTCGGTTGCCAAGTCTATCCTTTACTATTGTTGTGCTAAAATGCATTTCCATTCAGGATGCCGCCAACAAGGAAAAACGCGCCTGAGCCACCGCCAATCGCGGAGCTGTTGACTCAGATGACCCAAGTCATGGCGCAGATGGCCCAGTTTCAGACTAATCAGCACAACAACCAGACAGCTCCACGAGTCAGCATCAAGGAGTTTCTCAGTCTGGGCCCAAGAGCTTTCGTGGCCACACGCGACCCTCTGGACGCTGATGACTGGATCCGTGAGATAGCTAAGGCTCTGGAGATTTCTCACGTCGCTGAAGAAGACAAGGTCAAGTATGCCTCCTATCTGCTGAAGGGTCAGGCGCTACTTGGTGGGAGAATTTCCAGGCCATGAGAACTGGGATACCAGTCACGTGGAATTGTTTCAAGGAAGCCTTCCTGAAGCACCACATTCCAGATGGTCTCATGGAAAGGATGCGTGAAGAGTTCTGCTCACTCAAGCAGGGCAAGCTGGACGTCATCGGGTACCAGAGTGAGTTCAATCGCCTCGCTCGTTACGCTGGTGATGAGGTGTCCACTGAGGCTAAGAAGATGGCAAGGTTCCGCAGAGGTTTTAACTCGGAACTCAAGTATGCCCTCACAAACGTCAAGGCCAACAGTGTCGAGGATCTCGTTAACACCGCGCTCAATGAGGAAAATGGGCGCAAGGCGTTCGAGGAGTCTCGCAAGCACTCGCGTGAGGGTGGTTCCTCCTCCAACATAACCACCCCTCCGCAGAAGCGCCGCATCTGGGTACCAAATGGTGCTGTCACTCGGGCTCCATACGCCCAAGCTTCTCCAGGCTTCGCTCCCCGCCCACCCAACCCTGCTCAGATGCATGATCAGAGGGATTCGATGGGGCAGCCAAGGCCAGGGCCTCCTCGTGTCGTCACTTGCTACAAGTGCAAGCAGACGGGGCACTACGCTGACAAGTGCACGCAGAGGCAGCTACCTCCACCACCACCTCGTCCCAACACAAACCAGGCAATGGTGCGCGCTCCCCCGCCTAAGGCCTTCAACTCCAACAACAGGCCTGTCGGGAGGACCGCAAGGGTGAATCATGTCAAGATTGACAAAGCTGAGGAAGCTCCTGACGTCGTTCTCGGTATATTACCCGTAAACTCTTTTCCAGCTAAAGTGTTGTTTGATACCGGAGCATCGCATTCTTTTGTGTCAAAAACATTTGCCACAACAAACAACCTAATTGTGGTTCCACTAAGCAATCAAATCACTGTTCACTCCCCGGGATCTCAAATGTTGACTTCCAAGATAAGTAAGGACAATCAAATCCTAATTGGAGGTCACATATTCCTTGCTTCACTCATGTTGCTGGGAAGTTCTGACATTGATGTCATTCTTGGTATGGATTGGCTGAAGGCCAATAAAGCAAGGATTGACTGTGCTCAAAAGTCAATAACTTTGTTCCACCCTTCTGGCCAAATAATCTATTCTCCACATGAATCAAGTTCCATTCAGCTGTGCACCCTTGATGCAAAACCTCTACCTTCACTTGAAAATGTTCCGGTGGTTTGCGAATTCCCTGACGTCTTTCCAGAAGAGTTGCCAGGGATGCCTCCGGACAGAGCTATTGAGTTCGTGATCGAACTTGAACCAGGTACTGCTCCAATCTCTAAGCATCCTTACAAGATAGGAACTCCCGAGCTGAAGTTGTTGAAGGAACAAATTGATATGTACATGGAAAAAGGTTACATTCAACCTAGTTCCTCGGCTTGGGGTTGCCCAACTCTGTTCGTTGCGAAGAAGGATCATACAAAGAGACTCGTTGTTGACTATCGTCCTCTTAACGAGAAAACCATCAAAAACAAGTATCCAATTCCTCGCATCGATGACCTTTTTGATCAACTTGCTGGAGCCTCAATATTCTCCAAGTTGGACTTGAGAATGGGTTACCATCAAATAAAGATCAGAAAAGAGGATATTCCAAAGACAGCCTTCACCACTCGCTACGGTCTATATGAATTCACCGTCATGTCCTTTGGTCTCACCAATGCACCGGCGACATTCTCTCGACTCATGAATTCTGTCTGCCATGAATACCTAGACAAGTTCGTTGTGGTATATCTTGATGACATTCTTGTCTACTCAAAATCCGAGGAAGAGCATGAAGAACACCTTCGTCTCACTCTCATGAAGCTTCGCGAGCATCGTCTTTATGCCAAGTTCTCCAAATGTGAGTTCTGGATCTCAGAAGTTGCTTACCTTGGTCATGTCATCTCTGCCAAGGGCATAGCCATTGATCCAGAAAAGGTTAAAGCAATTGTTGATTGGAAACCTCCAAAGACGGTGAAGCAAGTAAGAAGTTTTCTTGGCTTGGCTAGCTATTGCCGTCGCTTCGTTCAAAACTTCTCCAAGATTGCCAAACCTCTCACTGACCTAACAAAGAAGGACAAGAAGTTCGTTTGGTCTCCATAATGTGATGAAAGCTTCAATCTCCTGAAGACTAAACTCACTTCTACACCAGTTCTGGTTGGACCAGATCCTTCCAAACCTTTCCAAATATTCTGTGATGCTTCTCTCCAAGGTCTAGGTGCAGTTCTTATGCAAGAACGTCAAGTTGTGGCTTATGCTTCACGTCAGTTGAACGCACATGAGCTCAATTATCCCACTCATGACCTTGAACTTGCAGCAGTTGTATTTGCCCTCAAGAAATGGAGACAATATTTGTTGGGTAATCGCACTGAAATCTTTTCCGATCATAAGAGTCTGAAATATATCTTCACTCAACCAGATCTAAACCTCAGGCAAAGGAGATGGATTGAAAAGATCAAAGACTTTGATCTTACCATTTCTTACACTCCAGGCAAGGCTAATGTTATGGCCGATGCTCTCAGTCGCAAGTCGTATTGCAATAATCTCATGATCATGGAAAGCCAACCTCCTCTTCATGAAGAATTCCAGAAGCTCAACCTTGGTCTTGTTCCTCAAGGCTATCTTGCAAACTTGACAGCCAGTCCAACTCTCGAGGACAAGATTCGTTCTGAACAACTTCGTGATGCTGAAATCAAGAAGATGGTAGAGCACATCAAAGAAGAAAAGGAGAAATTTAAGTCCTTCTCAATTGATGACAAGGGAACTGTGTTCTTCGAAGGACGCATTGCAGTTCCTCAAATTCAAAGTCTCAAAGATGTCATTCTCAAGGAGGCTCATGAAACTCCTCTCTCCATACACCCTGGAAGTACAAAGATGTACCAGGATCTCAAGACACTGTATTGGTGGCCTGGCATGAAACGTGAAATTGCTCAATACGTTTATGAATGCGACGTTTGTCAACGTGTTAAGGCAGTTCATCAGAAAACAGCCGGTCTTCTCCAACCTCTGAAAATCCCTGAGTGGAAGTGGAACATGATTGAAATGGACTTCGTCACTGGCTTTCCAAAGTCCAAGAGGGGCAACGATGCAATCTTCGTTGTCATTGATCGACTCACTAAAGTCGCTCACTTCTTTCCTGTCAAAGAAACAATCTCAGCTAGTCAGTTAGCAGAGCTCTACACAGCAAAGATTGTTCCTTGTAACACCTGTGGTGTTACCTGTTTGTTTTGTTTGCATCATTTGCATTACATTGCATTGCACCATGTTTGCATCAAACTGAAATTTTCAAAACAATTTAAACTTTCACCCTTGCTCAAAAATTTTCCAATTTCAAACTTGCAAACTAAACCACTCCTTGTTCTTCAATAGTTTGAAAATTGTTTTAAACAAATTGCCTGCTAAATAAATTGCTCCTTGTTGTTAACAAACCCTAGTGGCTAACTCAGAAATTCAAATCATCAAACCTTTGGATCCATGAAGTTCTACACAATTTGGTATTCTTCAAAACATTCTAAACCCTAGGGGAAACCCTATTGAAAACAACTTATTTTCTAAATATTAATTAATATGGCAAAAATTCAATTATTTTGGTTCCATTTCGAAACAGCAAGCAAACCTTTGAAATTCTGAAAACCAAAACTGCCAAGTGGTTTCTTTTCACCTAAGAAGCTTATCTAAATTTTTCCAAATTTTTACCTACTCAAAAACCTATCTATTTTATCCAAAAGCAAAACTACAAAAAAAACAGAAGAAGGAAAATAAACAAAAGCATCCGGGCAGCAGTTAAACCTAATCTACCGCCTGGCCCAGCCCGTCCAAACTCTCTCCAGCGCGCGCAGCCCAGCAACGCGGCCCGAAAACGGTTCGCAGTGCGTCTCTCTCTTCTTTCCCTGTACGGCGTCGCATCCACGGATGCCACGTCGCCGGCAGAGCGCCGCGGACGGCCTTCGACGTCCGTGCTGCCCTATAAGTACCCTAGAGCACAGCTAGCGCCGCCAGATCGAACCCTAGACCCCCCTGCCCTCTCTCCCCTCGATTCCGCCGCCGTCCCTCTTCTCTGCCGCCACCGATCTTTTCTCGCTGCAACCGCCGGCGTCATCCTCTGAAATCCCGGTGAGCCCCGCCGCCTCGCAGCATCTCCTACCCAGCTACACAGCGAAACCAACTCACCTCGCCTGCCTCTCGCTTTTGTACACTCCATCTCCCTCAGAGGTCTGCAGGAACCCCGCCGCCGTCCACGTCTCCGCCCGCGGCAGCTACCTCACCGGCTCGCCGTTATCTGAATCCGCGATGAACCCCGGCGCTACTACGCTCCTTCTTCCTGTCTGTCCACGGGAACCACGCCTCCACTCCTTCCTCTACGAGTTGAACACTGGAGATCGCTCGGAGGAGCACGGAATCAGCCCCGCCGTCCTCGACCACCGTGCAGCTGTCACCTCGCCGACGAGAGCGTCTCCGTCGCGCCTCTGCTCGACGACTACCGTTGGTGAGCTCACTGTATCCTCCACCCTCTCCCTCCGTTGCATCCAGCACACCTGCACGCATCCATCCATCATCAACAACCACACGGCACCGTGCACGTCGCCGGCGGGTTTCTCTGCCAGTGCTTCAGGCGAGCTCGAGTTCAGTTAAGGTTCAGATAACATGTTGGAACGTTATCCTTCCACCGTACTCCTATCTGACAAGAACCTGCATCCATCCCACTGGTTCAGCGCGCGCACACACTAGCACTCGATCGGGGGTTCGAGGCCTGGCATCGCGGGATAAATCCCAACACTTTTTGCCGCTTCGCTGACAGGGAGGGCCCCCTATCAGCCTCTCTCTGTGCCACGCAGGCACAGTGAGACCGCGGGCCCCTCTGTCAGCGTGTGTGTACGCTTCCATCGCGTAACAAACGGATTTCTGCGAATTTCCAATAATCCATTTCCTTTTTTTTTTAAATAACAGATTTGAATAATAACTTCTAAATTCCATATCTTTTGTTTTATAAATCCAATAAACACAAACTTTATATCTATTCTGATCCAAATTTCCTAATCTATCCAAATATCCAACTTGTGTTCTGTTTTGAACTTTCAAATTGCAATTCAAATTCAAATTTAAATCATTCAATGGTATTTTGCTAAATTCAATAACTATTTACTCATAAGTCCAAATCATGCAACTAAAATATGTTTTCAATACCATTTTAAATAAGCTAATCAAATATAAATTTTGTTTTCTGTTTTGAATAATTAAAATTGCTTAAACAATTTAAATCTTGTTTAAATTCAATTAAAACTTGTTTAATGTTGTTTAATTCATAATTAATTAATCCAAAGTCCAATTTCAAAATGTGAAACATGCAATCCAACTAAAATTTGATAACCTTTTCATATATCAACTTTGTTATTTGTTTTGAACACTTTAACTTGATGATAACAACCACTACTTGCTTAACACCATTAAGTAACAATAATTTCCAAATTTGATAAATGTTTTCTAAACTTGTTAACCATCCTTCCACTTGCATTTAATATTGTTATCTCTCGTGTTCTTCATCATGCATGCATCCTTCTACCTCACTTACACATGATGCTTATTGTTAGAACAACTAATTCAACTATAAGGCATGGGTTTGCCATATGCAATCTTTGCATATGGAATCCATTTAAACTTGTGTATCATATCCCTAGTTTACTTTGGTGCATCTATTAAACTTGTCATGCATCCATACCTGGTTCATGCTGGATCTTTTGCCGTAGTAGTAATTGTTGCATCCGGTGTTTCTTTTAGTTCGTTGCTTCTTCCCGGGTAGGACGTTGAGATGATGTGAGCAACGACAAATTCTGCTACCTTGCGGGATCTCAGGCAAGTATACTCACTTGCATGCCATATGGCTGCCTTTCATCACTTGTTACAGATTCTTTCCGTTGATTCTTTTCTGCTAGCCTTAGTAGTAGTTGTTTCTGTTACGAACCTATCACATGAATCCTCAACCCTGATATTGCCTCACCTCCCCTCCTATAACCTTTGCTTGAGCCTGTGACTTACTATCTTGCTTAGGGTTGTTTGCCCGAGTCTGTTACCCGTTACTTTCTGTTATTACTTCATTATGTTCTGGGGGCTCGATGTTAATCAATCAAACCTGTTAATTGCTAATGGTAATAATAATAATAATTTGATGATAAGGCACCGGCGGGAGGCCCAGGGTGGTTTTGAGGCCCGCTAGTGTCGACCCCCTAATTAGGAAAAGGGTCTTGTCTACTGATCCATGATGAGCGCACTACCCGCATTTGGGGAGTATGGGCTCCCCCTCAGTTTGACTCGATTCGCATCTCGTCCAAATCGCCGTACTAGTTCGGGCTTTCCATTTGCTGCATGCATGATCTTGCGAGCCCTTGGCGCCCGGGTGGAACTTTCGTAGTCGGCATTTAGGGCGGCGTGGTCTTCCAGTGCTATGAGGGTCCCTTTTCTTCGTGGGGCTCGATTAGCCGCGCACGCACAGCACGCGGTGCTTTGGGCTTGATGCGAAGAAGGGTTGGATTGTGTTGAGTGCCCCGCTTGGTGGGAGGCATTCCATCTGGCGGGATATTCATGAGTGTGGTTACTTTGGTGCACCCCTGCAGGGTAAATCTTCTCGAGAAGCCGTGTTTTCCGCGGTTATGGATTACTTGGTGAAAGTACTGGCTTACAAGTACTCAGGACAACTTCAACTAATGATTAATCATGTTTCACCTAATGATTAATAAATTGACTAGTAATAGGTTATTCACACAATAACTTGTTTCACATAATAACAACGGTGTGAGTTATCCTCGGATTGCTTCTTCGGATAAGGGGCGAGATCCAGGATGGGTTTGTTTGACGTTATCTTTCAGTTGGTTACTATCACTCGATCTTATCTCCTTTCTGATAGTTGGAAATAACAGAATCTCTGTAGTTGGTTAGTGCAGTCTGCTGTTGCTTATTTGCAATAACCCCCTTCCTTTCCGTTGATCCTAAAGTATTTGTATCTTGTGATGACTGGCTACGCCGGTAACTTGTGAGTATGGGTTCTATCCCCCTTGCCAGTACCTAACCGTACTGACCCACGAATCTCTTTCGTGGCTGCAAATTCCAAATTGCAGTCAACAGGTTTGAAGTCTGACGACGTTAGCTTGGGAATCCCTCCGGCTTGGCCTGGGCAGGGATTGGACGCCTTCGGTTATCTTCAGGACTCTTAGTCCAATTTGGATCTTGTCCGTAGACGGACGTTTGTTTCTTCCGCTGTTATTTGGATCTTTGTATTGTATCAGTTGTAACCCCGGCTCGTGTGAGTCATCTTGTATCTATCTGTTTCTGTTGTAATCGTGGATTATTCGTGAACTATTGTAATGTTATCATAAATGGCAACCTGGAATCGGTTATTATGCGGATTTGGCGGGAATGCTAAAATCTGCATAGTGCCCGATCTCGGGGCGTCACAAAATGGTATCAGAGCCTTGGTTCCGATTCCCGAGATTGTTTCGATACGAATGGTTATCGAAGCAACGGGTCCGCAAAGCCTGTAGGATAACCTCGCTAACGGTCGTTGTTTCTAGAGTGTCAAAAACTATTTCTGCTAAACTATTTTGGAAACATCTCAATAGGATTCTTGTTTTCTCCTTACCCCTATTCTATTTCCCCTCCCATCTTATTTGTTTTGGAGTCTTCCCCTTGTCCATCTTTCAAAGTTTTAGGATCCTACGTGGGTGGACGTTTTCTGAGCCTTTAACCTAATATGTCCGATCATCGGAAGATTCCTGGTGGAAGAACATCGTCATCACTCCCAGCAAGAATCCCTTGTTAGTGGTGTCGAGGAGATCAACTGGAAGCACGAATAATCGATAGTCGAACTTCTTTCCCCTCCCGGGTTAGCAGGTGGATTGCGAGGGCGCAATCCCTTGTTAGTGGTGTCGTCTGTAACACCTGTGGTGTTACCTGTTTGTTTTGTTTGCATCATTTGCATTACATTGCATTGCACCATGTTTGCATCAAACTGAAATTTTCAAAACAATTTAAACTTTCACCCTTGCTCAAAAATTTTCCAATTTCAAACTTGCAAACTAAACCACTCCTTGTTCTTCAATAGTTTGAAAATTGTTTTAAACAAATTGCCTGCTAAATAAATTGCTCCTTGTTGTTAACAAACCCTAGTGGCTAACTCAGAAATTCAAATCATCAAACCTTTGGATCCATGAAGTTCTACACAATTTGGTATTCTTCAAAACATTCTAAACCCTAGGGGAAACCCTATTGAAAACAACTTATTTTCTAAATATTAATTAATATGGCAAAAATTCAATTATTTTGGTTCCATTTCGAAACAGCAAGCAAACCTTTGAAATTCTGAAAACCAAAACTGCCAAGTGGTTTCTTTTCACCTAAGAAGCTTATCTAAATTTTTCCAAATTTTTACCTACTCAAAAACCTATCTATTTTATCCAAAAGCAAAACTACAAAAAAAACAGAAGAAGGAAAATAAACAAAAGCATCCGGGCAGCAGTTAAACCTAATCTACCGCCTGGCCCAGCCCGTCCAAACTCTCTCCAGCGCGCGCAGCCCAGCAACGCGGCCCGAAAACGGTTCGCAGTGCGTCTCTCTCTTCTTTCCCTGTACGGCGTCGCATCCACGGATGCCACGTCGCCGGCAGAGCGCCGCGGACGGCCTTCGACGTCCGTGCTGCCCTATAAGTACCCCTAGAGCACAGCTAGCGCCGCCAGATCGAACCCTAGACCCCCCTGCCCTCTCTCCCCTCGATTCCGCCGCCGTCCCTCTTCTCTGCCGCCACCGATCTTTTCTCGCTGCAACCGCCGGCGTCATCCTCTGAAATCCCGGTGAGCCCCGCCGCCTCGCAGCATCTCCTACCCAGCTACACAGCGAAAC
Source organism: Alopecurus myosuroides (assembly GCA_028641055.1). Lineage (NCBI taxonomy): Eukaryota > Viridiplantae > Streptophyta > Magnoliopsida > Poales > Poaceae > Alopecurus > Alopecurus myosuroides. The sequence goes on from CM054057.1 coordinate 765,382,293, forward strand.
CAACTCACCTCGCCTGCCTCTCGCTTTTGTACACTCCATCTCCCTCAGAGGTCTGCAGGAACCCCGCCGCCGTCCACGTCTCCGCCCGCGGCAGCTACCTCACCGGCTCGCCGTTATCTGAATCCGCGATGAACCCCGGCGCTACTACGCTCCTTCTTCCTGTCTGTCCACGGGAACCACGCCTCCACTCCTTCCTCTACGAGTTGAACACTGGAGATCGCTCGGAGGAGCACGGAATCAGCCCCGCCGTCCTCGACCACCGTGCAGCTGTCACCTCGCCGACGAGAGCGTCTCCGTCGCGCCTCTGCTCGACGACTACCGTTGGTGAGCTCACTGTATCCTCCACCCTCTCCCTCCGTTGCATCCAGCACACCTGCACGCATCCATCCATCATCAACAACCACACGGCACCGTGCACGTCGCCGGCGGGTTTCTCTGCCAGTGCTTCAGGCGAGCTCGAGTTCAGTTAAGGTTCAGATAACATGTTGGAACGTTATCCTTCCACCGTACTCCTATCTGACAAGAACCTGCATCCATCCCACTGGTTCAGCGCGCGCACACACTAGCACTCGATCGGGGGTTCGAGGCCTGGCATCGCGGGATAAATCCCAACACTTTTTGCCGCTTCGCTGACAGGGAGGGCCCCCTATCAGCCTCTCTCTGTGCCACGCAGGCACAGTGAGACCGCGGGCCCCTCTGTCAGCGTGTGTGTACGCTTCCATCGCGTAACAAACGGATTTCTGCGAATTTCCAATAATCCATTTCCTTTTTTTTTTAAATAACAGATTTGAATAATAACTTCTAAATTCCATATCTTTTGTTTTATAAATCCAATAAACACAAACTTTATATCTATTCTGATCCAAATTTCCTAATCTATCCAAATATCCAACTTGTGTTCTGTTTTGAACTTTCAAATTGAAATTCAAATTCAAATTTAAATCATTCAATGGTATTTTGCTAAATTCAATAACTATTTACTCATAAGTCCAAATCATGCAACTAAAATATGTTTTCAATACCATTTTAAATAAGCTAATCAAATATAAATTTTGTTTTCTGTTTTGAATAATTAAAATTGCTTAAACAATTTAAATCTTGTTTAAATTCAATTAAAACTTGTTTAATGTTGTTTAATTCATAATTAATTAATCCAAAGTCCAATTTCAAAATGTGAAACATGCAATCCAACTAAAATTTGATAACCTTTTCATATATCAACTTTGTTATTTGTTTTGAACACTTTAACTTGATGATAACAACCACTACTTGCTTAACACCATTAAGTAACAATAATTTCCAAATTTGATAAATGTTTTCTAAACTTGTTAACCATCCTTCCACTTGCATTTAATATTGTTATCTCTCGTGTTCTTCATCATGCATGCATCCTTCTACCTCACTTACACATGATGCTTATTGTTAGAACAACTAATTCAACTATAAGGCATGGGTTTGCCATATGCAATCTTTGCATATGGAATCCATTTAAACTTGTGTATCATATCCCTAGTTTACTTTGGTGCATCTATTAAACTTGTCATGCATCCATACCTGGTTCATGCTGGATCTTTTGCCGTAGTAGTAATTGTTGCATCCGGTGTTTCTTTTAGTTCGTTGCTTCTTCCCGGGTAGGACGTTGAGATGATGTGAGCAACGACAAATTCTGCTACCTTGCGGGATCTCAGGCAAGTATACTCACTTGCATGCCATATGGCTGCCTTTCATCACTTGTTACAGATTCTTTCCGTTGATTCTTTTCTGCTAGCCTTAGTAGTAGTTGTTTCTGTTACGAACCTATCACATGAATCCTCAACCCTGATATTGCCTCACCTCCCCTCCTATAACCTTTGCTTGAGCCTGTGACTTACTATCTTGCTTAGGGTTGTTTGCCCGAGTCTGTTACCCGTTACTTTCTGTTATTACTTCATTATGTTCTGGGGGCTCGATGTTAATCAATCAAACCTGTTAATTGCTAATGGTAATAATAATAATAATTTGATGATAAGGCACCGGCGGGAGGCCCAGGGTGGTTTTGAGGCCCGCTAGTGTCGACCCCCTAATTAGGAAAAGGGTCTTGTCTACTGATCCATGATGAGCGCACTACCCGCATTTGGGGAGTATGGGCTCCCCCTCAGTTTGACTCGATTCGCATCTCGTCCAAATCGCCGTACTAGTTCGGGCTTTCCATTTGCTGCATGCATGATCTTGCGAGCCCTTGGCGCCCGGGTGGAACTTTCGTAGTCGGCATTTAGGGCGGCGTGGTCTTCCAGTGCTATGAGGGTCCCCTTTTCTTCGTGGGGCTCGATTAGCCGCGCACGCACAGCACGCGGTGCTTTGGGCTTGATGCGAAGAAGGGTTGGATTGTGTTGAGTGCCCCGCTTGGTGGGAGGCATTCCATCTGGCGGGATATTCATGAGTGTGGTTACTTTGGTGCACCCCTGCAGGGTAAATCTTCTCGAGAAGCCGTGTTTTCCGCGGTTATGGATTACTTGGTGAAAGTACTGGCTTACAAGTACTCAGGACAACTTCAACTAATGATTAATCATGTTTCACCTAATGATTAATAAATTGACTAGTAATAGGTTATTCACACAATAACTTGTTTCACATAATAACAACGGTGTGAGTTATCCTCGGATTGCTTCTTCGGATAAGGGGCGAGATCCAGGATGGGTTTGTTTGACGTTATCTTTCAGTTGGTTACTATCACTCGATCTTATCTCCTTTCTGATAGTTGGAAATAACAGAATCTCTGTAGTTGGTTAGTGCAGTCTGCTGTTGCTTATTTGCAATAACCCCCTTCCTTTCCGTTGATCCTAAAGTATTTGTATCTTGTGATGACTGGCTACGCCGGTAACTTGTGAGTATGGGTTCTATCCCCCTTGCCAGTACCTAACCGTACTGACCCACGAATCTCTTTCGTGGCTGCAAATTCCAAATTGCAGTCAACAGGTTTGAAGTCTGACGACGTTAGCTTGGGAATCCCTCCGGCTTGGCCTGGGCAGGGATTGGACGCCTTCGGTTATCTTCAGGACTCTTAGTCCAATTTGGATCTTGTCCGTAGACGGACGTTTGTTTCTTCCGCTGTTATTTGGATCTTTGTATTGTATCAGTTGTAACCCCGGCTCGTGTGAGTCATCTTGTATCTATCTGTTTCTGTTGTAATCGTGGATTATTCGTGAACTATTGTAATGTTATCATAAATGGCAACCTGGAATCGGTTATTATGCGGATTTGGCGGGAATGCTAAAATCTGCATAGTGCCCGATCTCGGGGCGTCACATTCCTCTTCATGGTGTTCCATTGGAAATAATCTCAGACCGTGGAAGCATCTTCACTTCTCATTTCAGGAAAAGCTTTCAAGAAGCTTTGGGCACCAAGCTTCTGTTCAGCACAGCCTACCATCCTCAGTCTCAAGGGCAAGTCGAAAGAGTCAATCAGATTCTCGAGGATATGCTCAAAGCATGTGGTCTCTCTTTTGGCATGAAATGGGAGGAATGTCTTCCATATGCTGAATTCTCCTACAACAACAGCTTCCAGGCAAGCTTAGGCATGGCACCATTTGAGGCTCTTTATGACCGTAGATGCAGGAGTCCAATCAATTGGTCTGGAGCTGGTGAACGTTCACTCTTAGGCCCTGACATTGTTAAGGAAGCCGAAGAGAAAGTTCGTATCATTCGTGACAATCTCAAGATTGCTCAGTCTCGTCAGAAAAGCTACTATGACAGCAAGCACAGGGATATGTTCTATGCACCTGGTGACAAAGCATATCTCCGTGTAACTCCCCTCAGAGGCACTCATCGTTTTGGTGTCAAAGGAAAGCTTGCACCAAGATATATTGGTCCTTTCAACATTCTCTCAAGGCGTGTAGAAAATGCCTATCGTCTTGAACTTCCAGAAAAGCTATCCAAGGTGCACGATGTGTTTCACGTGTCACAGCTCAAGAGGTGCTTCAAAGATCCAGGTCGTGCAGTTGATCATGATTCTATTGATCTGCAAGAAGATCTCTCTCATGAAGAGCACCCTATTCGAATTCTTGATGAGACCGAGCGCAAAACTCGCAACAAGAGCACCAGGTTCTTGAAAGTGCAGTGGTCCCATCATTCCGATAAAGAGGCAACGTGGGAGACCAAAGAGGATCTTCGCAAGAAGTATCCGGACCTTTTCTCTTCTCAGTAGGAATCTCGGGGCGCGATTCCTTCAAGGGGGGGGGGGCGTTTTGTAACATCCCAAGTATGAAAAACACCTTTAGAATGTTTGCTTTTTGTTAATTTATGTTTTGCATCATGTCATCATAAGCTTTGCATTTGTTTTCCATTTGTTTTCCCTTGTTTTTCAATTTGAATTTCAGACCAAATTTCAAATTCTTGTTTCATACTTGTTCTGTTACAATTTTCAAATGAAAATTTCAAATCAAAACATCAATTTGTTTCCATTAAACTTGAGAGATCAAACCATTAACTTGCTTAAGTTTAAATAATTCACTTTATATCAAAATTTCACTCAAATTCAATTAAATTACAAACAGCAACACAATTTGAAATTTTTGGAAAACAAACAATGGCACAGTGGGGTTTTGTAAATAACAAACTATAAAAAAAATTCCCAAATTTTAAAACCCCCAAAAACCCTTGTTTTTCTCTCCTTTTCTTCCTTTTATTTTTCTGCAAAAAAAAACAGAATCAGTAAAAACAGAAAAAAAAAATAACGCAGAGGGGAGAGGGCAGGCCCAGGCCACCTACCCCAGGCCCAGCCCACGGCCTGCGTACCCCCCTGTCGCTTTCTCCTACCTCCGTACGGAGACAGAGAGCGGAGGGGGGCTCCCCCACCGAGCAGGGAGCTCACCTGCTCCCTCCCGCTATATCTAGCCCTAGGCCGTGCCCTAGTTCCTCCTCTCCCTCCTTCCTTCTCCCAGCCGCCGCCATCCCTCTCAGATCCCCTTCTTCTTCCTATTCTCTTCTCTGAATTTTTCTGCCATCACCATGGACGGAGCTTGATCGCTTGGTGGAGTTGGTGGTTGTGGTCGCTGTCAGGTTCCCACGGGCACGGGAACGAGTTCCCCACGCCGTCCTCCTCCTCCTCGTGTCCAGAGAGGGACACGAGCAGCGCTCGATCGCCACCACCGCTGCCTTGACGTCGCCGCCGTCGACCACTGTCCCGCACCGAGCCCCTCCCTCCTTCCTTCCCCACGGTGAGCATCGCTCCCTCTCTCTTTTCTCTCCTCCTGCACGCGTGGCACACCAGCGCGCCTCCCTGCACACACACGGGCACGCATCAGCAACCACGGGCAACCACCGCGGTAGCGCATCGCAGTCCGCCGGCGAGCACCGTCCCCTGTCGAATATTCAGTTAACTGAATTTTATTCAGTTCAGTTAACAGGCACGAACGGAACCTCAAAAGCGCGCGCGCCTCCCTACTGTCACGAATCGTTTCAGCACCACAGTGGCTTCACACCCGCGCGCACGCTCACGAGGTCGAGGGTTCGATCCCCGCCCCCGCGGGATTAATTCCCAACTTTTTCGCCACGCGCGCTGACAAGTGGGGCCCTCCTGTCAGCGACGCGGTCAGCCACGCACGCGCACACACTGCCACGCGGCGCCAACGTGGCCTAGGGCCCGTTGTCAGCGGCCCAGGCTAGTTCACTGCGAGGTGTTTTTCGTTCTGGCCTTATCTTTTTTAAATCCAAGTCCCTGTTTATTACAGAATGGTCCCTGGGATTTAAACTAACATAAACCCCACATTTCAAATCCAAATTAAATAAATAAAATATGTTTTCTGTACCAAATTTAATTCTCTACATGTTTAAAACATTTGTTTACTGTTTTGAACATTTCAAATATTTTCAAAACTTCAAATTCAAACTACTATTTCAAATTTGGTTAAATTCATAACTAATTCAAATTTAATTCAAATGTCACATATAAATTATGTTTTCCATGCAAAATTGAACCACCTTTCCAAATATAAACTTTGTTTCCTGTTTTGAATAATTAAAATTGGTTAAATAATTCAAATCTTGTTTAAATCATTTAAAATTGCTAAAGTCATAACTTGGTCAAATTAAATTCTTTTTGAACATGTAAAATATGTTTTCAAACCAGAAAATTGTAATCTTTCCAAATATGAATTTTATTAAATGTTTTGAACAAATAAAAATTCAAATAATTTCATACTTGAATTAAATTCATTTAAATCTTGTTTAAACTTGTTTAATTCATAACTATCTCATTTAAATTCCTTTTTCAATAATTGAAACATGTATTCCACCTAAAATTTTGTGTTCTTCCCAAATATGAATGTTGCTATCTATTTTGAACAATTAAAATTGGTGAAAACAACAAATACTTGTTTAACTCATTTAAGAAGCCAAATTTCTTAACTTAATAAATAAAATTCCAAACTTGGTAAACAACATATCAAATTGAAGCTATTGTTGTTTTCTTTTTGTTTTCCTCATCCGTGCATCATTCTAAACAACTTTCACATGTTGGTTAATTGTAGATCATTTAATCCAACCTTAATTCATGGTGCATTTCATATGCAATCCAAATTGCATATAGTCCCATTTAATTATGTTACCATGTCAACAAGCTTATTTTGATGCATCAATTAAATTTTCATGCATCATTCCATGTTTGTGCATTATGCCATGTTATTGATTGCTTGTCTCTCTTCGTTGTTTGTTTGCTTCTTCTCGAATAGACGACGACGTTGAGACATACGAGGTTTACGACACTACTTTTGAGGAGTTAGCCCAGTACCAGGCTACTGAGTTTGCAGGCAAGTATTCACTCACATGAACCATTGTGTCCTTTCCACACTGGATATCGATACTTTCCGTTGTCTATCCTGCTAGCCTTAAGACTCGTTGCTTGTGTTCCGATCCTATCACATGTTATCATGTAACCCTGATATAGCCTATCCTCCACACCTATAACCCCATTGCTTGTTGCCTGTGTCTTACTAGCATGCTTAGGGTTGTTTATGCTCGAGTCTGCTGTCCGTTATTTCTGTTACCATATTTATCATGTTCTGGGGCTCGATGTTAAACAACAACCTCTTAATGTTTGAGGTAATGCTAATCTTATTATAAGGCACCGGCAGGAGGCCGGGTATGGTTTTGAGGCCTGCTAGTGTCGAACTCAGGAAAAGTATTTGTCCTCTGGATCCATGATGAGCGCGCTAACCGCATGTGGGAAGCGTGTATGGGCGCCCCCCTCAATTTGATTCGATTCGCATCTCGTCCAAATCGCCTCATTTAGTTCGGGTTTTCCATTTGCCGCATGCATATGCAGGTGCGAACCCGAGGACAGGGTGGTAACTTTTGTAGTCGGCATTTAGGGAGACACGTTCTTAGAGTGCTATGAGGGTCCCCTTTTCTTCGTGGGGCTTGATTAGCCGTGCGCTCAATTGCACGGGGTTCTTTGGGCTTGATGCGAAGAAGAGTTGGGTTGTGTTGAGTGCCTCGCTTGGTGGAAGTGCATTTCCATCTGGCGGGGTATTCTTACGTGTACGGCCAAATTGGTGCATCCCTGCAGGGTTAAATCTTCTCGAGAAGCCGTGTTGTCTGCGGTTATGGATGACTTGGTGATTGGGCTGGCTAACAAGGATTAGACAACTTACACCTAATTGATAATAAGTTGACTAGTAATAGACTTATTGACACAATAACTTGAAACTTCATTAATCCAACTGCGTGAGTTATCCTCGGATTGCTTCTTTGGATAAGTGGCGAGATCCAGGATGGGTTTGTTTGAGGTTAGTGGTAGTTGGTTCCGATACGCTATCTTATCCCCTTCTTTTAGCCAGAAGTTGTAGCGTGTTTCTGTAGTTGGCTAGAGCAGCCTGCTGCCGCACTTTTGTATCACCTATCTTCCGTTGAACCCAAAGCATCTGTACCTGGTGTTGCCGGGTACACTTTGGTATCTTGTGCGTCTTGCTTGCCAGTACTTGTCTGTACTGACCCCTTTGGGGCTGTGGTTTCCGCAGAGTACGTTTCCGAGGATCCCCATGGTGGCTACTACGTGGAGTATGACGAGGCTGCTCACGAGTAGATAGCGGACCCGGGCAGGATCCGAGACATCGTGGATGGGCTCCGTCTTTTCGTTTCTGGCCTCTTAGGCCTATTTGGATCTTGTCTGTACTCAGACACTTTGGATGCTTCCGCTGTGATGTAATGATGACTTGTTGGGACATGTGTCCTCTGGATGATTGTATTTGCTATCTCTGCTCTAGTGAGAGCTATTTGCAACTTATTTCTATTTCTTTGTGTCTTAGAGATTTGTTGTGATATCACTTGTTCAAATGCCGTTGACGTACCATGTGTGTATGTTATGAAGTACGTCAAGGGAAGTAGTCGGATTTCTATGGGATGGTTTACGCAGACGATGGATAGTAGAGAATGGTTGTCACACGTTTACGTGTTGGCCTGCTCATATTGAGATGCGGGTGCCGGTATGCCCCGTAAGCCATTTATCTACTGTTTAGCGGACTGTGGGTATCCTCTAGAAGTCCGGGTGAGTGAGATAATTTTAATGTTATTGACTTTTGAGCACAGTCAATCCTTGCTTTATTGGCCTTCAGCCAATCCATACCAAGAATGACATCAATGTCAGAACATCCCAGCAACATGAGTGAAGCAAGGAATATGTGACCTCCAATTAGGATTTGATTGTCCTTACTTATCTTGGAAGTCAAAATTTGAGATCCCGGGGAGTGAACAGTGATTTGATTGCTTAGTGGAACCACAATTAGGTTGTTTGTTGTGGCAAATGTTTTTGACACAAAAGAATGCGATGCTCCGGAATCAAACAACACTTTAGCTGGAAAAGAGTTTACGGGTAATATACCGAGAACGACGTCAGGAGCTTCCTCAACTTTGTCGATCTTGAGATGATTGACCCTTGCGGTCCTCCCGACAGGCCTGTTGTTGGAGTTGAAGGCCTTAGGCGGGGGAGCACGCACCATTGCCTGGTTTGTGTTGGGACGAGGTGGTGGTGGAGGTAGCTGCCTCTGCGTGCACTTGTCAGCGTAGTGCCCCGTCTGCTTGCACTTGTAGCAAGTGACGACACGAGGAGGCCCTGGCCTTGGCTGCCCCATCGAAGCCCTCTGATCATGCATCTGAGCAGGGTTGGCTGGGCGGGGAGCGAAGCCTGGACAAGCTTGGGCGTATGGAGCCCGAGTGACAGCACCATTTGGTACCCAGATGCGGCGCTTCTTCGGAGGGGTGGTCATGTTGGAGGAGGAACCGCCCTCACGCGAGTGCTTGCGAGACTCCTCGAACGCCTTGCGCCCATTTTCCTCATTGAGCGCGGTGTTAACGATATCCTCGAAGCTGTTGGCCTTGACGTTTGTGAGGGCATACTTGAGTTCCGGGTTAAAACCTCTGCGGAACCTTGCCATCTTCTTAGCCTCAGTGGACACCTCATCACCAGCGTAACGAGCGAGGCGATTGAACTCACTCTGGTACCCGATGATGTCCAGCTTGCCGTGCTTGAGTGAGCAAAACTCTTCACGCATCCTTTCCATGAGACCATCTGGAATGTGGTGCTTCAGGAAGGCTTCCTTGAAACAATTCCACGTGACTGGTATCCCAGTTCTCATGGCCTGGAAATTCTCCCACCAAGTAGCTTCCTTACCCTTCAGCAGATAGGAGGCATACTTGACCTTGTCTTCTTCAGCGACGTGAGCAATCTCCAGAGCCTTAGCTATCTCACGGATCCAGTCATCAGCGTCCAGAGGCTCGCGTGTGGCCACGAAAGCTCTTGGGCCCAGACTGAGAAACTCCTTGATGCTGACTCGTGGAGCTGTCTGGTTGTTGTGCTGATTAGTCTGAAACTGGGCCATCTGCGCCATGACTTGGGTCATCTGAGTCAACAGCTCCGCGACTGGCGGTGGCTCAGGCGCGTTGTTCCTTGTTGGCGGCATCCTGAATGGAAATGCATTTTAGCACAACAATAGAAAAGGATAGACTTGGCAACCGAAAGAGAGATTATTCCGACGCATGAATAGATAACCAACAGGTACATCATCACATGTTCAAATACATCAGAATATCCAACACACCATAAATGGTTCGAATGCCAAAGGATAACTAAACATAGCTAAGAATGGATACATCGGTACTCCCATGCTCATCACGCAGGACGGCGACTAGGAGTACGGCGAGAGGTACGGTGAGGAGGACGCCCACGAAAGTATGTAGAGCGACGATCCACGTAGATCTGACGTGGTCTGAGAGCGACTCTAGGTGTGGTGAAGTACATAGCGTCGACTCCCTGTGCTCCAAAGCGTGGAATCCCAGTGTAACCAGCACCAAGGTTAAGGAGTGGACCTCTGATCGGCTCGTAACCTCCAGCATCTGGCAGGCGACGACCAACTGGCTGATCGAAACGTGCAAAGCGCTCATCTCCAACAAAGTCTGTGGTGTACGTCGCCAGACGAGTCAAAGCAAGGTAGAGCTGCTCTCTGACTGAAGCCAACTCCTGAGATAGTGTGCTGGCAACTGCGTCACTGTGTCTCACAAACTGAGCGGTGGTGTGCAGCCTGGAGTTATCATGCTCGTAGACATCCAAGTTGCCGTAGAGAGTGAAGTGAGCTCCCTCCGAAGTGATGTAACCACGGGGGATGTGGCGATAGATAGAATCGTCAAACCCCCAGTAGTCAGCACGAAGGACGGTGAGGCTCACATAAGCTGCCTGCTGCACAGCCATATCCACTTTGGAACCTACTGCCTCGTAGCGGTGGACTACGCTCAAGCCATCATCTGACAGAATGTAGACGATAGCCTGGTAGTAGGTCTGGTCAAACTCTCGCTGCTGCTCGTAGACCTGGTACTCTGGTGCCCAACGGAACCCCAGAAAAGTGACCATGTCTCTCAGCATCTCCGGATAACGGCAGTGCTCTCGCAACGAGTCATACGAACCACCTGCGGGTAGAACCTGAGATCCATCTGCAGATGATCGGGGAAGTTTTGATTAGACGCCGGTAGAAAACTGAAGTGGCAAGCAACAACAAGGTTTCAACGGACGAAAACGATGTTGAGAAGAACAGGATATTGAAGCAACATCGGGAAACACGAGACCAAACACTCCTGAGGTACTACGGAAAACCCATCCGGGCTTCTAAAGGATCAATATCTACTGCTTAAGGAATAGAGGATCTGCTTCCGGGGCTTACACGCCTCCGTTCTCAATCGTGAGTAGGCAACATGATAAATCATGTCACAACCACCTCCATTCCTATGGTCTAGTAGATATAACTATCCTAGAGAAACCAGGATACGTGAAATCCTAACTTGAAAGTTTAGATGAGAAGAGAAAAACAACGTTGCACTTCCTTACCAGAAAAGGGAGGGTGGGTGGGGAAAGAAATAAAAGAACAGAATTCCTACTCTCACGTTTCATTTTTCCTATATAGCTACAAAATAGTTTCTAGACTCAACTGCGACCAGTAAAAGGGATCCTACAGGCAGACATGCTCTGATACCATTTGTCGCACCCGGACTTCTAGAGGATACTCACAGTCCGCTAAACAGTAGATAAATGGCTTACGGGGCATACCGGCACCCGCATCTCAATATGAGCAGGCCAACACGTAAATGTGTGACAACCATTCTCTACTATCCATCGTCTGCGTAAACCATCCCATAGAAATCCGACTACTTCCCTTGACGTACTTCATAACATACACACATGGTACGTCAACGGCATTTGAACAAGTGATATCACAACAAATCTCTAAGACACAAAGAAATAGAAATAAGTTGCAAATAGCTCTCACTAGAGCAGAGATAGCAAATACAATCATCCAGAGGACACATGTCCCAACAAGTCATCATTACATCACAGCGGAAGCATCCAAAGTGTCTGAGTACAGACAAGATCCAAATAGGCCTAAGAGGCCAGAAACGAAAAGACGGAGCCCATCCACGATGTCTCGGATCCTGCCCGGGTCCGCTATCTACTCGTGAGCAGCCTCGTCATACTCCACGTAGTAGCCACCATGGGGATCCTCGGAAACGTACTCTGCGGAAACCACAGCCCCAAAGGGGTCAGTACAGACAAGTACTGGCAAGCAAGACGCACAAGATACCAAAGTGTACCCGGCAACACCAGGTACAGATGCTTTGGGTTCAACGGAAGATAGGTGATACAAAAGTGCGGCAGCAGGCTGCTCTAGCCAACTACAGAAACACGCTACAACTTCTGGCTAAAAGAAGGGGATAAGATAGCGTATCGGAACCAACTACCACTAACCTCAAACAAACCCATCCTGGATCTCGCCACTTATCCAAAGAAGCAATCCGAGGATAACTCACGCAGTTGGATTAATGAAGTTTCAAGTTATTGTGTCAATAAGTCTATTACTAGTCAACTTATTATCAATTAGGTGTAAGTTGTCTAATCCTTGTTAGCCAGCCCTATCACCAAGTCATCCATAATCGCGGACAACACGGCTTCTCGAGAAGATTTAACCCTGCAGGGATGCACCAATTTGGCTGTACACGTAAGAATACCCCGCCAGATGGAAATGCACTTCCACCAAGCGAGGCACTCAACACAACCCAACTCTTCTTCGCATCAAGCCCAAAGAACCCCGTGCAATTGAGCGCACGGCTAATCAAGCCCCACGAAGAAAAGGGGACCCTCATAGCACTCTAAGAACGTGTCTCCCTAAATGCCGACTACAAAAGATACCACCCTGGCCTCGGGTTCGCACCTGCATATGCATGCGACAAATGGAAAACCCGAACTACATGAGGCGATTTGGACGAGATGCGAATCGAATCAAATTGAGGGGGGCGCCCATACACGCTTCCCACATGCGGTTAGTGCGCTCATCATGGATCTAGAGGACAAAGACTTTTCCTGAGTTCGACACTAGCAGGCCTCAAAACCATACCCGGCCTCCTGCCGGTGCCTTATCATCAGATTAGCATTACCTCAAAAATTAACAGGTTGTTGTTTAACATCGAGCCCCAGAACATGATAAATATGGTAACAGAAATAACGGACAGCAGACTCAAGCATAAACAACCCTAAGCATGCTAGTAAGACACATGCAACAAGCAATGGGGTTATAGGTGTGGAGGATAGGCTATATCAGGGTTACAGGATAACATATGATAGGATCGGAACACAAGCAACAAATCTTAAGGCTAGCAGGATAGACAACGCAAAGTATCGATATCCAGTGTGGAAAGGACACAATGGTTCATGTGAGTGAATACTTGCCTGCAAACTCAGTAGCCTGGTACTGGGCTAACTCCTCAAAAGTAGTGTCGTAAACCTCGTCTGTCTCAACATCGTCGTCTATTCGAGAAGAAGCAAACAAACAACAAAGAGAGACAAGCAATCAATAACATGGCATAATGCACAAACATGGAATGATGCATGACAATTTAATTGATGCATCAAAATAAGCTAGTTGACATGGTAACATAATTAAATGGGACTATATGCAATTTGGATTGCATATAGAAAAGCCCATGAATTAAGGTTGGATTAAATGATCTATAACTAACCATCATGTGAAAGTTGATTAGTATGATTCATGGATGAGGAAAACAATAAGAAAACAACAATAGCTTCAACTTGATATGTTGTTTACCAAGTTTGGAATTTTATTTATTAAGTTAAGAAATTTGGCTTCTTAAATGAGTTACACAAGCATTTGTTGTTTTCACCAATTTTAATTGTTCAAAATAGATAGCAACATTCATATTTGGGAAGAACACAAAATTTTAGGAGGAATACATGTTTCAATTATTGAAAAAGGAATTTAAATGAGATAGTTATGAATTAAACAAGTTTAAACAAGATTTAAATGAATTTAATTCAAGTATGAAATTATTTGAATTTTTATTTGTTCAAAACATTTAATAAAATTCATATTTGGAAAGATTACAATTTTCTGGTTTGAAAACATATTTTACATGTTCAAAAAGAATTTAATTTGACCAAGTTATGAATTTAGCAATTTTAAATGATTTAAACAAGATTTGAATTATTTAACCAATTTTAATTATTCAAAACAGGAAACAAAGTTTATATTTGGAAAGGTGGTTCAATTTTGCATGGAAAACATATTTTATATGTGACATTTGAATTAAATTTGAATTAGTTATGAATTTAACCAAATTTGAAATAGTAGTTTGAATTTGAAGTTTTGAAAATATTTGAAATGTTCAAAACAGTAAACAAATGTTTTAAACATGTAGAGAATTAAATTTGGTACAGAAAACATATTTTATTTATTTAATTTGGATTTGAAATGTGGGGTTTATGTTAGTTTAAATCCCAGGTACCATTCTGTAATAAACAGGGACTTGGATTTAAAAAAGATAAGGCCAGAACGAAAAACACCTCGCAGTGAACTAGCCTGGGCCGCTGACAACGGGCCCTAGGCCACGTTGGCGCCGCGTGGCAGTGTGTGCGCGCGCGTGGCTGACCACCTCGCTGACAGGAGGGCCCCACCTGTCAGCGCGCGTGGCGAAAAAGTTGGGAATTAATCCCGCGGGGGCGGGGATCGAACCCACGACCTCGTGAGCGTGCGCGCGGGTGTGAAGCCACTGTGGTGCTGAAACGATTCGTGACAGTAGAGAGGCGCGCGCGCTTTTGAGGTTCCGTTCGTGCCTGTTAACTGAACTGAATAAAATTCAGTTAACTAAATATTCGACAGGGGACGGTGCTCGCCGGCGGACTGCGATGCGCTGCCGCGGTGGTTGCCCGTGGTTGCTGATGCGTGCCCGTGTTTGTGCAGGGAGGCATGCTGGTGTGCCACGCGTGCAGGAGGAGAGAAAAGAGAGAGGGAGCGATGCTCACCGTGGGGAAGGAAGGAGGGGCTCGGTGCGGGACAGTGGTCGACGGCGGCGACGTCGAGGCAGCGGTGGTGGCGATCGAGCGCTGCTCGTGTCCCTCCCTGGACACGAGGAGGAAGAGGACGGCGCGGGGAACTCGTTCCCGTGTCCGTGGGAACCTGACAGCGACCACAACCACCAACTCCACCAAGCGATCAAGCTCCGTCCATGGTGATGGCAGAAAAATTCAGAGAAGAGAATAGGAAGAAGAAGGGGATCTGAGAGGGATGGCGGCGGCTGGGAGAAGGAAGGAGGGAGAGGAGGAACTAGGGCACGGCCTAGGGCTAGATATAGGGGGAAGGGAGCAAGTGAGCTCCCTGCTCGGTGGGGGAGCCCACCTCCGCTCTCTGTCTCCGTACGGAGGTAGGAGAAAGCGACAGGGGGTACGCAGGCCGTGGGATGGGCCTTGGGTAGGTGGCCTGGGCCTGCCCTCTCCCCTCTGCGTTATTATTATTTATTTTTTCTGTTTTTACTGATTCTATTTTTTTTTTGCAGAAAAATAAAAGGAAGAAAAGGAGAGAAAAAGAAGGGTTTTTGGGGGTTTTAAAATTTGGGAAATTTTTTTATAGTTTGTTATTTACAGAACCCCACTGTGCCATTTTTTGTTTTCCAAAAATTTCAAATTGTGTTGCTGTTTGTAATTTAATTGAATTTGAGTGAAATTTTGATATTAAGTGAATTATTTAAACTTAAGCAAGTTAATGGTTTGATCTCTCAAGTTTAATGGAAACAAATTGATGTTTTGATTTGAAATTTTCATTTGAAAATTGTAACAGAACAAGTATGAAACAAGAATTTGAAATTTGGTTTGAAATTCAAATTGAAAAACAAGGGAAAACAAATGAAAACAAAGGAAAACAAATGGAAAACAAATGCAAAGCTTATGATGACATGATGCAAAACATAAATTAACAAAAAGCAAACATTCTAAAGGTGTTTTTCATACTTGGGATGTTACAGGCGCCTGGCTATGGTGAGGACCCTCTCGTGCCCGTCTTCGACTCCTCTTCGGACTTCTGGATGCTTCCGAGGAATATAGGAACTTTGGGATTCATGGGGTCCAATTCCGAGAATATTTCCAGAACAACTTTTCTGAAATAAAAAACATCAGAAAACATGGAACTGTCACTTGGCATCTTGTTAATAGGTTAGGCCCAGAAAACTTGTCAAAATGCTATAAAGAAGGGTGAAAACATGTAGCAATTGGCATAATATCAACATGGAACATCAGAAATTATAGATACATTGGAGACGTATCAGTGACTTAGGCCACCAACCTCTTCCTTGTGAAGAGTTGGATCTTAGTTGGGGTTTATTTTGAGTTCCTTGCACTTCTCTCGTTTTCCTAGATAAGTGTTTCTCTTAGGAAAATCTCTCTCACTTGGCCTTTCATTTGTGTGTTTCTTTCAAGTGAGGGGGAGAAGTACTATCTTTAGTTTGGTCTTCCATACTAATCCTATCTCATCCTAGAAACAACTTCGATTCTTGAACATACTAAAAAATTGTCACTTGAGGAAGAGGAAGGGTGCCCCGGTACTACCGACCAGTGACGGGTACTACCGCGTGTGTATAGTCGAAAGCAGCCTTTTCTGCTCAAACATACACACCCGGTACTACCGTGTGTGGAGATAGAAACAGACGCTGTCTATGGAAATCTCTACAGCTGGTACTATCGATCTTGCACGGTACTACTGCCTGTGCAAGATGCGGTACTACCGGACCGGTCCGGTACTACCGGGAGAGGCAGTTTCGACTTAAAAAACTCAGATTCATGCGGGCTGGGGGTTATTCCCCACCCGCATGAACTGATCACTCCCTGCTGCCCCTTCCTCTCCCTCGTCCGGCTCGGCCTCCCCTCGCCGGATTCCGCCGTTTCTAGCCGGATTTTTGCCGCGGGAATCACTCCCGCATCAATCTCCTCCATGGCCTCTATTAATTTTCCTCTCCTTGCTCTTGTTTTGGGTCCCCGTTGATGCCATCGATGAACCCTAGATGAGATCTTGAGGATAGATGCTTGTAGCCCCGATTTGGTCGGTTAAATTGGATGGATGATTCACTATAGGTTGGAAATTGCATTTGATAGTTGCTCCTAGTCTCATTTAGTTAATTTGCCCTTGATTTCATGCTCAAATCTGGAGGATGGAACCTAAAACTTGTGCGGTCGGTACTACCAGGCGCCGTCCGGTACTACCGCCTTCACAAGTTTGGGACAAATCAACTTGTTGAAACTTGAATCAACTAGTTTTTATTCCCATTTTCTTTGAGTATGTTCCCTCATCTTGTTTCCTATCCCTATTCCTCTGTCTTCACAGGTTCTCGTGGTTCTGGGTCTTTGGGGAAGGATGGGTCACCTATGCTAGAAAAAAGCGCAAGGCTCCGGGAGACAAGTCTGTGGCTGCTGAGGAAGATCAGGATGAGTTCATGGATGATTTTGAGGCTAAGGCTGAGATCGTGCCCGCTCCTACCACCGCTAGGACTCGTGGTGGTGGTCGGGGTGGACGTGTTGGTGGTGGCTCCTCTCAACCCAAGGCAGTTGCTAGGAAATCTGCTCGCAAGCCCTTCAATAAGTGGAAGCCCGAATCCTATCAAGAATATAGGGAAGAGAATCCTTATGAGCATGAGAGGGATTATATGGATAACCCTCATTTCTTTACAAAGTACCAAGAGCGTGTCTACAATGATATCTATGTGGGCAAGGACTAGTCCGTCACCATTCGACATACTCTCAACATCCCCCACATGAGGCTTCCCAAGTTCAAGGGCTACGTTGATGAATCTTTGTCCACATGTGAGGAATGTTGGACTCATTCCACTCATGAAGTTCAACCATCCGTACATTGAGTATTACATTATGCAATTCTATGCAACTTTGCACTTTGGGATTGATGAAGAGAGGACTTTGAAGTGAATTGCTCTCGGCCACTTTGAAGGAGTTTGGTGCTCTCTTGGAATATGAATATAAGGGGGCACATGAGCCATGTGGATGGAGGTGCCATGACAACAACACATTTAGCCACAAGAATTCCATTCCCAACATCACCATGGAAGGAGGTACACCGGAAAAAACTGCTCATCTCATTCGCCCATTTGAGATTCTTCACCGTATCTATAGGGAGACTATTGCTCCTTGTGTGGGGAATTGGGATGAGGTGCATGGCTATATATTTGACCTCCTCAAGGGATCCAAGGATAAGTAAGGCTCCAACGCACGTTTTGATGTGCTGGATTGGATCCGTGAAGATCTTTGGCTTACCGTTATTGACAAGAGGGCTCCCATCTTTGGCCCCTATACCATGAAGCTAATCAAGAGGAAATGGTGGGAAGCCACAAAGGAGGACATAATGAAGGATGGAAGTATGGTGCTCAAGCAATCCGTAAAGGAGCCTAGAGTGAAGGCTCATCTGACTCCCTCCGAGCTAGCCGCTGCTGCAGCCCAAAAGGCATCTTCCTCTTGTATTGGTGTGAGGGATGGAGCACCACCTGTTGTTTCTGACTCTGTGGAGGAACCCTCTTGGTTCAAGAAGTTCCAGATCAAGGCCAAGAAGTACTTTTGCCTCCAGCTCGACCTCTAGGAGCGCTGGTATGATCCTCACGTCTACCACAAGAAGATGATGGCTCAAGCGGGTTTGCCAGTGTCCTCGGGTTCTGAGGAAGCGATAACTCCCAAGGCATAGTGGATCTCCGAGCATAGCACATGGAGCAGCCCCGACATTCCTTCCTCGTCCACCCACCACATTCCTGAAGACAAGGAGTGACTTGGAACGTTAGCCTCTTCTCCCTTTTTGGCATTTTATGACAAAGGGGGAGAATGAGTATATTAGGTTGATCCAGGATTTACATGGGTGGATTCACAAGCTTTCTATATTCGTTAATTCTCTTGTTTGTGTCTCCGTTTTAGCTGAACCTTTTATTTGGTGTTGAAATTTTAAGTTGGAGTGTGGTGTAAGACTTGTTATCTCATTAAGTACTTTCTATCTATTGCAAGTCTTGTGCCTAGCTATTTCTTCTCATTATAAATTGCTTTAGTTCACTTGTGTGCAATGCTATCAAATCCTTGCTCAACAATTGTGTTGTCATCAAACACCAAAAAGGGGGGAGATTGAAAGAGCATTTCCCCGCATTGTTTTGATGTTTGTTGACAACACAACTAGAGCACTAATGTGTGCTATGTATTTTCAGGGTATTGAGCTTATATTACATATCATGGTATTTTTGATAATTGTGCAATTTCCTTTATGCTGACTGAAGAATAATATCCATGGTGGGTTTTCTGTCTGGGCCGGTACTACCGGGCGCCATCCGGTACTACCGGATTTTACAAGAGTGCATATTGGACTCGAAGCCCTACCTTCTGGTTAATTCGGAACTACCGGGGGATCCGGTAGTTCAGCGCGGTACTACCGATCCCGCACGGTAGTACCGTATTTTCACGGAAGAAACAAGAATTGTGTACTGGACTCGAAGCCCCACCTTCTGGTTAATTCGGAACTACCACGGGCGTCCGGTAGTTCAGCGCGGTACTACCGTACCCGTCCGGTAGTACCGGATTTTCACGGAAGAATCAAGAAATGTGTACTGGACTCCATCGCAAACCTTCTGGTTAATCCAAAACTACCGAGGGCGTCCGGTAGTTCATCGCGGTACTACCGGACCTGGCCGGTAGTACCGACTGTGGTCACTGTGTGTGAAGCTGCGTTGACCAAGGTAGAGATATGCACGGGAGGTACTACCGAACGTCGTCCGGTAGTACCAGGTGAAGCAATAAATACCCCAAGCAGTCAGATTCGTGGGATGGGTATAAATAGCCGATCCCCTTCTTCCCCAAGATCTAGTTCGTCCAAGCATTCAAGTGCATTTATTAGAGCTCACCAAATCTTCGATTTCTATCAATCTGTCCACCCAAACTCGTTGATTCTTGGAGGATTGAAGGAGAAGCCCCTGATCTACATCTCCACCAAGCCGTTCTTCATTTCCCCCGCATTCACTTGAGGCATCTAGTCTAGGGTTTCCTTGTGGAGAATCTAGACCCTATTGCTACACTTGTTGGTGATTGGTGATTGCTGGGAGCCCCCAATTCGGTTGTGGGTGTGTGCCCCAAGCTTGTTTGTAAATGATTCGATTCCCGCCTCAAAGGGGATCAATAGTGGAAGGTTGAATAGGCCTTTGTGGTAGGGTTCATAGGATAATAGGGTGATGCCTTTGTGGCGTTGAGTAGGCATTTGTGGCGAGCTCACACCCCTCCAACGAGACATACTCCCTTAACAAGGAGGAACTCGGGAATACATCCTGTCTCCGTGTGCTTCATATTGGTTACCTCGTTCCCTTCCTCCTTTACTTGTGCGTGTATTGTGTTTGTGCTTGTTCTTGTCATATAGGTAAATTCACCGTAGTTGCATTATCTAGAGAATTTACCTTTGTGTCAAGCCTAATCTTGAAGAAAAATTAAAATTGGTCGTAGCACCTATTCACCCCCTCTAGGTTCCCTTACTATTGGTTCAGAAACCTCTTGGGTAATTTTAATCTTAGAGAAAACCTAGTGCTTGGAGCTTACACCTTGTTGCAAGAAGTTCCAGGTCTTGTTGAGAGCCTCCAATTGATTTGTGAAGTTTCCTCAACCTTGTGTAAAGTCTTGGTCGATGCCTTCAAGTCGACCTCATAGTAGAAACGAGAATCTTCCTCATCGGAGAAGCTCAAGGAGAATAAGGTGTGCACCTCGATGCTATTAGAGTGCTTAGGTGGCTTCTCACCTCTCCAACGTAGACACACTTCCCTTGGGAAGTAACTACGTGAAACATATCCTTATCTCCTTGTTTACACTTGTGGTTTATCTTGTGCTTTACATATTGCTTCTATGGTGCATCTTGTTTCTATCACATAGGTTGTTCACCTAGTTGCACATCTATATAACCTTGTGATTTACATTGTTTATCCCAAACTAAACAGAAAAGAAAGAAAAATTGGTAGTCACCGAGTCACCCCCATATAATGACCATACTTCTACTTTCACATGTGTGTTCCTCAATACATGAGAGAGAGACAATTGGATCTCATCTAAAGTGAGAGGACACCTAAAAAACCCCGTAGAGAAAGATAAAAATGCCAATTGTGTGTTTGATCCCGTGGGGGTGGGGTTCTTTATACAGTGGGACGGAAGGGGGATTTTCCCTTTGGGGAGGAGATATCCCCCTCGACGGTGCGGCCAAGCTAGGGCAGGCGCACCCTTCCTCTTGCCCATTGGCCTTTATTTTCTTTTCCGTTTAATTTTGGACTCTTCCCATTATTTCAAAAACAAAATAAGGAAACCTGGGGGGGGGGGGGCGGTGTGGTGCACCTTCCTTGGTGGGGTTGGGGCCCATGCGTAAGCACCACACCATGCGTGGTGCCACGCCAGGCTATCCAGCCCCCTCCGGCACTACCCCCTTCTTGG
Source organism: Alopecurus myosuroides (assembly GCA_028641055.1). NCBI lineage: Eukaryota > Viridiplantae > Streptophyta > Magnoliopsida > Poales > Poaceae > Alopecurus > Alopecurus myosuroides. The sequence goes on from CM054057.1 coordinate 765,403,584, forward strand.
TATTTGTCCGAAACTCCTCCGGAACCCTACGAGCCCAATAGATAAAATCATCAACCTTATCCACTAATGTCGGAAACATATTTCTCACATCCCGGGAGATCTCATGTAAAGAGAATATGCCCGAGAGGAAATAATAATATGGTTATTATCTCATTCCATGTTTATGATAAATGTTTATTTCTCATGCTAGAATTGTATTAACCGGAAACGTTGATACATGTGTGTTTAAGAAACAAACAAGAGTTCCTAGTAACACATCTTGTTTAACTAGCTCATTGATTAACTGGAGATCAATGTTTCCTGATCACGAACATTGGGTGTTGTTAACAACAGGGTCATGCCATTGGGAGAATGATGTGATAAACATAGATCCAAATTAAGTATAAAAATACTATTAAGTCATTAAGTTTATATTGTTGTATCTTACATACAAATTGATCATATTCCTTAGATCATGAGATTGTGTCAATCACAAATACTGGAAGGGTGCTTTGATGACATAAAACGTCCCACCGTAATAGTGTGCCTATAAAGGTAGCGTTGGGTATTCGGAAGTGTTATTTGAGACTCATGGATCAAGAGTGGGATTTGTCCATCCAAATGACATAAATATATACTCTAGGCCCTCTCGATGATATCACATCGACACCGCTTGCAAGAATTTTACTAGGTCACAGGGATGTCATATCATGGAACGAGTAACCGAGTACTTGTCGGTAACAAAATAGAACTAGGTATGGTTGATGCCAATGATCGTGTCGAGACATCGTAGTAGTTTTCATAGACGGGGGTGCCATGAGACTACGGGTAGAGATGTGCGGAGACGTGGTTGCGTTAAGGACAAAGACACAGGATTTACCCAGGTTCGGTACGTCGCAATAATGCGGCGTTCCTACTCCTGCAATCTCACTAATCAAGACTAAAGCCTGTGTATACAAGTACAACGTGAGGTTCTGTTTAGCTATTCGCTGAGGATCAACCTTTCGGCGAGTTAGCCTATAGCTTCTTGTCTCTATCATATCTCCCGTCCGGCTTTATATAATAGCCGGGTTAGGGCATACAGAGTAGGAAACCTAGAAGACTATGGCAACTATTAACATGGAAAGTAAGGAATCCGCCTTCTACTCCAAGCCAGATCACGTGGGCCGTGATCCGGGTTCTTCTAGAATCTGGCTTCTGTGTGTCAGCTTACTGGGTCGCCCAATGGACCGCAGCCCACTACCATTTGGGCCACCCGGGCAATCCGGCACTTTAGACTACCATCCGATATACCCCTATTTGGTATATATCCGACAGTAGCCCCCAAGAAGGATCGAGACTCCGTTTTCGCCGTCTTTCGTCAAATGCATCTTCCGAGAAATACCGGCCTGCAGTCTTGATTCTTCTTTTCTTCCTTTAAAGGAGATGGTAACGTAAAACTCGGAATCCCGAAAATCCGGCTTTTCTCACACGATCCTTCGCAGATAAGGAACTTTCCACGTCAGCGCTTAAAACTTGCTGACGCAAGGGACGTTTGGGGTACAGGCGAGAAAACCCAGAAACATCTTTCTGACAGATTCTCGCGGGAAATGAGGAGATAACCATAATCATCCTGTCGATTCATTTCCCGGATTTTCCGGCGAGTGACACGCGTTGGACATCCAACGGTCAAAAGAGCCGTTAGCACGCATCCTGACGGACTTCCGACTATAAATAGCCTTCTTCGTCCTCTGGAAAAACCTTCCGCTCCTCACTTCGCACGCCATTCCAGCGCCCAAGCTCACAGCAGAGAAACTCTCGAACGCGAATCGCGCCCAAGACCTCACCGGAGACGCCCTAGCGCCGCCCTTCGATGGCTTCACCGCCGTATTCCCCAGCCCACGCCGTCACCAAAGAAATCGACGACATCATTAACACAATCGACCCGCAACTAGATTCTCCAGTGCGGGTCTCCGGCGACGAGCCGGCGAAGGCAACAGGCGATGCGGAGTGCGAGGAAAGTTCTCTCGCCTCCGCGAACCTTGCGGAATCCTCTTCTGCGCTCACCCCACCGTTCGCTCCAGAGACGGTGGAGGAGAAGATCGAACTCGTCGGCGACGAGCTCGCGGAGCCGAAGAAGAAATGGAGACTGCCGGCAATTGGAGTGCCTGCAGTATCCCGTCATCCCTCCTCCCGACAATGGAGAAGGAGGGATTGGTACTGAAGGGGAAGTGGCGGCTTCCGGAGGATGAGACTGAACCCACGCCGAATGACGGTGAACGGGTTCTTCTCTCTTCCCACCTTCTCAGAGGTATGGGTATTCCACCTTCTGCCTTCTTCCTCCAGATCCTCTCCCACTACAACATCCAGCCACACAACCTCCCACCTAATTCCATCCTGTACTTAGCCGGATTCCAGGCCCTTTTCGAGGGTTATCTGGGTATAGCGCCTAGGCTGGATTTCTGGCTGTACTGTTTCGGGGTTAAGCGGAACTCTTCGGAGGGCGCACTCCCAACTTGCGGAACCATCTCTTTCACTCTTCGGAGATTCCGAGAAGACTGGTTCCCCAAGATTAAAACATCGGAATCCGTCAAGTTTTGGACGGGTTCCTTCTTTTATCATCCCGACATTTCCTTTCCCGGGAAAACGTTCGGGGTTCCACCTTTTTCGAACACCGCCGCTATTCCCCAAGCGGCGCATCGCCAAAATCGTCACTTCCGATCCTCCTTTAACTGGCATGGACACAGTCCTTTGCTGGTTAAATAGGCGGATCCAGCCCTTGGCCAACCATGGCGCTCGCCTTCTCTGCGAGTACAAGGGAGCCAATGACGAAATGCGGACATCCGACAAGGACTGGTCCGCAAAAGATTTGCGGCGGTGCGTGAATCAATTGGTTGCATCGCGCGACCAATATGAAGAAAGCCGGTCAATGTACACGGCCGAAAATCCGGCTCCCAAGGTAAAATTCTTCGCCTTTTGGGGTTTGAATTATTTCTCGTTTGCTCGGGTTTTGTATCTTTGACTTAGCTTTTTCTTTTTAACAGATCGCTGATCTTCCCGAGTCGGATCTTGCTTCCGATGCTGAGCTGGAAACGCTGCGTGCCACCTTTGCCGGTGGGAGAAAGCGCAAGAAGATCTCCTCTTCCCAGGAAATCATAGATCTTGACGGGGTTCCCATCGCCACCTCCAGGTTTGAACATCTGGGTTACTTTCCTTTGTCGGAGTTTTTCTTTTGCTTTCGGAGTTTTAACTTTTACGAATTTTTTGCTTTTAGCCTGCCTCCCTCTACTCTAAGCCAAAAAAGCTGAAGAGGCACAAGGTTGTGTCCAGCAGAGCCATCACTCTTCTCCTGCCACCGCGCCGGACATGCCGTCCACGATGACAGAAGAGCATGCTGCAGCCCCCACCACCGAGTCTTTGGAGCCCAGTCAGCCTATTGTGCCGGAAACGGACACGAGGAAAAGGGCGGCTCCTGAGGTGGGAGGTCCTTCTCGAACAACTGAGGAGGAAATCCCCACCTTTGGCAAGGATTTCAAGAACATCAGCGATGGCCTTAGCGTGGCCGGGACTCTTTTTGCGGAGTACGCAAAAGAGTTCGCTGAAAACTTAGCAGGGTTACAGCGGATGAGCCAGGTATTATCCTCAGCCCCCAAGTATTAAGTAAAATGTCTACTTTTCACTTTATGCTTTTCAATATCTTGATTTTTTCATTGCCGTGTTCCAGCAAACCGCTGAAACCATTAACATGGAAGTTTTCAATAAACTTTCCGTCAAGAATAAGGAGGTTAGAAACCTTCTTTCTATTCTTGAAGTGAAAGAAGCAAAGCTGGCATCATCTCAGCTACAGCTATCGGAGACAACATGTACGCTTTATTCTCTGAAGTTTCTTATCCAGTTTTTTGTCTAAGTACTTTCTCGAGTTTTTCTAAACTCTGAATTTTTTACTTGCTTTCCAGCTGCTTTGGCTAAGGCCAAGGAAATAGCTGAAGATGCCGGCAATGCCAAGTTTCTCCGAAAGGAGAATTTGGACCTTCATAAGAATCTTGTGAAGGCTCAAAAAGATCTGGAAGCCAGCAATCTGGCCCTTGGAATTGCTCAGTCCAAGGCTTCCGAACAGGCGGAGAAGGACAAGTCCACTATCCAGGACTTGGAAAGTGCCTTAAACCTTCACTTGGAGGAAGGCTCCGAAATCGACAAGATTCTCGGTAAGTTTATTTTCATTTACCGGTTTTTCCATGTCTTGCTTTCTTTCTCTGCTTTTTCACTTAACCTTTTGGTTGTTTGTCTGAAAAAACAGGAGATAACCCAGATCTTACTCGGATTGAGAGAATCCGAGCCTTTGGGAAGGTGTGGACTGAGATCAGAGCTGCTGGCATGCAGCTGGTCAACAAGTTCCTTCCCTCAAGGACTGGGGAATTCTCGGAAGTTGAGAAACTTCCGGGAGCTATCCTGGAGGTGGCGGAATCCAAGGAGTCTACCTTGCGCTCCGCAGCACGGGGTGGTGCACGCATGGCTCTCGGCCTTATGCGTATGCATTACCCTGGTGCCAAATCTTGGCGCGTGGCATCCGGTATCCCTCAAGGATACACGGAAACCCAGCGAACCACCATCTTTGATGAAATCAAAGGTCACGCCACCAAGATCACCTCCATGGTGAACATCTCCATCACCTATCCAGAAGAGGAGATCCCCGAAGCCCCCGTGAATGACAGCAGCGAAGAAGACTCGGATGCTTGAAGGGTTGTCCTTAACCTGGATGGTGGAAGTAGAAAATAGGAGCATTACTGCACTTTACAATGTAAACTTTATATTGTAATGCTTCTATTCATTTGTATAAACAAGTAATCCGCCTTTTGCAGTTTAATTATGAAATCCTTTGCAAGTTTTCCGGGTATTTATATTCCTTTATCTTTTAAGTTCTCTGGCTTATGTGTTTTAACTGTCCTTAGTGTTTGAAATGGCTCAATAGTATTATGAATCGTCATGCCGAGTTACTGGGTGAAACCAATCAGTTCAAACTCGGAAACATGGATCATACTAAGGGCATTTTTACTAACTAGCTCTAGTGACCCAACACACAAACAATCAGCTAATGCTTAGAGAACAGTAAGTAATTTTTTGAATGAAACTTGGGCACGCAGGCACAATCTGAGTTTCCTTTAGCCTTTGGTAGGCTGAAAATCATTCAGTTTTTTAAACGCCGAGCACGCAGGCACAATTCGGGTTAACATTGATTATTTTGTAAGATCATTGGGAAATAGATAAGGTGGAATCATGTTTTGAACTATAATAAACTTGTAAAAAACATGGATATAATAATTCCGACAACTTTATTTCATGATCTCAAAGATGTTTACATAGAATTGAAAAGTATAGAAGGGACGTAACTGCTGGATACTCCAGGGCCTCTTTGTCTCTCCTAGCTCATCATCTATCTTTCTCTTTCTTTTCCGATTCGGCTTCTCGGGATCATCTTCCGTATTGCGAATGTCAACAAGATAATATGATCCATTCTTCATGACTTTACTGATGACAAATTGTTCTTCCCATACTGGGGCCAGTTTGTGCTTTCTTTGCTGCACCAATCTTAGCACTAGGTCACCTTCTTTAAAAGAACGATGCCTGATTTTCCGACTATGATAACGTCGTAAACCTTGCTGATAGATGGCGGATCTTTGAAGCACAAGTTCTCGTTCCTCTTCTAAGAGATCGACGGCATCCTGTCGTGCTTTTTCGGCATCCGAGTCATCGAAATCTTGTACTCTTGGGCTATCATCGATCATGTCCGTTGGAAGGATTGCCTCTGCACCATAAACTAAGAAATACGGGGTTTGCCCTGTTGACCTGTTCGGTGTTGTTCAAATACTCCAAAGCACGGAAGGTAGCTCTTCTACCCATGCTCCAGCTGCTCTATGAAGAGGAGATTCGAGTCTTGGACGTATTCCTTGCAGGATTGAGCTATTCATTCTTTCAACCTATCCGTTGGATTGCGGGTGTGCCACAGATGCGAGATCTAGGCGAATTCCTGTTTGTCGGCAATATTTTGCCAACTCTTCAATGGAGAAATTTGTCCCGTTGTCGGTTATTATGCTGTGTGGAGCGCCGTATCTCATGACTATGTCAATGATGAAATTTCTGGCAGTTACACTGTCAAGTTTTTTGATAGGTTTAGCCTCCACCCACTTGGTATATTTGTGCACAGCTACAAGTAGATGTGTAAGTCCGCCTCGTGCAGTTTTGAATGGTCCCATCATATCTAGCCCCCAGACCGCAAAGGGCCATGTAATGGGGATAGTTTTGAGTGCTTGGGCTGGCATATTAGTCTGCTTGGCGTAATACTAACATCCTTCACATGTGTTTACTATGTACTCAACATCTGTCTTGGCTGTTAGCCAGAAAAACCCGGCACGGAATGATTTTTTGACTATGCTTTTTGATTGAGCATGATGTCCGTAATCTCCGGCATGGATTTCTTTCAGGATTTCTCGTCCTTCTTCTGGTGAAATACATCGCAGAAAAATTCCGGAAGTACTGCGTTTATACAGGCAGTTGTTAATTAGCGTGTATCCTTTGCATCGACGCTGGATTTGTCTTTGCAAGACTTTATCTGCTCCTTCCGGGTACTTCTGATTAACTAAGAAGTTTATATATGGTATTGTCCAATCCGGGTTAACGAGCATGACTTCAATTGACTCGGAAGCCAGAGGATAATCAACATCTCCACCTTTTATCGATGGTTCGTACAAATGCTGGACGAAAACACCTGGTGGTAGGATTTTTACCCTTTCTGATCCCATGCGGGCTAACGCATCCGCGTTCCAATTCTCCTCCCGTTTAACATGGAGTACTTCGAATCCGAAGAAACAAATGGCGAACTCGTCCACCGTTCTCCGGTATTCGGCCATTATAGGGCTTTTTGCGTCCCAAGTTTGGTTGAGCTGATGATGTACCAAATCTGAATCGCCATAGCACAAACTGCGCTTGACCCCTATTTCTTTTGCAATATGCAAGCCATGAAGCAAAGCTTCGTATTCTTCCACGTTGCTGCTGGCGTTGAAGTGTATTTGTAATACATACTCCATTGTGTCTCCTTTAGGGAATTTTAAAACTACACCAGCTCCAGCGCCCTCCTTCATCTTGGATCCATCAAAATGCATGATCCAGTACTCGGACTCCGGCATTGGTGTTTTCTCCATTGCTTCCGTCCAGTCGGCGACAAAATCTGCCAAAACCTGTGATTTTATTGCCGTCCTGGGCTGATACTTAATGTCGAAGGCTGCTAACTCGATGCCCCATTTGGCTACTCGGCCAGTCGCCTCCGCATTGTTTATAATATCCCCTAGTGGTGCTTTACATACCACCGTTATGGAATGTCCTTGGAAGTAATGGCGAAGTTTTCTGGATGCGAAAAATACGCCATATGCCAGTTTTTGATAGTGTGGATACCTTTGTTTGGACTCGGAGAAAACTTCGCTTATATAATATACCGGATGCTGGTCTGGTATGCTCTGTTCGTCTTTCTTCCGTTTCACAACAATTACTGCACTGATAACCCGGTTTGTAGCCGTAAGGTACAATAACATAGGTTCTTCGTCTTTTGGCGATGCCTAAATCGGAGCTTTCATCAAAGTTTCCTTTAACTGGGTTAACGCCGCATCTGCCTCTTCTGTCCACTCGAATTTGTCGGGTTTTTTCAGCAACTTGTAGAGTGGTAAAGCTTTGTCCCCCAGCCGACTAATAAATCTGCTGACGGCTGCGGCGGAACCCGTCAATCTTTGGACATCTTTTACACACGTAGGCTTGGAGATGTTTAAGATTGCTTTGATCTTTTCTGGGTTAACTTCTATTCCTCTATGAGAAACGATGAAACCCAGAAGTTTTCCTGAGGGAATCCCGAATACGCACTTTAATGGATTTAGCTTCATCTTGTAAGTGCGCAAGTTTTCGAAGGTTTCTCGTAAATCCTCAAGGAGTGTATTTCTTTCCTTGGTTACGACAGCAATGTCGTCCACGTAAACATGGACATTTTTGTCAATCTGACTATGCAAACAACGTTGCATGCAACGCTGGTAGGTGGTACCTGCGTTCTTCAGGCCAAATGGCATGGTTATGTAATAGTACGTCCCATAGTGGGTTATAAAAGAAGTCTTAATCTGATGTTCCTTTTTCATGCGTATTTGATGGTACCCGGAATATGCATCCAAAAAGCATAAGAGCTCAGAGCCTGTAGTGGCATCTATTATTTGATCGATTCGCGGTAACGCAAACCTATCTTTTGGACACAGTTTGTTTAAACCGGTGTAATCTATACACATTCTAAGGGCAGTGGTATCTTTCTTCGGTACTAACACCGGATTTGCGGACCAATCGGTGTGTATAACTTCCACGATAAAGTCTGCTGCTAAAAGCCGGATAATTTCCTTGCCGATAGCCTTCCGTCTTCTTCCGTCAAATCGACGGAGACCTTGTTTGACAGGTTTGGAGCCTGGAATCACCTTAAGTTGATGCTCAGCAAGTTCCCTGGGTACGCCTGGCATGTCAGCTGGACACCAGGCAAAAATATCCCAGTTCTCACGGAGGAACTTGATGAGCTCGCTTTCCTATTTGTCGGTCATCCCAGTTCCCACTACGAAAAATTTTGTCGGATCTTTGGGATCTAGGATTACCTGTCTTGTGTTCTCGGAGGCCTTGAAGCTATCTGCTGGCTTCCGGGTTTCTTTTCCTGCCGGCATTTCTGTCGGCGATACCTCTTTGGCCAGCACCTTCAATTCTTCCTTTGCTATGATTTTTTCGGCGCAAAGGGCGTTTTCTTTTTCCATCTTGTTTGCCAACTTGAAGTCTCCTGATAGGGTGATTACTCCTCCTTTTGTCCCTGGTATCTTCAGCTTGTTATAGATATAACATGATCTTGCCATAAATTTGGCGAAAGCTGGACGTCCGAGTATCGCGTGATACACGCTTTCGAACGGCACCACTTCGAAGGATACTTTTTCCTGACGGAAGTGATCTTTTTCTCCGAAAGTGACATCTAGGGAAATTTCTCCTAGGGATCTTGCTTGCCTTCCAGGAACAATGCCATGAAAACGTATGTTGGTATGGTTGAGCTGGGTCTCGGAGATTTCCAGATGCCTCAGTGTATCCAGGTACATTATATTAATGTTGGATCCTCCATCCATCAGCACTCTTCTTAGCCTAGTGTTCTGGACAATAGGGCTTACAACAAGGGCTTGCGTGCCGTGTTCAGGGATATTCCCGGGATGATCAGACTGATCCCTGGTAATTGGTGTATTTGAATACTTCAAGAATTTCGGGGTTGCCGGAACAACCGCGTTTATTTCTCGAAGCGTTCTTTTTGCCACCTTTGCTGATGGAGTTGCCAGGAAAGTTAGGGCACACTCTCCATCAACTCTCGGAAACTTGGGTTCACCTTTTCGCTGCTGTTCCTGGATTTTTTCGTCAGTGTCCGATTCACTGTCTTCTTTCTCAGCTTCTGGCTTTTGCTTGGAAAATTTCCTTTTGGAATTCTTCCCCTTGTTTCCGGATCCTGCACTGCCTTTCATATGCTTGTTCAGCCGGCATTGTGCGTTCGTATGGGTGGGTTTCCCAAATTGCGAATGGTGGACGCAGGGTTCCGACTTAATCTTTTCCCATTCTTCTTTGGTGTAATTGATTGGTTCCGAACTGCGTCCTTTCCACCTATTCCCTTTTTCACTTCCAAAGGCTATGTTAACTTCTTTGGGCTTTTGTGTTGCGTCTGGAGCTCCTTTTTTCTCAGGGCGAGGATTCTTTTTGGCCTGTATCAGTGTGTCGATACTGCCTCCTCTAGCTCTGATGTCGTCTTCGGCTGCAGCATATTCATTGGCGGTTGTAAGCATAGATCCGAGATCTTTGTGCTGTTTGGAACCAACCATGAACGGTACAAGTCCGGGTTTTAGGCCATTGACGAAAGCATGCATTGCTTGAACGTCAGCTACTCCAGAGCAGCTATTCTTCATTGCAGTCCATCTTGAGATAAAATCCACGTATGGTTCGTCTTCAAATTGGGTGCAACGGTTTAACTGGTTGATGCTATTCGGGCGTTTGTAGGTTCCCCGGAAATGCTGAGTGAATACTCGAGCCATATCATCCCAGCTGACGACAGTTCTGGAAGGTAATCCGTTAATCCAATCTCTGGCTCCATCCAGTAACATTAGGGGAAGAAGCTTTACAGCTTCCAGGTCTGTCCCATTGTTAATCTGGACGGCTGTATAGTAGTCTGAGAGCCAGGTATTCGGGTTTGTACTACGGTGTATTTTTGGTACGTTGGACCAACTTTGGCAATGCCAGAATGCAGGGTTATCCTTCGGATCCTATCTGTGAAGCACTTAGGTCCAAAGTATAAGTCATCTCTTTCCGCCCTATCCATGTGTGCGGAGTACCTGCCGGCTGAATGGAAAAAAGGGGATCTACTCCTTTCTTTTCCATTGTTGCGCGGACGCGCTTTTCCGGGATCGTCTCTATTTCTTCCGATATCACGTCCCTTTGGATGAGGTGGAGTTCTACTCCTGTATCTTTCCTTGTCCTTGGGGGGTGTCCGAGATCTCTCACACCTGTGAGGTATACCCTGTCTTCCGGCTTTTCAGCTGGGTTTCTCGGAGGTGGCATTACTTTGCCGTCATTCCGATATTTTTCTTCCCGATCGTGGGTGTTAAGTCCACCTTTTGGGAGATGGGATCTGGTTCTAGACGCTTCATCCCTGTTATCGGGATTTTTCTTGTCTTTTCTCGGATCCGTTTTCCTCTCATTTGGATCTCTTGGTTCCTCCGGTCCGGGTGCTCCAGCGGCGCAAGTAGCTGTTTTGCATAGGGTGGAGTCGTCATGCAGCCTCCCTGATCGCTCTTGCCCTCGGTGTTGTTGCTGCAATGCCTTTCCGAGGAAAGCATACACCCCTTGAAATTTTTCACCGTTTGAGTACATATCGTTGTTGAGGATGGTGAACGCTGCTTCCGCGTTTTCTGCTGCGGTTTTGTATATTGGTTCGCCTCTGGCATCTTTGTCGTTTACCTGCTTTTGCCAAGATGGGTTGTGAAACCTTTATTTTGGCGGCAGTACTTCCTGTCTTACGATTCCGGGTAACCTTGTAGGTTTAATGGCAGATCTATTCTTTTTCTCGTACTCCACGATTTCTTCCTTCATGACCTTGATGTCATCCTGGGTTTTTTGGAGGTGTTCACGAGTTCTGAATAGATGTTGCTGTTGCCTTTGGAGAGCTTGTCTCCTGGCTTCTAGGACTTCAAGGGGTTCATGCAATCCCACTGGTGTTTGTAGTAACTCATGTTCTTCTTGTTCTGTCATTGGCGGAACAAGGATTTCTTTTGTTTTCTTCTCCGCAAGTTTTGTTCCGCTTTCATCTCCTACTTCCGGGCTTTCATCAGCTGGATCAGCCAATTTCTTCTTCCGGAGTTTTTATTGGAGTTTTTTAGCGGCCTTGTGCTTTTTCTTGGAAGAGGGAGGCTTTTTAGCAGGTTCATCCTCTGTCAATTCTTTGACATTGGGGAATATTGGAGAAGTTTCTCCGTCTTCTCTCTCTTCCTCTGGCGGAGGAGTTCTAGGGCTTTCCTGACTGCCGCGTCCGTGTTTTCAGCCGGTTGCGCCATTAGTACTTCATGGAATCCCTCCTGAAAAGATTTAACTTTTCTTTCAAAGGCGTCCATGTCTTCGTCTTCGGAATCAAAGTCATCTGATCCCGTTTCTGACTCTAATCTCGCCTCAATGGCGGCTAGCACAAAGTCAGCTTCCGAGTTCATCGCTGGATTGGCGGATGTCGGATCTTCCACCTCTGTAGTGGGTTTGCTGTTTTCTGCCTCTTGCACGGGATTACTTTCATCCGTGTTTTCGGCGACCTCGGATTGCACCATACCGATAAAGTGTGAATCACTTTTTTGTCGGTGATCTGAGCAAAACCCGGTATCATAGTCGTCTTCGACTGGGTATAGGGCGGGTGGGAAAAATTTGCTTCCACCGCAAAACCCCATGGCCTCTGCATCTAGTCCGATAAAGATATTTGTAGATCCAATCGGTAACACGCAGGCACTTACCAGGTGATTTTACGCCGGTATGTAAGATCCATTGTCGAGGAAGCGTCCGATATCGCCGTCGAACTCCAGGATTCCGACGGTTATGGAACTGCCGATTCCGCCCAGTATCCCAGATCAAAATTTTACGCCTGATGCCGTTTGGCCCACGGTGGGCGCCAACTGTCAAGACATCGTAGTAGTTTTCATAGACGGGGGTGCCATGAGACTACGGGTAGAGACGTGGGGAGACGTGGTTGCGTTAAGGACAAAGACACAGGATTTACCCAGGTTCGGTACGTCGCAATAATGCCGCGTTCCTACTCCTGCAATCTCACTAATCAGGACTAAAACCTGTGTATACAAGTACAACGTGAGGTTCTGTTTAGCTATTCTCTGAGGATCAACTTCTTTGCGAGTTAGCCTATAGCTTCTTGTCTCTATAATATCTCCCGTCCGGCTTTATATAATAGCCGGGTTAGGGCATACAGAGTAGGAAACCTAGAAGACTACGGCAACTATTAACTTGGAAAGTAAGGAATCCGCCTTCTACTCCAAGCCAGATCACGTGGGCCGTGATCCGGGTTCTTCTAGAATCCGGCTTCTATGCGTCAGCTTACTTGGCCGCCCAATGGACCGCAGCCCACTACCATTTGGGCCACCCGGGCAATCCGGCACTTTAGACTACCATCCGATATGCCCCTATTTGGTATATCATGATACAAAGGGAATTGGTTACGACGTTGATGGTTCACACGGTAACAAGATTCTTCGTTGAATATATAGGATTCATTACGGATCTCCAGATCCCGCTGTTGATTATTGATCGGATAGGATTCTCGATCATGTCTATATTATTCGCGAACCATAGGGTGCCATATTGAAGTTTTAACGACACATTTGAGGGGATACAGAATATTAGAGAAAGTTTTGGAAAACACCAAAATTGTTTCGGGTAATATTTAAATAGTACAAGGTGGTAAACGTAAATGTTTGATTAACAAATATTTCAAGGGGGTAAGTGTTAATGTTTGTTAATAGGATTAACAAATATTAGAAAAATCTAAATGAAATTTTGTTAATTATTTATTAAAGAAACCCTTGGAATTTTGAGTGGTGTGATATGGTCAATGTTACAAATTTGATGTATGAAATGATCTGTTTTGTAAATTATTGACATACCGGCAGGAGCCATATGGTTGTCTTATTATTTATGGCCTGCATGTTGTATATCATATCCATGTGATATGTTTTAATTTTGAGGGAGAATCATAGGTTCTAGTGTATCGGTACTCTCTAAAGAATTATATGAATTGCTAGAACTAGAAAATTTAGAAAAGTGCTCAAGTGAATTTGTCCTTGCTGATAACTCTACTAAACATGCTGTAGGACAAGTAAAAGATGATATGATTGAATTGCACATGACTTTCGTACCCGTTGATTTCATTATTATGGATATGGGGGATAAATCCCCTAGTCCTATTATTTTGGGTAGACATTTTCTTCGTACTACAGGTGCAATCATAGACTCCAAGGAAGGGAATGTCAAGTTTCAGTTCCCTCACAAGAAAAGCATGGAGCACTTCCCAAGGAAGAGGGGCACGCTGAAGAACAAGCTCCCTCATGAGCTTTATCCCTCTTGATTATCAAGTAAGTAAAGCCTAGCTATATGGCTATAAAGAAAGCGCTTTACGGGAGGCAACCCGGTTGTTTTTGTTTGGATTTTCCTAGTGTCCTCTTGCTGTCTCAAGAGATTTTTTTTTTTTTTAATTCTAGAGTTTTCAATAAAGAGTCAAGTCAAACACATTTGGACTTATAAGTTGCTATCCTAGTGCATGAAATTTCTGTTTCAGCACGAGTCTGCTCACCGTATGATTTTACGTTTTTTATTGGTATGTCGGATTGAGATAATTTTTTAATATGTTCTGCAACTTTTCGTCCTCTGTAAGCACAAAAGTTGACTTAATTTTTTTATGAGTCTAGCTTAGGGAAAAACGTTCGTTTTGCTGCTGCTGCTTTTTTGGACAGATTATGCCTTCTTTTGTTTTATGCACTCTTTGGGCTTGGGAATCGAATTTCCATGATTCTTTCAAGCAAGAGAGTGAATATACAACATAATGAACCTTATTGTCTATCTACTGGAGCATTTGATTTGGAATTTTGCACAGCAAGCATGTGATTTGTTTGTCCTTGCTAATCTCACCCCACAGAAAAAGAAAGGGAGAAACATGTTTTGTGTAGTTTTTTCACAGGGAATAGAGGAGCTGCGCCTCAAGACATCCAAGAATGGTGAAAGCCATAAGCTTGGGGATGTGATGAACACCCCACTGGAGCTACACTCTTTTGGTTAGCACACGTCTACTTTCTGTTTTTCTAAGCAAAGCATTTATCGTAGAGACTTGAAGCGTCTAGTTTTTGTTTTTATTTTTGTTTTGATAAGACCACCACCATCATTTTATATGAGATTAAGCTACTGGAGTTTGGGGTTGGAATGTATTGGATGCTAGTATTATGACTTGGAATAGGGATTCCATGGTTTATTTGAAGAGCTACATATGTTTGCATGATTTATTGGCTTTTTATGTGTAGAAATTTGCAATAATGTTGTCTTGAGCTATCTCTTATTCATGTCCTTGATGTTAATTGCTGGTTTATTTAGTTTGTCATGAAAGTAGTTTATGGACATATGCATGCATAGTAGCTGGTCAACTATCTCCCTCTTGATAGCCCAAAAATTTAAAAATTCCAACAAGTAAAAACTTGTTTCCAACACTCCTTAGCCAAGTATTTCCAGTGAGTCCACCATGTCTTCCCATTAGCTTCATTGCTATTCCGACTATGTTCACCATGTTATTGTGTTATTTATGTTCTAAATTAAGATATTCACTTTATTAATTGTCATGGGTTGAACTTGGGATAGGACTCTCACGAACTTTTGAAGGCACACTTTACTTTTTATGCATCTAATAAACATGACCCAATAATGGGAGCCACAAGTTTTGCGTTTGACAAGTGTGTGGTTGGGAGCTAGCTATAAACGTGTATCACCGGAAAGCTTTCAACATTGCACAAAAAAATTTACATTTGGTTGATATCATGTACTTTTGTTTTTGGACTCCTGCCGTGCCGAAATGAAATAGAGGAATAGTAAGTTTTGATGAGTAAGTATCTATATGACTAGAGAAACGCATTGGGCCGCTAACCCAAGCCATGCTTTATCATGGTGGAAATTTACTTACAGCTTGAGTCACTCTACAACACATCCTATAATAAAATAAGAAGCTATGCATAATAGTGAATGAAAATAAAAAGGATGATGAGTCTACTCCGTTTGTTCATCTTGTCGTTGTAACATGGGCTTGTTTCCATGTCATGGGGCAAGAGGTACCTCTTTGCGGTTCTCTATGATGTCATTAATACTTATTATGATTGTACAAAGCTTAATCTTAAGTTGAGTAATCATGGAGTAGGTTTTCACACTCACGGGGCATGAGGCTTTCAACCACCTTGTCATTCTCATTACTTCAATACTCACAATTTTACGATGCTAGTGATAAAGGGGCAATGAGTGTCCTAGATCAATGAATACCACATTTCAATTAGTAATTTTTGTTGAATAATTTAGAGGCTAAATAAGACTTGATCATGTTTTACCTCTACTCAATTTTCTCCAAAGTGTCCACCATATTTTCTATTCTCCATTATGCTATTCTTTGACCAATATAGGATTTTATTTTTCATTTTGTGTACGCATTTGGTCCATAGTGCTTTTATTTTATTATACACTTTGTGAACTTTCATGAAGCATCTTTGCTTGCATATTTGATATTTCTTACAACATGAATTGTATATTGCTACTCATTTCTAGTATTAATCATTTGATTATATGTAGCATGAATAATCCTCCTTGATATCCCATGATTGTTTCAATATGCAAAACCCATCTTAGTTTTATCACCTTCATACTCGAGGACGAGCATGGGTTAAGCTTGGGGATGTTGATGCATGTAAAATGCATAGATGAATTTTGCATATTTTCACATGGTTTTCTATTACATATTGCATCATATAAGGGTATAATTCAATGTTTTATAGTATTTTGGGGTTAAATTACAAGGCCCCCAACTTTTATGGAATTAACCCTGCCTGTCAGAAACCCCGTTTTCTATATTTTTGATGTTTCAGGGGGAAAACTTCCGCGAAATCACCTGAAAATCTGCGAGGGTCATTTTCTTGGAAGGAGAAGACTTGCGGGTGAAGGATCCACGAGAATTGGGCAAGGAGGCCTAAAAGAGGACCCTCCACGCGGCCAGATTCCTTGGCCGCGTGAGAGGCCCCCTTTTGGCCCCTATGGCCCCAATTCCTTCCATCTTCGACTTACCGACTCCGTCTTGACCTAAAACCGACTATAAAAAGGGTCCCCCGTACCCTTACTGAGAAGAGCGCCGCCAAAACACCGAAACACCAAAACAGAGACCTGGAGTTCCATATTGGCGGGGGAAAACTCCGGCGGGGCGCCGCCGGTGTGATCTCCTACCCCTCCAACGTCATCTCCATCAACATCTCCATGAAGAGGGAGTAGTCCACCCCAGGGCTATGGGTTTGTGGAAGTAGCACTTGTATCTCTCTCTATGTGCTTCACTAATTAGATCCGTATGAGCTGCCTCACATGATTACAGACACTGTTGTAATTCCTATGTGGTGGATCTTTTCTATGAGTTATTGAATCTGAGATTGCAATTATTTATTTTGAGTTATTTGAGTAGATGTATCTTATGTACCCCGTTCTTATTTGCTAGCTTTGATCAATCTAGTTCTTGAGAGCGTGTGTGGGGTGATGGGTGCATTAGTTGGAGTAACGGGGGGTGGCTAGTGCTGTGGAAGTGACAGAAGTTCAGCGATCCACTTAGGTTTTGTTAAACCTTTCTTAGTTACCTCACTAGGGATAAAAAGGAGTACCTTGTTACCGGGGATTTGAAGTGACACTAATCAATCTCCATGACTAGATCTAGCAAGTTTTTACTTCAACTTCATGTCACATTGCTTAAAGCTATACTCTGGTTTTTCCTTAATTATCGAGGTGTTATGATTTATTTCGCATCTTGGTGGAGTATAAGAGGGATCAATATGACCATAGAGATCTCTATGCTAGGACGTGATGCCCATATGAAAGTACTCAATGTTAAACATGTTATTGTAATCTCACATGTAATTCTTTATGTCCACCGTCTACTACTTTATTTGAGAGAATGCAAGTGTGAAACCATGAACCCCGGTCCTATTTTAATTATAAGAAAACACTCTAGTTACTTTGCTGCAATTTACTTTACTTGCATCTCCAATTTGAATTTACATTATCTCCATCACCACTTGCATCACAAAAAATACAAAAACAATCCATTGCATATTTATTTTCTCATTTGCATTTAGTAGTGGATTTAATTATTGCACATTTACTTTCAGTTTTGCATTGCAATTTAGAAGTCTCACACCTTGTGCTTGACAACCACTTGGTGAGGTTGAGGGCACAAAACTCTCTATTTGTTTGCAGGATCCTGGAGGAAGCTTGGAAGACAACTACTGAAATACTGGCTCCCCAAGAGTTCGATATAAACCCTCGAGTCACCCTCGTGGGGAAGAAGGCTTGAAACTAGCTACACACTCTGCACTTGGAGTCTCAACCTAGCCATCATAGGGCAACTCCTCTTGATGGACCAATGGCACACTAGTGGAGAATGGGGCTTTTGCTCGGTGACGAGCACCCTTTTCGCCCCGGCTCGGCCACCAACCGGTGCAAAAGGCTGCAGCGGTGGGGCCGTGGCGATTATGGCGCGTGGTGGGGGTCATTTGCTCTGATTGGTGGCTCCAATCGGGTCTAAAGGCCCTCGACGAGCAGGGCCCGTGCAGGCGCGTGGTGGGGGGTCATTTGCCCCGGTTAGAGCCACCAACCGGAGCAAATGACCCCCCACTATATAAACCCTGCCAGCCCTCTCCTCTCCTCATGCCATCACTTTGGAGGACATATTGTAGTTGTGTGGTGTGTGCTCACTTGTTTTTCCCTCCTATGCACAACAGGTGTTCGATGAAATGCCCGGGAGAATAACGTCATCTCAGCTCGCAGAAAACAAACAAGATTTAATTTGTACGAGCCACACTTAATTAAATAAGCTTCCTCGTCCTTCATTCCTCCTCGGTCGAGGTACCAACTTTAACCTTTCATCTGTCGATGTAACATTGGCCATTTCTCTATTCACGGTGTTCTGTAACAATTCTTAAAAAATAATCATATAATGTAGATGAACGGGCAATGGATGTACGCTGACCGACGCTCTGCCGCATTCATGAAAGGCGTGGGTTATTTTCTTGAGTTGGCCCAGGCAAACAAGCGGAATAATTTTATCTGTTGTCCATGTGCTGTATGTCGGAATCAGAAGGAACACTCTTCTCACAGTCATCCACTTCCACCTGTTTCAAGCCGGTTTGATGCCTGGCTATAATTGTTGGACCAAGCAAGGAGAAAGAGGGGTTATGATGGAAGACAACAAAGAAGAAGAGAATTATAACAACTATCATGACATGTTCCCTGAATACTGTGTCGGTACTGGAATAGAAGATAACAATAAAGTGGAAGCAGAGGTCCGGGCACAAGATGAGCCCATCGATGATCTTGGCCAGGCTATTACGGATCCAAAGACATAGAGCGATATTGAAAAGGTGAGGGTGAAGTTCGACCAGATGTTAAAGGATCACAAAACATTGTTGTATCCAACTTGCGAAGACGGGCAGAAAAAGCTGGGCAGCACACTTGAATTGCTCCAATAGAAGGCCGAGAACGGTGTGAGTGACAGCGGATTTACAAAGTTGCTGCAAATAGTGAAGAAGGAGCTTCCTAGAAACAATGAATTGCCCGAAAGTACATACCAAGCAAAGAATCTTGTATGCCCCCTAGGATTAGACATGGAGAAGATACATGCATGCATTAATAACTGCATCATTTACCGCGGTGAGAAGTACGAGAATTCGGAACAATGTCTGGTATAACCCCGGGCCGTGGTTCCGCCCGGGGAAAAGGCGCAGAAACTGCTAAGTCCCCCGACGATGAAATCCAGAACGACGCCGTCAGGCTGCCAGATTTTGCCGCTGGGATTCTCGCCGCCGCTCCCCGCCTCCTCTACGACTGCGCCCGCGCCCGTGCTCCTCCGCCCGTGCCTTCCTTCCGCGCGCACGGACGCCTCCGCCCGCGCCCTCCTCCTCATCGCCGCCGCGCCTCCTCCTCGCCGTCGTGCCCCTCCTCGAGGTGAGGTCGCCCCACCTCGCCGCCGTGGCCTTAATCCTCACAGTACTTGTTTTTATTTAATTAGTTTAATTATATTGTTAGTTTAGTATTAATTAGTATTAGTTAATTAGTTCACTTAGAGATTTAGTTTTTAGACTTAGAGATTTAGTTAGTTAGAGATTTAGGTTTTAGACTTAGAGATTTTTATTATTTTTTTTTAGACTTAGAGATTTAGTTAGTTAGAGATTTAGACTTAGAGATTTATTTAGTTAGTTATTAGGTATGTTTTGATTAGATTTTTTATGCAATTTTAGTTTAGAAATTTACTCAGTGAATGTTTATAATTAGTAGAATTTTTACTTAGTGAATTTTTACTAAATTAGGAATATTTACTTAGTCCATATATTATGCATGTGTTTTTAGTTTATTTTTCATGGAGACGATGTCTCTGTTGGACCCGACGGGCGATGTCCGGGACTGGTCCCCGTCGGGCTGGCACTGGGAGGTCCTTACTACCGGGACACGCGGCTTGGTGAGAAATCCGGGTGACATGGTCGACCCGGATATTCTTTGGTGGCAATCGCGTATCAGTGAGGTGGTACATCAGCGTATCAGGGAGGAGGACGAGCACGTCCGTCTCTACATGTACTTGCTCGATAGGGAGTATAGCAGCGGTTGGTCGATTATTCGGGGGTTCCTTAGCACGCGAGCTATGACCCTGTGAGGGTTCCTTACCTATGGATGCGTAACACCCGCGACTCGGCACCCCGCGGCTTAGCACCCGGTCGGAGTTAATTAAGTTTCAGAGATGTTTCAAGAATATGTATAAGTGATCTTATTCGATCGTGATGAATTATGGTTAAATAAAATGAACCCGAGCTATGTATAAGTGATATTATTCGATCGTGATGTATTAGCTAGAGGAATATTTTAGTACCATTAGATATTTTATTAGTACATTAGTTATTTTAGTACATTAGCTATTTAGGTACGAGGCACACAGACCGATGACCATCTTGTTCCTGTTAAGAGGAGGTACTACAGGCGGTGCTGATCCGGGAAAAGGAATGCGAGGTTTTCTGGACTTCTTTGAAACTAAATAACATCACATATGTAATATTATATGGTTGGTGAGATCCGAACAAAGTTGAACCCTTTGATGCACATTCGTAATGGTGATATTTCTTAGAAATCCCGTCCGGGTTATGAAGAATGTCGCCGTTATGGATGTGCACAAAAGGGTCCAATTTTTTTCGGATCTCACTATATTACATATATGATTTTGTTTAATTTAAAAGATTTCGAGAAACCCTTCCTTCACCCGCATCGCCATCACGTGTACTACCTCGTAACAAGCACAAAATGTAAAGGTCCAACTTCACAAAAAATTAGTTAGAGGTTTGGAGGAAATTGATGAAATTTGCAGCAATTTTTGACGAAATGGATGCTATTAGCTATATTTTTATTAGATTATATGCAATTGTTGCGAACTGATGAAATTGATGCTATTAGTTAGTGCGACTATGAAAATTGCTTATGATGTTATACATTTTTGTAGCCATGGCGAGACCTTCCCGACGCAGTTCGCGTGCAACCGGTGGGCGCGGCACCGTCCCCGTCGAAGAAATCACTCCCGTACAACATGGTGGACGTCGACGTGGACGTCCACGTGGATCGCGTGCATCGAATGCGCGTGGTGGTGGCGTCGTAGCCATCAAGGAGGAGGAAGCGACGCCTTCTACTCGTGGACGTGGACGCGGAGCACGGGGGGCAGCAAGCGGTGCACAGGGGGCAACACGCGGTGCAAAGGGGTCAACACGCGGTAAATGGCGCGGCGCTGTTGCTGCGGCGGAGGAGGCTACGGCGGCAGCGAAGGAGGAGGAGGAGGAGGAGGAGGATGACGGTCTCCGGTCTACGTCAACCCGTTCCACCCACTACGGAACAGGCTTCGTCTTCCACAGAAGATATCGGCGATCCTCCTCGAGCGCAAGGGGCCATTTAGTTTCAGCCTCCGGTTGGCGGGCAGCGATAACGGGCCCGTGCACGTGGTCCTGCAGCGACGTGATGATGACCTCTACCTGCGCCATGGGTGGGGGTAGTTCGCGCATGCACAACCTAAATGCGGGCAACATGCTCACATTCAGGTACATCAACGACGAGGAGGTGGACGTGCTGGAGGTGAAGATCTTCGACGGCACCTTAGTCCGCCCCCCTTGCTGCCAGGATAGCTCGTCTGACAGCAGCTCCGCCTTCGAGGCTGAGAAGTCTGACTCCGGCAAGTCTAGCTCGGGCAAGGATGCCTCTGACGCTGAGGCGTAGTATGCTTATGTCTCTCTATTTATATGTCGTACTATGTTTGTGTCGAACTATGTTTAATTATGTCATTGTGTCAAACAATATTTGTATTCGTTGCAGACTATATGTTGATGTTATTGTTCGTTTTCATCTGTGTTTTTGTTCGATAATTTTTCATATTTCTTACTATCAATGTTTAGTGCAAAGAACAGTGACGAAGGGATGAACCATGGACCTATCGGGTAAGGATACCCGGTCCAAGGCCCAAGACTTAAGCCCAAGAGGAGATGTCGTATACTATTCTACAAGGCCCAGTTGAAACCCACCCGCAAGGCCTTGCGGGTCAAGTTAGGAAACTTGTAACTGACTTTAGGTTAGGGTTTGAGTCCCCCCCCCCCCGGGTACGGTTTGGGACCTGGCCACCTATATAAGGCCAGGAGAACCACCAGGAGGAGGACAAGCAAGATCGCACCACCAAAGCCTTGAGATCGAGATCATACTCTGGACTTGAACAACCCCCCATTGTAACCGATCTATTCGTGAATACAGATCGACAGAAGCAAGAGTAAGGGTTTTACCTCTACGAGGGCCCCGAACCTGGGTAAATCGTGCCCCTTGTTTAGCCGACGATTGTCACCAGCGCCCCTAGGTTCTCCTAATCGAAACCCTATGGGTTCACCCGAGGGACTTGTTGAGATGCAGATTTGACAATTGGCACCGTCTGTGGGAATCATGGGCGCTGGATCTCCGGCATGTTCGGCCTCATCGACGGCCAACTCACGCTGGAACCCCGCAACTTCGACTCCAACCAATCCGATCCGAATCGGATCGGTCATCGTCGCCCCTCACTCGCCGGAATCACGCCCGGTATTTAGCGACTTGGAGAAGAGTATCACCCTGACGTTCGGGAGCTTCCAGTTCTATGCCAACAAGGACGGAATTCTTCACTTCCCCGAGCAAACCGATCTCGAAGGATCAGGATCGGGGTCGATCTCCAGCCCAGGAGCTGCCGATTCGCGACCCTACCACGCGGATCACGACTTGGCGAAAAGCGGTGAATCCGTTCGCCTCAACACCAGCAAATTCCATACCCTCTCCACAGAGGAACCTTCTCGGGTCAGGAAAGCCTTACAAACTACGCCTAGGACCCGCGAGGCATATCTATCTCAGGTCTGCATGGCAGGATCAGGAGATCCACCCGAAGAAACTGAGAACAGCGCAAGAGAACGCGCTACCATCGGCGTCTCACGAGCCGCTTGGGATTGAGCAAAGGAGGCCATCCGTACAAGCAAACCACTGGAACTCAGAGCTCCTAATGAAGATATGACCGCCTACCACTATCATCTAGTGAGAGCGACTACTTTAATCAAGGAAGCTCGCATAGATCTAGCCGAGCGGAAGAGATTAGCAGATGAGTCAAGCTAGCGCCGAGCCGCGCTATCCAAAACAACTTCTGTCGGAAATCGTCCCGCGAGAAAAGGATACGTCTCAAGAACCGCGACCATGGATGGTGAGTCCCTGACTAGAATCAGCAAGTCACTCGAGGCTTCCCTTATGCGCGTCGACTAGGATGGAAACGTCTATCCGCAAACTCCTGCCGCCGCGGTGCTGGCTGCAGCCACCTACATGCAGACAAATCAACCAGCGGAGAACAACCCCCATGCAGAGCACTACAAGCAAGTCCAGAAAGGATTAGGCATGGAAGCCGCAAGACTCGCCTCCTACGATCGCAAAAAAGCAGCAGAACAAAAAGATAAGGAAACACCCCGCAGGCATAGGAGCACATCTCCCAGAAAGGAAAAAATCACCCCATCGCGCCCGAGGAAAAGAAGCCCGGCGACACGGTGATAGTCCGAGTAGCAGCGATGGCAGCCCAAGGAATCGAGATCGCAGCTCGCCACATCACAGCGGCCGCTCACGACATCGAAGCAAGGAGCCAAGGAAGGAAACCGATCGTGATCAGCCAGGATACAACGCGCGATCAGACATCGTGCAAAATAAGCTGGACAAAGCACGAGCAGCAAGGAACCGCGCATGTTCCCCATCCACCTCTTCTGACGACGAGACCTGCGGTGCGCTATGCTTCTCTCGTAGCATCCGCGAGGCGCCTCTACCCAAACGATTCAAGCTTAGTACAGAAGTCACGAAATACGACGGTTCACTCGAACCATCGTCCTGGCTGTCAGATTACCTCACCGCAGTAAAATGCCAACGTGGGAACAAAAACACAGTTATGCAGTACCTCAACTTGCACCTTGTAGGAGCAGCACGCAGCTGGCTCGAGGCAAGACCAAAGGCTTGCTACGGGTCGTGGGACGATCTGCATTTCGACTTCTGCAAGATCTTCCAGGCAACATACAAAAGACCAGCGACCATCGAGGAACTGCGAGCCTGCAAGCAAAAGAGTGGCGTGTCCACTCGCGAATATATCCAGCGATGGACCACACTTAGAAACACAGCAGGGAACATATCTGAGGAAGTGTCAGTCGAAGCTTTTGCGAAGGGCGCTCGACGAACTGCTTTCAGAGAAGAACTGGGACGAGCCGCGCCCAAAACTATTGGAGAGCTAATGATTATAGCCGACAGATGGGCCAACGGAGAAGACGCGGTGCGCAACAAGAAGGCATCTTCGCCAACACCCGAAGACGACCGTCATGGTCGAAAGAAAAGGAGGAAATATTATGATCACAACGATCGAGAAGAACTAGTGGCTGAACAATTCACGCGAAATCGCGATAGTGGACGCCGTGGAAGTCGCGAATGGAAGCCGAAAACAGAGGATAAAACTCCCGAGGAGGACCTCGACGGTTACTGCACGCTACATCTATTTACACATAAGCGCACAGGCAAAACCACAGCTTCTCAAGGACTGCCGAAAAATGATCGATATACACGAGGTCTTCTTGAAGAAAAACAGAGCAGCAGTCAGCCAAGGCTACCCGCAGCTCCCAGGAGGAGGAAACCAAGGATTCCACCGCCACAACCCCTACCACCACCGGGAAACCAAAACGTGGTGCTAGCTGCACTACCTGCGCCACCTGTCGCAAACCAGGGAGACAACGCATACCCGAACCCAGAGGGACTTTTAGGCATGATACAAAAGGTCTGTCCATCGCGCAGTGTCCAGAAGACGAACACACGACAAATATGCATGGCTGTGCAAGCCCCACCGACAAAGCCCGAGTACCTGAAGATGGCAGATCAACCAATAACTTTCTCCAAGGAAGACCACCCCCCCACGGGTCTATCGACAAGGGCACGCTGCGCTAGTCATCGAAGCGCACATTGGCAACTACGAGCTGGCTCGCGTGTTCATGGACGGAGGCAGAGGAATCAACATCATCTACGCGGACACACTCCGTCGGATGAATAGGAATTTGGACAGACTCGCAGAATCAGAAACATCCTTTCACAGGATAGTTCCAGGAAAGGCGATCCGCCCACTCGGAACAATCAATCTGGAGGTGGTGCTAGGCAACCGAAGCAATTACAGGCGAGAATTTCTCGACTTCGAAGTAGTCGACTGGCCTTCACAGTACCACGCCATTCTTGGTTGAACAGCGTTCGCAAGATTCATGGCGGTGCCACACTACGCCTATTTGAAGCTCAATCTACCCGTGGAGTATGGCACAATCACCATTGATGGTGACTTCCAAAAATCCGACAAGTGCGACATCGAGCTCAACGAAATCGCTAAATCTTTCGAGATGCATTAAGAACTGGTGGAGATAGCAAAAAACCACGAACCACTCCGTGATGCTCCTTATGAAGAACAACGCCCTAGAGCTCGAGTTCAGTGCGAACAGTGATACCCGCAAGCATCAAGTGCACCCGACAGACTCCGCGAAGACGGCGATGGTGTCCACCACCCTCTCGCCGGCATAGGAAGGCGCGCTCGTCGAACTCCTCCGTGAGTACTGGGAAATTTTCGCCTGGCAGCCTTCAGATATGCCAGGGATACCCAGTGAGTTCGCCGAGCACTCACTCGAAGTGTTCAAAGACGCCAAGCCCATCAAGCAGACCACCCGACGGTTCTCAGAGCCCAACAAAAAAAACTTGGAGAAGAAGTAAACAGACTACTCGCAGCAAAATTCATCAGAGAGATAAAAATACCCACTTGGTTAGCAAACCCAGTGCTGGTCCCGAAGAAGAATACTGACATCCTTCGCGTGTGCATCGACTACACGTCGTTGAACAAACACTTCCCCAAGGATAACTTTCCCCTCCCGCGTATCGGCCAGATCGTGGACTCCACTGCAGGATGCCAACACCTCTCCTTCCTAGATGCCTACCTCGGATATAATCAGATCAGGATGAAGAAGGAAGACGAAGAAAAAATAGCATTCATCACACCTCACGGTGTATACTGCTACACGAGAATGCCTTTTGGGCTCCAAAACGCAGACGCTACATATCAGCGCTGCATGCAAAAATGCCTCGCCAAGCTGATTGGCAAGAACGCACAAGTGTACATTGACGACATTGTCATCAAGACTCGAGTAGAGGACACGCTCCTCGAGGATATCAGAGAAACTTTTGATGCTCTGAACGCATACAGTATCAAGCTCAACCCGACAAAATGCGTCTCCGGCGTCCCTGCAGGACAACTTCTCGGGTACTTGGTGTCCGCCAGAGGAATTGAGGCTAACCCAGAAAAAATACAAGCGATCTTAACAATGAAGAATCCAACCAATCTTTGCGGCGTGCAACAGCTCGCAGGACGATTAACCGCCTTGAGAAGGTTCATTGCACGATTGGGTGAACAAGCATTACCCTTCTACAAGTTGTTGAAGAAGACAGATAAATTCGAGTGGACACCCGAAGCAAAAAAGGCATTCGCAGACCTAAAGCGAGCACTACAGAGTAGGCGTGTTCTGGCAACACCACAGGAACGGGAGCCACTATACTTATACCTAGCCGCAACAAATCAAGTCATCAGCACAACAATCATGGTCGAGCGACCCAAGGACGGCAAGGCGTATGGAGTTCAACGACCAATGTACTACATCAGCGAGGTGCTTTCACCGTGCAAACAGCGATACCCCCACTACCAGAAGCTCGCATACGGCGTCGTCCTCACAACCCGAAAACTCAAGCATTACTTCTAGGAACATACCGTCACGGTGCTAAACGACGCATCACTCGGTACCATCATGAACAATCCCATGGCATCCGGCAGAATTGCAAAATGGAGCATTGAGCTAGGCGCTTGGGATATCATATACGGAGGACGCAATTCCCTGAAATCGTAAGTACTCGTATAATTTCTAAGCGAGTGGACAAAATTGCAAACGCCGGGTCCACCAGAATACACGAGTAACTGGATCATGTACTTCGATGGATCCAAAAGGAACGAAGGAGCTGGAGCTGGGATCGTCCCCATATCCCCCAGGGTAGAAAAGTTGCAGTACGTCCTAAGACTGGACTTCCCACCCGACGATCCAGCATCCAACAACGACGCAGAATACGAGGCCCTGATACATGGCATGAAGATGGCGATTGCATGCGGGGCCACCCGATTGATGATTTATGGAGACTCCAACCTCATCGTACAACAGACTATGAAGGAATGCGACGTTGTCGCAGAAAACATGATTGCTTATCGGGACATGTATAATCTACTCGAAGGAAGCTTCAAAGGGTGTGAGCTGAAACACATCGCAAGGTCCAGCAACGAAGAAGCAGATAGGCTGGCCAACATGGGGTCCACAAACTCACCCATACCGTCTGGAATATATTTCGAGAGGGTGATCAAACGTTCAGTATTGGAGATAGAGGTCAGCCCGCAAATTGCTATAATCGAGCTCAATCACAGTATTTCGAGACAAGTATTTCCGGTCGAGCCAGTCTGGACGCAGAAATACCTCGACTACTTGTCCAACAAACAGATCCCAGCAGACATTTGCGAGGCTCGACAGATAGTACGTCGCAGCAAAACTTTCCGGATGCTCAATGGAGAATTATACAAACAGAGCATCTCAGGAATATTGCAGAGATGCATAGCACCCGAGGATGGCAAGGAATTGCTGCGAGACATACACCAAGGAGATTGCGGACACCACGCCAGCTGGAAGGCAATCGTGGGCAAAGCTTTTCGAGCAGGATTCTACTGGCTCACAACGGCCAGAGACGCAAATGACCTAGTCGACAAGTGCAACGCTTGTCAACGATTTGCGCCCAAGCCACACGCCCCAGCCACGGAACTACACATGATACCAATCGCCTGGCCCTTTGCACAGTGGGGGCTAGACATGGTAGGACCGTTACGCAAGTCCACACCCGGAGGATATACGCACATGCTCGTAGCAGTCGATAAATTCAAAAAGTGGATCGAAACCATGCCAGTCACCTCGGCCAGCGCCTAATGCGCCGTAAAATTCCTCGACTCCATTGTGTGCAGACTTGGCATACCACAAAACATCATAACCGACAACGGAAGCAATTTCACAGCGAAGGAAACACAACAGTTCTGCGAAAAGAAGGGGATCACCCTCAGCTTCGCCTCAGTGGCTCACCCACAAACCAATGGTCAGGTCGAACGATCCAACGGATTGGTCTCAGCTGGCATAAAGAAACGGCTACTCGATCGCCTGCACCCAGCGGCAGGGCATTGGGCAGAGGAGTTACCCTCCGTACTATGAAGCCTCCGCACAACCCCAAATCGATCAACAAACTACACGTCATTTTTCATGGTATACGGAGCTGAAGCCGTCCTACCCAAAGATGTCAAATTCAGCGCACCCTGAGTCGTAGCATACAGCGAGGAAACCTCGAACAGGGCACTCGCAGAAGATGTGGACGCACTCGATGAAATTCGCGACATCGCACTCGCAAGATCGGCGGTATACCAGCAATCACTGCGCAATTACCACAGTCGTCGCATACACCACATATCCTTCGTGGTAGGCGACCTGGTGTTTCGGCTCAAGCAAAAAGAAGGACACAAACTAGAGCCACCATGGGAAGGACCCTTCATCATACATGAAGTTATCCCGGGAGGCGCCTATTGACTGAAGAACCCCGATATTGGTGGCATCTACTCCAACCCATGGAATGTTGCGCACATCCGCAAATTCTATCCTTAGGATTTTCTCATTCATTAAATAAGGCTATACTATCCATCTTGTAGATCGACAAAATACATGGCTTCTCAGTCATATCAATAAAAATACATGGTTTCTCAACCATAGCTATTCATATTTTTCATTTTACACGCTCAACAACAGGTACACACCCCAAACACACGGGGGCTACGCATAATCAAAGCATCACAAGAAAATTTACATACAAGGGTATAGACAAGGCTCACACCTTATAAATACATCTTATAAAGTTTCGAGTGAACTATACAAGACAACAGGATATTTACATCCTACAATTACATACGGCGGCGAACAGTTTCCTCAGCTAACACTCGATCAACCTCTTCAGCAGTAAGTCGAATAATTTCTTCTGCTGCAGGACGAACGATTGCATAATGAGGGCTCATATCGACTGGGGCATTAGGAAGCCTAGCCACAGAGACAAAATTGACCTCAGGATGTGATACTACGGATCCGTAGATCAGCTGTTGGCGGACGCACTCGCGAACTTCACCTACCCGACCAAAAATCCTGAGCAGATGGCTCAAATCTTTTGGACCTCTCTCCAGCGGATAGAAAACACGGTTCATAGCTATCAGAGCATCGTGAAAGGAATCAACGAGTATCTTCGCCTGGCCTACACGATACTTCAAAGTAGCCAGAATGAAGCCTCGACTGCGGTCGGAGCAGAAGTTGTTTGCACGTGGTTTAGAGCTACCGGCTTCATGAGCAATGTGGTTATCTACCCAATGCGCTTCACACAGACCGTTAGGCTCAACAACTACGAAGAAAGATACGACAGATTTAAAGGGTGCAAAAGAGGTAATCAAACAAAAGTACTAGGGGGCTCGCACGCTTACAAAGCATATCTTTGACGACAGCTGCTAGCTCTTCCATCACGAACTCTTCACGCTCGGCTGCAAGTTTTTGTTTCGACTTCGCCACATCAGCCACTCCACGCAAAGCCTTCAACTTGCGTTCTCCATCCGCGACGCGATCACTAAGAGAGGCAAAGGTACTAGCAGCGGCAACAAGGGGATCCAATCGCACAACAGATCCACTCGAAGACTCCGCACTAGCACCTACTACCTGGAAAGAGATGAAGAAAGTTAAGATACATTTCAAGATTCCCCACTC
Organism: Alopecurus myosuroides; assembly: GCA_028641055.1. NCBI lineage: Eukaryota > Viridiplantae > Streptophyta > Magnoliopsida > Poales > Poaceae > Alopecurus > Alopecurus myosuroides. Next base: position 765,433,385 of record CM054057.1, read on the forward strand.
GAGAAAAACACCACCTACTTATCAGGTGCTTGGGGGCTACTCCCATCGGGAGGAACTCATAAAGATCAATCGCAAATAATCACATCCCAGACATCAAAGAACACTTCGATTAAGGGCAAAATACGGGAATACATCCCAAGGTTCATTACATTGAGAGAGCAAATTGAAAGCAGTCTATCCTATAGAACTACAGAGGTACTGCCACTCGCGACAGGTTGTCCCTTGCGACTACCACGCGCAATCAATTCAGATAGCTTCTTGGCAAGGGTTGTAGCCGGATCGCCGAAAGGACGAAACACTACCTTTTTGCCTGTGGCAACGTCGAAGGGAAGCTTTGAGTACGCCTCATCCAGGCTTGCGACTCCATGTGCCAACGCAAATTGGATGGCAGTCTTCGCTCCACACTCAGACTGGGCAACCGAGTAAGCCTGAAGATGATCATCCTCCAGAAAAACTTTCAGCAGGCCATCCAACGTGGGCGGAACCGCGGCATCCACCAGAAGACGCTCGTGGAATTGCGTCAGCACTCGAATGGCATCGCCAACGAGGGAGCAGATCCCACTCGCGTGTCTCTGGAGCTGGGCGCAAGAGTCCGTCAGGACGTCCACTCGTTGAACTCCAGGCAGCTCAAGCGCAATGCCAAGGACCGCTGCAAAAAATCATCATAAATTACTAAGACAGTCAATTTAGTCGCAACACAATGGAAATTAAGTACAACTAACCCGCGAATTTCTGAGCCAGAGGGCGAATGAACCAACAAGATCGTTGTCTTGTTTAGCGCCAGCCTCCTCCAGTTGCTTCAGCGCGCCCTGGACCTCAGCGAGCTTCCCCTCGAAGTTAGTCAACCACTTGCGAGAAGATTCAATTTTCTCTCGAGCGGCCTCCAACTCGGCCTCAAGGGTTTTCACCCGAGTGACAGCATCGGCCTTCTCGGCCTTCAGGAGATCAACTTGAGCTACACAGCAGTGAACTTTAGCCTAAGGGATTTTATGTGATAAAAAAGAATAAGCAAAAGGGAACAGATCAATTTACCCTGGAGAGCTTGGACATCCGCGACGAGTCGATCACGATCCACCCGAAGGGATATGCAATCTGCCTCAGCTGAAATTACGCGGCGAGCAATGGCTGCGAGAGAATCAACAAGAGACTGCAAAAAAACACAAGACAAAAGTCAAGTCAGAAAAACAAAAAGGAAAGAAATTGAGCCTATTCACGACTGCAAACATTCGAGTATAGCCTCGAGGGCTACTCCCATCGGGAACACTGCCGTGCACCCGATAAAAGTCAAGAAAAGAAAGAAGTTTAAATATTGAGTTTATGGCCAATCACAAGCGATTGACCACAGCCTCGGGGGCTACTCCCATCGGGAGCACTGCCGTGCACCCAATAAACATCATAAGTAAACGAAGTGGTAGATGCAAGAAAAGTGACAAGGTTTACCTGGCCTTGGGCGACGCGCAGAGGGTCAGCGAGCTACCCGACGCTTCTTTCGAAGCCAAGGCTCCACCCGCAAAGCTAGGCAACTGGTAGTCCGTAGCCGCAGCTGCTGGAGCTGGGCTCGGAGAATTCTGGACAGCCTTAGCAATTGGAGTCTCGCCCGCAGTGTCGCACCCGGACTTACGGGGCATACCGGCACCCGCATCTCAATATGAGCAGGCCAACACGTAAACGTGTGACAACCATTCTCTACTATCCATCGTCTGTGTAAACCATCCCATAGAAATCAGGACACTTCCGTTGACGTACTTCATAACATACACACATGGTACGTCAACGGCTTTTGAACAACTGATATCACAACATATCTCTAAGACACAAAAGAGTGAAATAAGTTGCAAATAGCTCTCACTAGAGCAGAGATAGCAAATACAATCATCCAGAGGACACATGTCCCAACATATCATCATTACAACACAGCGGAAGCATCCAAAGTGTCTGAGTACAGACAAGATCCAAATAGGCCTAAGAGGACGGAAACGAAAAGACGGAGACCATCCACGATGTCTCGGATCCTGCCCGGGTCCGCTATCTACTCGTCAGCAGCCTCGTCATACTCCACGTAGTAGCCGTCATGGGGATCCTCGTAAGCGTAGTCTGCGGAAACCACAGCCCCAAAGGGGTCAGTACATAAACGTACTAGCAAGCAAGACTCACAATTCACCAAAGTGTACCCCACAACATCAAGCACAGATGCTTTGGGTTCAACGGAAGAAAGGGGTGATACAAAAGATGCGGCAGCTGGCTGCACTAACCAACTACAGAACATACTACAACTTCCGGCTAACAGGAAGGAGATAAGATAGCGTGTCGTAACCAACTACCAACTAACTCCAAACAAACCCATCCTGGATCTCGCCCCTTATCCAAAGAAGCAATCCGAGGATAACTCACACATTTGGATTAATGATGGTTCAAGTTATTGTGTCAATAAGACTATTACTAGTCAAGTTATCATTAGTTAGGTGTAAGTTGTTCTGGGTACTTGTTAGCCAGTACTTTCACCAAGTCATCCATAACCGCGGAAAACACGGCTTCTCGAGAAGATTTATCCCTGCAGGGGTGCACCAGTTTGGCCGTGCACGTAATAATACCCCGCCAGATAGGAAATGCACTTCCACCAAACGAGGCACTCAACACAACCCAACTCTTCTTCGCATCAAGCCCAAAGAACCCCGTGCAATTGAGCGCACGGCTAATCAAGCCCCACGAAGAAAAGGGGACCCTCATAGCACTCTAAGAACGTGTCTCCCTAAATGCCGACTACAAAAGTTCCACCCTGGCCACGGGTTCGCACCTGCATATGCATGCGGCAAATGGAAAACCCGAACTAAATGAGGCGATTTGGACGAGATGCGAATCGAATCAAATTGAGGGGGCGCCCATACACACTTCCCACATGCGGTTAGTGCGCTCATCATGGATCAGTAGACAAGACCCTTTTCCTAATTAGGGTCGACACTAGCAGGCTTCAAAACCACGCCGGGCCTCCTGCCGGTGCCTTATCATCAAATTAACATTACCTCAAAATTAACAGGTTGTTGTTTAACATCGAGCCCCATAACATAATAGAAATATAGTAACAGATAGTAACGGGTAACAGACTCGAGCAAAACAACCCTAAGCATGCTAGTAAGACACGGGCAACAAGCAATGGGGTTATAGGTGTGGAGGCGAGGCTATATCAGGGTTAAGGGCTAACATGTGATAGGTTCGTAACAGAAACAACGATTCTTAGGGCTAGCAGAATAGACAACGGAAAGTATCGGTATCCAATGTTGAAAGGAACACAATGGTTCATGTGAGTGAATACTTGCCTGCAAACTCAGCAGCCTGGTACTGAGCTAGATCCTCAGAAGGGGTGTCGTAAGGCTCGTCTGTCTCAACGTCGTCGTCTATTCGAGAAGAAGCAAACAAACAACGCAGAGAGACAAACAATCAATAACATGGCATAATGCACAATCATGGGATGATGCATGACAATTTAATTGATGCATCAAAAATAAGATAGTTGACATGGTATCATAACATAATTAAATGGACCCACATGCAATTTGGGATTGCATATGGAAAGCCCATGAACTAAGGTTGAAATAATTGTTTTACAACTAAACAACATGTGTAAGTGAATTAGCATGATTCATGGATGAGGAACACAAAAGAAAACAACAACAGAAACAATTTGAAATAAGGTTTACCAAGTTTAGGATTTTATTTATTAATTTATGAAATTTTTGGTTTCTTAAAGGTGTTACCCAAGTACTTGTTGTTTTCACCAATTTAAATTGTCCAAAATAGGTAACAAAGTTCTTATTTGGAAAGTACACAAAATTTTAGGTGGAATACATGTTTCACTTGTTGAAAAAAGGATTTAGAATAAATTACTTATGAATTAAACAAGTTTAAACAAGATTTAAATGAATTTAAATCAAGTATGAATTTATTTGAATTTTTATTTGTTCAAAACATTAAACCAAATTCATATTTGAAAAGTTTATGTTTTCCTGGTTTGAAAACATATTTTATATGTTCAAAAATAATTTAATTTGAGCAAGTTATGATTTTAGCAAATTTAAATGATTTAAACAAGGTTTAAATTATTTAACCAACTTTAATTATTCAAAACATGAAACAAATTTTATATTTGGAAAGGTGGTTCAATTTAGCATGGAAAACATATTTTATTTGTGTTATTTGAATTAAGTTTGAATTAGTTATGAAATTTACCAAATTTAAAATGATTTGTTTGAATTTGAAATTTGAATACATTTGAAATATTCAAAACAGAAAACAAATGAGTTAAACAGCTAGAGAAATAAATTTGGGTTGGAAAACATATTTTATTTGTATGATTTGGATTTGTTATTCAAAAGTTATTTGTATTTTGGTTTTAGGGACTAAACAGCAATTTTTAAAACATTTGTAATTGGTCCAGGGGCTTAACTGCGAAAAAGGAATCACAGAACAGCCCCTGGGAACATTTTCTACGCGGCAGATAGACCCCTGGGTCACTGGCCTGTGGGCCAGTGCCCAGCTGGCGCGCGCGTGGCTGCCTGCGTGGCCACCACTGCCTATGGCAGGTGGGACCAGCGTGCGTGCGTGGCAGTGGAGCAAAAATGGGTGGTTTAATCTGCGCGAGGGGGAATCAAACCCGCGACGCGCTACTGCGCACCGTTGGATCCCACCACTACGGTGCGGATGCGATCGTTGACAGAGAAGCGAGCAAGGGGTTTCGAGGTGCCACTGCTCCTAACTGACGAAACTGAAGAAAAGTTTCAGTCTTGCGACTGCACCTGACGACGGCGGAGGGAACGGTGGTGCTGCCGTTGCGGTGACCAAGATCTGGCGGCGCTGGACATATGTGCGTGCGTACGGTAGCTAGGTGAGCGTGTGCGTGTGCTTGGATGGCCTAAACGTGCACAGAAACGCCATCGATCGCAACCATGGCGGCACGGTGGCGACAGCTGCCGGAAATTCAGAAACGGACGCGCGCGTACAGGAAGCGAGGGTGCTGTAGAGAGGCCTGGGGCGCTGCGGTGGCTCACCGTGGGGTTGTCGGAGGCGAGAGAGAGAGACGAGGTGGACGGTGTCGACGGCGCGGTGGAGTTCTTCAGAAAAGCTGCGGCGGCGTCGAGCTCGCCGGCGATGATCAGAGGCCCCTGGGTCCTGCTGCTGCTGCTGTAGAGGAAGTGGACGTTCTGACGGTGGCGTACGTGTCCCTAGCGTGGCCGGAGGTGATCCATGGCGGCTTGTCGACGGTGAGCCCCTCTGCTGTTCTTCCACCCCCGAGAACGCCGGAAGAAATTGGAGAGGAGGAAGGAAGGGAGACGATGGCTAGCGGCGGCAGGGAGGATGGAGGAACTAGGGCTAGGGTTTGGTGGCCTCGGGGGGGGGGTAGATATAGGGAGAGGAGCAGGTGGAGCTGCTCGGCTGCGTGCGCGCTGGCGTCAGCTGACGCCAGCCGTACGGAGATAGAAGAAAGGCCAGGCGGGCCGTGCTGCGCGCGTGTGCTGGGTTAGGTGGGCTGGGTTTGGCCCAGTCTGCCTTTCCTAGCCGCTTTTCTTTTATTTTTTTCTTTCTGTTTATTTTTTTTTTGCTGAAAAGGAAAATAGGATAAAAAGGATAGGTTTTGGGGTTAGAAAATTAGGGAGGAAAAATGTATTGATTAAATTTATTAACAGCACCATAATACAAACTTTTGTTTTACAAAAATTTGAAACTATGTTGCTGTTTGCAAGTTTGTTTGAATTTGATTGAATTTAATATTAAATGACTAATTGAAACTTAAGCAACTTAGTAAGTGTTTAAATTCAATTTTATTTAAAACAAGTGATTGAAGTGATTTGTAATTTCCATAAATTTCAAATGGTTGCTGTTTGGAAGTTTAATTTGAATTTGAATGCAATTTGAATTAAGTGAATTATTAAAAGAGAACAATTCAATAGTTTGAACTTTTCATTTTAATGGAAACAAATGGATGTTTTAATTGAACTTTTTATTTGGAAAATTGTAACAGAGCAAGTATGAAACAAAACATTTGAATATTTTTTGAATTTCAATTGGGAAAACAAAGGAAAACAGATGAAAACAAAAGGAAAACAATTGGAAAACAAATGCAATGATTAAGATGCCATGATGCAAAACATAAAATAACAATTAGCAAACATTCTAAAGGTGATTTTCATACTTGGGATGTTACACGCAGCAGCATCCTTTTTCTTCGCGGGTGGAACAGAGGAAGCAAACTGGCCAGGGCTGATGGATTGAAGCCTGTCATAAAAAAAACAGCATAAGGAAGAGCGAGAAGAAATTTTTTACTAGAGGATGATAGGAAAAAAAGAATTCACTCATCGTCGTCATCGTCATCCATCATATCCGCCTTCCAAGTGTTGGGGATCCTCAACTTGGGGGCGGAAGGAGGAAGCACGTTCAGAGGAGTCACGATGAGAGGCTCGGTTGCCTTTTCAGACACTCCACCCAAAGAATTATCTTTGGAGGTAGCTTCATCGTCCCCCTCCCTGGGGCGCTTGCGATGATGGAGGTCGCTACCCGACTCTTACACATCATCCGAAGAACCGTGCTCAGAACTCGAGTCGGCTTCGGCGACGCTGGTGTCAAGGGGAGCCTCAAAGTTGCTCGCCAGCAAGTCCGAGGCATCCTCGGCAGAAGTTGGCGGGTAGCAGGTTGCCACTCCTGCGCTCTACAGAAGGAAAGCAAGAAGAAGGAGAAAAGATAAAATCTCAGTCAAACAAACTCTCGGGTGACGAGAAAGTTAAAACAGGAAGGAAAATAACTTACATCAGATGGAGGAGACCTAGAAGCTACGATTGTTGCGATAGGGCATATGTCGAAGGTCTCGCCTACCTTCAGCTTGATGTTGGCCGCGATTTTCTTCTCTAATTCGGCATTTGAAACATGGATATAATAATTCCGACAACTTTATTTCATGATCTCAAAGATGTTTACATAGAATTGAAAAGTATAGAAGGGACGTAACTGCTGGATACTCCAGGGCCTCTTTGTCTCTCCTAGCTCATCATCTATCTTTCTCTTTCTTTTCCGATTCGGCTTCTCGGGATCATCTTCCGTATTGCGAATGTCAACAAGATAATATGATCCATTCTTCATGACTTTACTGATGACAAATTGTTCTTCCCATACTGGGGCCAGTTTGTGCTTTCTTTGCTGCACCAATCTTAGCACTAGGTCACCTTCTTTAAAAGAACGATGCCTGATTTTCCGACTATGATAACGTCGTAAACCTTGCTGATAGATGGCGGATCTTTGAAGCACAAGTTCTCGTTCCTCTTCTAAGAGATCGACGGCATCCTGTCGTGCTTTTTCGGCATCCGAGTCATCGAAATCTTGTACTCTTGGGCTATCATCGATCATGTCCGTTGGAAGGATTGCCTCTGCACCATAAAACTAAAGAAATACGGGGTTTGCCCTGTTGACCTGTTCGGTGTTGTTCGAATACTCCAAAGCACGGAAGGTAGCTCTTCTACCCATGCTCCAGCTGCTCTATGAAGAGGAGATTCGAGTCTTGGACGTATTCCTTGCAGGATTGAGCTATTCATTCTTTCAACCTATCCGTTGGATTGCGGGTGTGCCACAGATGCGAGATCTAGGCGAATTCCTGTTTGTCGGCAATATTTTGCCAACTCTTCAATGGAGAAATTTATCCCGTTGTCGGTTATTATGCTGTGTGGAGCGCCGTATCTCATGACTATGTCAATGATGAAATTTCTGGCAGTTACACTGTCAAGTTTTTGATAGGTTTAGCCTCCACCCACTTGGTATATTTGTGCACAGCTACAAGTAGATGTGTAAGTCCGCCTCGTGCAGTTTTGAATGGTCCCATCATATCTAGCCCCCAGACCGCAAAGGGCCATGTAATGGGGATAGTTTTGAGTGCTTGGGCTGGCATATTAGTCTGCTTGGCGTAATACTAACATCCTTCACATGTGTTTACTATGTACTCAACATCTGTCTTGGCTGTTAGCCAGAAAAACCCGGCACGGAATGATTTTTTGACTATGCTTTTTGATTGAGCATGATGTCCGTAATCTCCGGCATGGATTTCTTTCAGGATTTCTCGTCCTTCTTCTGGTGAAATACATCGCAGAAAAATTCCGGAAGTACTGCGTTTATACAGGCAGTTGTTAATTAGCGTGTATCCTTTGCATCGACGCTGGATTTGTCTTTGCAAGACTTTATCTGCTCCTTCCGGGTACTTCTGATTAACTAAGAAGTTTATATATGGTATTGTCCAATCCGGGTTAACGAGCATGACTTCAATTGACTCGGAAGCCAGAGGATAATCAACATCTCCACCTTTTATCGATGGTTCGTACAAATGCTGGACGAAAACACCTGGTGGTAGGATTTTTACCCTTTCTGATCCCATGCGGGCTAACGCATCCGCGTTCCAATTCTCCTCCCGTTTAACATGGAGTACTTCGAATCCGAAGAAAACAAATGGCGAACTCGTCCACCGTTCTCCGGTATTCGGCCATTATAGGGCTTTTTGCGTCCCAAGTTTGGTTGAGCTGATGATGTACCAAATCTGAATCGCCATAGCACAAAATGCGCTTGACCCCTACTTCTTTTGCAATATGCAAGCCATGAAGCAAAGCTTCGTATTCTTCCACGTTGTTGCTGGCGTTGAAGTGTATTTGTAATACATACTCCATTGTGTCTCCTTTAGGGAATTTTAAAACTACACCAGCTCCAGCGCCTCCTTCATCTTGGATCCATCAAAATGCATGATCCAGTACTCGGACTCCGGCATTGGTGTTTTCTCCATTGCTTCCGTCCAGTCGGCGACAAAATCTGCCAAAACCTGTGATTTTATTGCCGTCCTGGGCTGATACTTAATGTCGAAGGCTGCTAACTCGATGCCCCATTTGGCTACTCGGCCAGTCGCCTCCGCATTGTTTATAATATCCCCTAGTGGTGCTTTACATACCACCGTTATGGAATGTCCTTGGAAGTAATGGCGAAGTTTTCTGGATGCGAAAAATACGCCATATGCCAGTTTTTGATAGTGTGGATACCTTTGTTTGGACTCGGAGAAAACTTCGCTTATATAATACCTGATGCTGGTCTGGTATGCTCTGTTCGTCTTTCTTCCGTTTCACAACAATTACTGCACTGATAACCCGGTTTGTAGCCGTAAGGTACAATAACATAGGTTCTTCGTCTTTTGGCGATGCCTAAATCGGAGCTTTCATCAAAGTTTCCTTTAACTGGGTTAACGCCGCATCTGCCTCTTCTGTCCACTCGAATTTGTCGGGTTTTTTGAGCAACTTGTAGAGTGGTAAAAGCTTTGTCCCCCAGCCGACTAATAAATCTGCTGACGGCTGCGGCGGAACCCGTCAATCTTTGGACATCTTTTACACACGTAGGCTTGGAGATGTTTAAGATTGCTTTGATCTTTTCTGGGTTAACTTCTATTCCTCTATGAGAAACGATGAAACCCAGAAGTTTTCCTGAGGGAATCCCGAATACGCACTTTAATGGATTTAGCTTCATCTTGTAAGTGCGCAAGTTTTCGAAGGTTTCTCGTAAATCCTCAAGGAGTGTATTTCTTTCCTTGGTTACGACAGCAATGTCGTCCACGAAAACATGGACATTTTTGTCAATCTGACTATGCAAACAACGTTGCATGCAACGCTGGTAGGTGGCACCTGCGTTCTTCAGGCCAAATGGCATGGTTATGTAATAGTACGTCCCATAGTGGGTTATAAAAGAAGTCTTAATCTGATGTTCCTTTTCATGCGTATTTGATGGTACCCGGAATATGCATCCAAAAAGCATAAGAGCTCAGAGCCTGTAGGGCATCTATTATTTGATCGATTCGCGGTAACGCAAACCTATCTTTTGGACACAGTTTGTTTAAACCGGTGTAATCTATACACATTCTAAGGGCAGTGGTATCTTTCTTCGGTACTAACACCGGATTTGCGGACCAATCGGTGTGTATAACTTCCACGATAAAGTCTGCTGCTAAAAGCCGGATAATTTCCTTGCCGATAGCCTTCCGTCTTCTTCCGTCAAATCGACGGAGACCTTGTTTGACGGGTTTGGAGCCTGGAATCACCTTAAGTTGATGCTCAGCAAGTTCCCTGGGTACGCCTGGCATGTCAGCTGGACACCAGGCAAAAATATCCCAGTTCTCACAGAGGAACTTGATGAGCTCGCTTTCCTATTTGTCGGTCATCCCAGTTCCCACTACGAAAAAATTTGTCGGATCTTTGGGATCTAGGATTACCTGTCTTGTGTTCTCGGAGGCCTTGAAGCTATCTGCTGGCTTCCGGGTTTCTTTTCCTGCCGGCATTTCTGTCGGCGATACCTCTTTGGCCAGCACCTTCAATTCTTCCTTTGCTATGATTTTTTCGGCGCAAAGGGCGTTTTCTTTTTCCATCTTGTTTGCCAACTTGAAGTCTCCTGATAGGGTGATTACTCCTCCTTTTGTCCCTGGCATCTTCAGCTTGTTATAGATATAACATGATCTTGCCATAAATTTGGCGAAAGCTGGACGTCCGAGTATCGTGTGATACACGCTTTCGAACGGCACCACTTCGAAGGATACTTTTTCCTGACGGAAGTGATCTTTTTCTCCGAAAGTGACATCTAGGGAAATTTCTCCTAGGGATCTTGCTTGCCTGCCAGGAACAATGCCATGAAAACGTATGTTGGTATGGTTGAGCTGGGTCTCGGAGATTTCCAGATGCCTCAGTGTATCCAGGTACATTATATTAATGTTGGATCCTCCATCCATCAGCACTCTTCTTAGCCTAGTTCTGGACAATAGGGCTTACAACAAGGGCTTGCGTGCCGTGTTCAGGGATTCCCGGATGATCTGACTGATCCCAGGTAATTGGTGTATTTGAATACTTCAAGAATTTCGGGGTTGCCGGAACAACCGCGTTTATTTCTCGAAGCGTTCTTTTTGCCACCTTTGCTGATGGACTTGCCAGGAAAGTTAGGGCACACTCTCCATCAACTCTCGGAAACTTGGGTTCACCTTTTCGCTGCTGTTCCTGGATTTTTCGTCAGTGTCCGATTCACTGTCTTCTTTCTCAGCTTCTGGCTTTTGCTTGGAAAATTTCCTTTTGGAATTCTTCCCCTTGTCCGGATCCTGCACTGCCTTTCATATGCTTGTTCAGCCGGCATTGTGCGTTCGTATGGGTGGGTTTCCCAAATTGCGAATGGTGACGCAGGGTTCCGACTTAATCTTTTCCCATTCTTCTTTGGTGTAATTGATTGGTTCCGAACTGCGTCCTTTCCACCTATTCCCTTTTTCACTTCCAAAGGCTATGTTAACTTCTTTGGGCTTTTGTGCGTCTGGAGCTCCTTTTTTCTCAGGGCGAGGATTCTTTTTGGCCTGTATCAGTGTGTTGATACTGCCTCCTCTAGCTCTGATGTCGTCTTCGGCTGCAGCATATTCATTGGCGGTTGTAAGCATAGATCCGATCTTTGTGCTGTTTGGAACCAACCATGAACGGTACAAGTCCGGGTTTTAGGCCATTGACGAAAGCATGCATTGCTTGAACGTCAGCTACTCCAGAGCAGCTATTCTTCATTGCAGTCCATCTTGAGATAAAATCCACGTATGGTTCGTCTTCAAATTGGGTGCAACGGTTTAACTGGTTGATGCTATTCGGGCGTTTGTAGGTTCCCCGGAAATGTTGAGTGAATACTCGAGCCATATCATCCCAGCTGACGACAGTTCTGGAAGGTAATCCGTTAATCCAATCTCTGGCTCCATCCAGTAACATTAGGGGAAGAAGCTTTACAGCTTCCAGGTCTGTCCCATTGTTAATCTGGACGGCTGTATAGTAGTCTGAGAGCCAGGTATCCGGGTTTGTACTACCGGTGTATTTTTGGTACGTTGGACCAACTTTGGCAATGCCAGAATGCAGGGTTATCCTTCGGATCCTATCTGTGAAGCACTTAGGTCCAAAGTATAAGTCATCTCTTTCCGCCCTATCCATGTGTGCGGAGTACCTGCCGGCTGAATGGACAAAAGGGGATCTACTCCTTTCTTTTCCATTGTTGCGCGGACGCGCTTTTCCGGGATCGTCTCTATTTCTTCCGATATCACGTCCCTTTGGATGAGGTGGAGTTCTACTCCTGTATCTTTCCTTGTCCTTGGGGGGTGTCCGAGATCTCTCACACCTGTGAGGTATACCCTGTCTTCCGGCTTTTTCAGCTGGGTTTCTCGGAGGTGGCATTACTTTGCCGTCATTCCGATATTTTTCTTCCCGATCGTGGGTGTTAAGTCCACCTTTTGGGAGATGGGATCCGGTTCTAGACGCTTCATCCCTGTTATCGGGATTTTTCTTGTCTTTTCTCGGATCCGTTTTCCTCTCATTTGGATCTCTTGGTTCCTCCGGTCCGGGTGCTCCAGCGGCGCAAGTAGCTGTTTTGCATAGGTGGAGTCGTCATGCAGCCTCCCTGATCGCTCTTGCCCTCGGTGTTGTTGCTGCAATGCCTTTCCGAGGAAAGCATACACCCCTTGAAATTTTTCACCGTTTGAGTACATATCGTTGTTGAGGATGGTGAACGCTGCTTCCGCGTTTTCTGCTGCGGTTTTGTATATTGGTTCGCCTCTGGCATCTTTGTCGTTTACCTGCTTTTGCCAAGATGGGTTGTGAAACCTTTATTTTGGCGGCAGTACTTCCTGTCTTACGATTCCGGGTAACCTTGTAGGTTTAATGGCAGATCTATTCTTTTTCTCGTACTCCACGATTTCTTCCTTCATGACCTTGATGTCATCCTGGGTTTTTTGGAGGTGTTCACGAGTTCTGAATAGATGTTGCTGTTGCCTTTGGAGAGCTTGTCTCCTGGCTTCTAGGACTTCAAGGGGTTCATGCAATCCCACTGGTGTTTGTAGTAACTCATGTTCTTCTTGTTCTGTCATTGGCGGAACAAGGATTTCTTTTTTTTCTTCTCCGCAAGTTTTGTTCCGCTTGCATCTCCTACTTCCGGGCTTTCATCAGCTGGATCAGCCAATTTCTTCTTCCGGAGTTTTTATTGGAGTTTTTTTAGCGGCCTTGTGCTTTTTCTTGGAAGAGGGAGGCTTTTTAGCAGGTTCATCCTCTGTCAATTCTTTGACATTGGGGAATATTGGAGAAGTTTCTCCGTCTTCTCTCTCTTCCTCTGGCGGAGGAGTTCTAGGGCTTTCCTGACTGTCGCGTCCGTGTTTTCAGCCGGTTGCGCCATTAGTACTTCATGGAATCCCTCCTGAAAAGATTTAACTTTTCTTTCAAAGGCGTCCATGTCTTCGTCTTCGGAATCAAAGTCATCTGATCCCGTTTCTGACTCTAATCTCGCCTCAATGGCGCTAGCACAAAGTCAGCTTCCGAGTTCATCGCTGGATTGGCGGATGTCGGATCTTCCACCTCTGTAGGGGTTGCTGTTTCTGCCTCTTGCACGGGATTACTTTCATCCGTGTTTTCGGCGACCTCGGATTGCACCATACCGATAAAGTGTGAATCACTTTTTTGTCGGTGATCTGAGCAAAACCCGGTATCATAGTCGTCTTCGACTGGGTATAGGGCGGGTGGGAAAAATTTGCTTCCACCGCAAAACCCCATGGCCTCTGCATCTAGTCCGATAAAGATATTTGTAGATCCAATCGGTAACACGCAGGCACTTACCAGGTGATTTTACGCCGGTATGTAAGATCCATTGTCGAGGAAGCGTCCGATATTGCCGTCGAACTCCAGGATTCCGACGGTTATGGAACTGCCGATTCCGCCCAGTATCCCAGATCAAAATTTTACGCCTGATGCCGTTTGGCCCACGGTGGGCGCCAAGTGTCAAGACATCGTAGTAGTTTTCATAGACGGGGGTGCCATGAGACTACGGGTAGAGACGTGGGGAGACGGTTGCGTTAAGGACAAAGACACAGGATTTACCCAGGTTCGGTACGTCGCAATAATGCCGCGTTCCTACTCCTGCAATCTCACTAATCAGGACTAAAGCCTGTGTATACAAGTACAACGTGAGGTTCTGTTTAGCTATTCTCTGAGGATCAACTTCTTTGCGAGTTAGCCTATAGCTTCTTGTCTCTATCATATCTCCCGTCCGGCTTTATATAATAGCCGGGTTAGGGCATACAGAGTAGGAAACCTAGAAGACTACGGCAACTATTAACTTGGAAAGTAAGGAATCCGCCTTCTACTCCAAGCCAGATCACGTGGGCCGTGATCCGGGTTCTTCTAGAATCCGGCTTCTGTGCGTCAGCTTACTTGGCCGCCCAATGGACCGCAGCCCACTACCATTTGGGCCACCCGGGCAATCCGGCACTTTAGACTACCATCCGATATGCCCCTATTTGGTATATCATGATACAAAGGGAATTGGTTACGACGTTGATGGTTCACACGGTAACAAGATTCATCGTTGAATATATAGGATTCATTACGGATCTCCAGATCCCGCTGTTGATTATTGATCGGATAGGATTCTCGATCATGTCTATATTATTCGCGAACCATAGGGTGCCATATTGAAGTTTTAACGACACATTTGAGGGGATACAGAATATTAGAGAAAGTTTTGGAAAACACCAAAATTGTTTCGGGTAATATTTAAATAGTACAAGGTGGTAAACGTAAATGTTTGATTAACAAATATTTCAAGGGGGTAAGTGTTAATGTTTGTTAATAGGATTAACAAATACTAGAAAAATCTAAATGAAATTTTGTTAATTATTTATTAAAGAAACCCTTGGAATTTTGAGTGGTGTGATATGGTCA